>CM050925.1:20998740-21189344 GCA_027742785.1 Vigna reflexopilosa | reverse complement strand
GATGCTTACTCCCCTAACATAGCATCCATCAGTAGATGCTTAATCCCCTAACATCCATCAGTAGATGTTGTCATCTCTGCCATCAGAAGCTGCATATAACCTAAAAAAAACTTACACACACAAAGAAAAATCACATCCAAACCACACAATCAATTAAAAACAAAAAGTTAGAAACTGGGTCGCCTCCCAGCAAGCACTTCTTTAACGTCATGACACCAACAAAATCTCGAAAATTTCCTTGTCACCAACTCTAAAGATCCTCAATCTCAAGAACTATGTTTGCTTTTATAGTTTTGACAACCCATAACCTATTTTCGAATTTCACTGGTATACCAGGTTTGGGTTTCTCACTTTTCACATCAGGGTGTTAGTGAACCAATTCTCCTTCCTTATCTGCCTCATGATGATCTTGTGTTCCTAGTACAAAGTTTTATCCTGTATACACTAAAGACCACTTCACTAAAGCACAAAATTAGCCCAAAAATAAAAATAGTAAAAGATATCTTTTTTTTTGAAAACAAATAAAAACAGTAAAAGATATTATTTTTTTTCGTTTTTTTTATAGAAAGAAAGAAAGATAGAAAGAAAAATAGATAGAAATATAGAGACATAGAGAGATATAAAGATAGATAGAAAGATAGAAATATAGAAACATAAAAAGTCTAATGAGTTAAGAATCACACACATAGAATAGTTATACGACGAGTTCCCGGCAACGGCGCCAAAAACTTGTTAACACTCGTGCAAGTGTACCAAATCGTATCAAGTAATAATAAAACGATAAGTCCGAGTATCGTTTTCCCAAGAGACTCAAGGCACTAAACTGTTGTGTTTTTGCTTAACAAATTAAGAATTATAAGAACAATATTTTGGGGTTTTTAAATTCAAAGTGTGGAAAAATAAACATGAATGCAATTTGATCAATTAAGGTTAAACACAAAAGTGAATGGATGATGTTGATAATATGATGACTATGTTATTAGGGTTTAGATTTCACCTAATCACTCTCATGTATAAACGAATTATATTCTTCATTATTGTTAATGCAACTTTCTAAATTATCCTAAACTCGATTACTCGGTGAAGAGAGCCTATTCCCAATTACTAGTTTACTATTCCTAGTATCCCTAGTAATTAGTCACGCATTAATGACAAAAACTTAAAGCAATTGACCATCCTATTCGTATTCCTAGGTAATAATTCATAATCAAGAGAATTCTCCTCATGTCTAGATTTCCCCGTACGTTCCAATATCGACAAAATCAACTATCATGACACTGAATGAGTTAAACAATGCAAGCTTTAAATTCAAAGAAGAAAACCCTAACAAATAACGAATGAAAGCATATATCTTCAAGAACAATTCAAATACAAGAGAGTTTAGAGGTTACATCTTCCCCAATAACAAATGAGATTAGTTCTCCATCGTCATGAAGAAACTAGGTGTACAATGGAATGAAAGAGATAGAAACCCAAGAAAGAGAAGAGGAGAGTTGTCAATTCCCCAAATCTGCCCCCAAAGGGGTGAAAAGTGTGTTTCTATGCCTAAGCCATCAAAAGATCCATTCTCTAAGATGTTCTGGTCTTTAAATAGGGCAGAAAAATAACAAAAAGCGGGTGCAAGCCCAAAACAGATCATAAAATAACAAAATCTGGCCCAGGACTCGCGTTGCTAGCGCTCAACGCTGGGTTTACCGCTCAACGGTAGGTGCGGCACTTAAGTTCACCGCTCAGCGCTGGGTTCACCGCTCAATGGTAGGTGATTTTTCAGCACTTAGTTTTATGCACTCAGGTTGACTTTTTTGTACTCTGGTTGACTTTTTTGCACAACAACTCCTTGGTACTTCAGCACCTCTTTCAAATCATTCCAAAAACCTACAAAAGGAAGGGAATTTAGTGACAAAATCATAAAGTATAACATCAACTCTCTTATTCACAAAACTAAAGCAAAATCATGATTCTAAGCAAGTTTCTAAGTCAAAAAGGGTACATTTAAATATTAAAATTAAGTACGAAAATAACGGTTTTTAGACCGTTATAAAAAGCACAGTATGATTATTAAAGCCAGAAGCATTATTGCCTCTGCACTAACCGTTGATAAATTTTCAGGATATCTCAATGCAAATTTGCAAAGGAAATGTGGGATGTCTTGGAGGTTACACATGAAGGCACTGATGAAGTCAAGAGTATGAACTTTTCAGGATGAAGGTTGGAGAGACTATCTATGAAGTCCAGAAAAGATTCACACATATTGTTAATCACCTTATGGCTCTTGGCAAAGTGTTTGATAAAGAAGAGATCAACATCAAGATTCTAAAAATTCTGAACAGAAATTGGCAAGCAAAAGTCACTACAATCTCAGAATCCAAAGATCTTACTAGCATGAACATGGCTACCTTGTTTGGCAAGTTACGAGAACATGAATTGGAACTTGGAACACTAAAGGATGAGGAAGAGATTGAAGAAAAGAAATCCATTGCTCTGAAAGCTACAGGCAAGAAAATCTCAAAGTCAGATAATTCAGATGCAAAAATGGATGACAAAGAAATGATGACCATGATGGTAAGGAAGTTCAGTCGACTTATGAAAAATGATAGTCAACTTACTAACCATACAGGTCACAGTAAACCAAAGAAAAGCTTCAGATCAAACGCTGTCCAATGTTATGAATATGGAAAGGAAGGACATATCAAGCCAGAATGTCCAGAATTGAAGCCAAAGCAAAAAGCAAGTAGAAGGTTTCCTCAAGGAACAAAACAAAAAGGAGCCTATATTGCTTGGGAGAATAGTGACTCGGACTCTTCAAGTGATGATGATCAAGATCAGGAAGAGGAGTCTAACATATGCTACATGGCTGGAGCAACATAGGATGATTACGACAGCGATGCAAACATTTCAAATGAACCATTTGAGGTTAGGTATGATCTGCGGTTGATAACGGTTCAAAAACCGTTATTTTCATACTTAAAATTTATATTAAAACACACCCTTTAGGACTTAAAATTAGCTTGAAATCATGCAATTTTCTTAAATTAGAGAATAAGAGAGTCAAAGTGGGTTTTCTTGGTTTTATGCTTGGTTTTCCCTTGTTTTGGCAGGATTTATCAAGAGTTTAATGAAGGAAATGAAGGAAGAGAAGTGTTGGATGCAAAAGAAGGTGGAAAATTGAAGAATAGAAGAATCGCAGCCATTGCTGGGCGGTGTGACCTTCAATGCATTCCCTGTTATGCGCTTAAGGGGCACCGCCAAGGGGTGAGATGAGAATCGCACATATCGCCGGGCAGTGCAACCCACCGCCGGGCGGTGCACTCTTCAGTGGAAACTCTAGAAGATGCTCAAGCGGTAGCGCTGTGGGGTGATACCATGTGTCGCACCTATCGTCGGGCGGTGCAACTCACAGCTGAGTGGTGTACTTATGGGCCTGGGCCAAAATTCTGTTATTTTTCTAAGTTATAAATAGACCCCAAATGAATGGCTTAAGCACAAAAACACATTTTTCACCCCTTTAGGGGAAGATTTGGGGATTTGACAACTCTTCTCTTCTCTTTCTAGGGTTTTTATCTCTTCCATTCCATTGTACACCTAGTTTCTCCATGACGATGGAGAACTAATCTCACTTGTTATTGGGGAAGATGTAACCTTTAAACTCTCTTGTATTTCAATTGATTATTATTATATATGCTTTCTTTCATTAATTGTTAGGGTTTTTCGTCTACACTCTCTTCATGCTTTGTTTAACTCATTCAATTGCATGATCTTTGATTTTGTCGATATGGACACATAAGGGGAAATCTAGACTTGGGCAAATTCTCTCGGGAGTAATATTACCTAGACATAGGGATAGGAGGACCAATTGCCTTTAAGCGTCTATGCAAATGTAATGCATGAATAATTGCTAGGGAGACTAGACATAGTAAACTAGTAATTAGGAGTAGGCTCTTTTCACCAAGACATTGGGATTAGGGTAAATTAGAAAGTGGCATTAACATTAATGAAGAAGATGAATTCGTTTATCCATGAGAGTGATTAGGTGAAATCTAAACCCTAACAACATATTCATCTCATATTATCAACATCATCCATTCACTTTTGTGTTTAGCCTCTGTTGATCAAATTGCATGCATATTTACTTTTATTTTTTTGCATTCAAAAACCCCGAAATATTGTTCTTATAGTCTTAATTGGTTAAGCAAAAGCACAAATGTTTAGTGTCGTGAGTCTCTTGGGAAAACGATACATGGTCTTACCATTTTATATTACTTGATACGATTCGCTACACTTGCCGAAGTCTTAATAGTTGTTAGACGTATTCAAAGAAGTACATGCTGAAGCAATGCGACTACAATACCAGGTTAATCGACTCAACTCTGAGAGAAGAGATTATGAGTATAGAATTAATAACCTTGTTGCTGAAAATGAGAAACTAGAAAAGGATTTGAATGATGCCTTGTTATCTGCTAAAGAGATTAAAATTGAAACTGTTACAGTAGAGAAACCTTGTGAAAAATGTCCTACACATGTTGAGAAAATAGATTACTTGACTAGCACACTAGCCAAATTTACTCAAGGTAGAGACAATTTGAATGCTGTACTAAAATCCTCTAGGAGAGCTATACATAGACAAGGAATTGGTTATAGAGCTCAATCTAATAGAACTAATGCAAAGAAGTTTATTGATATAAGCAAACCTGCTAGAAATGCTTGCTTTTTTTGCAATTGTGTTGGTCACACTGTTAGAAACTGTTATTATAGAACTGTTGGTGTTCCTAAAGGTTTATATGTATGGAGACCAAAGGAACAAGTGAAGAGAACTGACAATCATGGACCCACGTTCAAATGCGTACCTGTAACCGAAACTTAAACTGTTTTGCAGGTTTACAAACAGGTTCAATAGGAACTCAAGGATGAACTACACTTGATATATCAATCTTCTTGAGTGTCTACAACAGGTAATTCGTATCATTCTATTGCATCATGCATAAATTGATTGATTGTTGATGCTTGATTGCGTGTATGATTGATTGTATGTTTGATTGATTGATTTGGATTGAAAAATTGTTTTCACGATTTTCAGTCGAATGAATTATTAACTCAATCGACTATGTACGCTTTATGAGTCGCACTCTGTTTTGAATTCTATAAGTCATACAGTAGTCAACTGCATTATGAATCAATTCGACTCTATGTTTGTGGTCTACTCTAAGTTTTTGTGTGTTACATGTAAAACTGTTGTCAACTGTGTTTTTAATCAAGTCGACTCTTAGTCTTTTGTTAAAATGGGTTTCAAATTTGAAAACAATTTTGGTACAAAAATGAATTAAGTTGTTCCCTCCAAAATTTTCAATTGTGTTCTGTATAAGTAAAAACCTAATGATCATGAATCACTACACTAACTTCATCTTCTGAGATTCAATCATTCTCTTCTTCCAAATTGTTCTCAATGGCCTCAAGCTATACCCCAAGAAAAATGATCAAAACCGTTGGAAAGTAGAATACTAGACGTGTCTCTGATCTTAATGGGTGGATAAGCGATGATGAAGCTCAATCAAAATATCTTGATTACTGGAAAATGAGAAGCCTGGTGACGCATAAGTTTCTAAAACTGAAATTCTTCAAGGATGATGGATTCGTGTTTCAAAGGTGGCTCAAGTGACAGGGTCTAAAAAAGTTTGTTGAAATGGAAAGTATGTGGTACCCTAACCTGGTAAAGGTATTCTACTGCAACTTAAAGATTGAGGGTGATGTCCTATGCTCCAAAGTAAAGGGTGTTGATATAAAACTCATAAATGACGTCTGGTCTAATATCGGTGGACTGAAGATTGGCAGTGAGAAATGTCATCTGGGTATTGATGGATTTCACAAGTTTACGGAGTATCAAAATAGTCTAAGAAATCCAGATGATTACAAAGACTATTCTAGTTACAAGACTGGTGCTATGAAGAAAGATGATAGACTGGCAATTTATGTCATATCTTACATTCTCATGGCAAGAGGAGGAAACCATGCTCAGGCTACGATAGAGGATTTGTTTCTACTGAAAGCCTTGAAAGAACATGTTCAAGTAGACTGGCCAGTAGCAATTTTTGATAACATGCTGAAAATGACAAAGTTGGAATCATGCAAACTGCCCCACAATGTTTTCATCTAAAATGTTCTCATTCACTATGGTGTTGAATGTATTGGAGAATCAAGTGAGCAATATCAGAGAACAAGTTTTATTGGAAAATTTGCTCTACACTTAATGCAGATGACAAAAACATCTAAAGGATGGGTATACAAAAATGAGGTCCCTAAAGATGAAGATGAACTGGAATCACTTCTTGGCAGCCAATACAGAGCCAAATCTGAATTTGAAAGAATTGTTCTAAAAGGTTTAAGGGTTGTGATAAAACTTGTAAAAAAACAGAGAGAGAGAGAGAGAGATCTCGACAAAATGAAGGAAATGTTGTAGAATCATTGTCTGAGGAAGCAAGTACTCCTGAAAGTTCTGTCCAAGGAGATGAAGATGAGAATGATAATAACAGAAGAACTGAAGAAATTCATAGTGACATGGTTCTTAATGACCTTGTTAACAAAAAGAAGAGAAATGTTTTTTGTTTTTCTTTTGAAAATGGCCTTGATTGCCATTTCATGTTTTGTGTCTTGTTCTGTTCTTACCAATTTTAATATCCTTTGAACAAGAAATGAAAATCAGTTTTTGAATCATATTCAATTTCTTTAATCAGATTCATTATATCTACTCTGTTTGAATGATTGATTCGATTGTATGCTGAATGAAGTTGACTATGCATGTTTAAACTGTTACATTTTTTCTGCATATTAACTTCTTATTGATTATTTTTCTTGCATAACTAAATTGCTTGATCTGCAAGAGATATTTGAAGGGTTTTGCAAGAAAAACATTGCTTGGAACTCACTGCTGGAAATACAACTCACAGAGAAGCAATAAAATCGACTGGATTACTAATTTAATCGACTTGTCCTCAACAAGATTATAAATTCCTACACTGGAATGTGGTTATAGTGTTGATTGATTATTTTTCTTATCATCTACAATATATCTCTGATTCTGATTGTGTGCTTCATATTTGAGATTATATTGTGAGATTATTGATAATTGTATCTTTGCATGATAGAATTGATTGATATCTTAACTGTGATACAATTTTGTGTCATGATGTTTGTATGCTCTGATTGTATTGTACTGCATTGTGCATCTGAATTTAATTGTGAAAATATGCATAATGATAGGGGGAGCATTACACATTTGCACATATTTCTTCACATGCTATACTTCAGGGGGAGTTATCATTTTCATGTGAATATATATGATAGGGGAAGCATCACTGCATGTTTTTAAACTGATTATACATTATGTTTAATGCATCTTTGTTTGGTTTATCAGCTCATTATATCTAGAAGCATACCTTTTTTGTTAATCCACAAAGGGGGGGAAGTATTGTGAAAGCGATGTGAAATTTTATCTACTTGATATTGTGCTGATTTTTTGTATGCATTCAGAGTATTTAAACTGAAATCTGATTGTTATATCTTGTGATTACTCTAAATCTCATTTGATATTGTACAAACATGGTTGTTTATTAATCATGGTTGTGCATCATCAAAAAAGGGGGAGATTGTTGACAACACAATATCTATATCACTCTGGTTTTTGATGATGAAAACACATTTTTAATAACACATGTATTGTTCGTGTGTTACATGTTCTATTGCTTATTGATTGATATATTTTTGAACATGTTTTATGATATGTGAATGCACTTTTACTGATCTTATATATGTTACATCATATCTGGCTGCATTTCACATGATTTGAAAGATGAAAAATACATGCACTTTTATGAACTTACATTGTGTTGCATATCTGTAAGTTGTAAGTCTACTTCATTATAGGGGAAGTCGAATTAAGCTCGTGACTATGCACAGATTTTCTAAAATAGTGCTATGTGAGATTTTACATTGAAAAGAATTTCAAAGTGAAATACAGTGTTGAAGTCGACTGTGTGCGCCACACATTCGACTGTATTAGTTGCTTGTTTTAAAATTATGTTATGCTCATGAACTACAACGGCTATATTTTTAAAAGTTAGTTGGGCATTGAATGTTGGTCAGCTGCATTGACTGAGAAATTAATTAGTTTGACTGAATTGTTGTTATTATGTCTTAACTGTTTATAACTGTTATAAAACAGTCGACTCTATTAGTAGCATATTCGACTACAAGAGTGTCTGATTTATAGAAATCTATAAATAGACTAGACCTGATCATCTACAGAAAAACTTTTGGAAAACTAACATTTTCATATTCTATTTCAGATTGATTCTCTGGATTTTAGAGCTCTAAGAACTCATCAAGAAGACGGTTGTGATCTTGCTTGGAAGAGTTTCTGAAGGAGAACTGTGTTGCGCATACTGCCTGATCATAATCTGCACAATTGAGGTGCTTCTGGGTTGATCAAGAACTTGTTTAGCATCCGTGGTGATTGTTGTGATTGTTGTTACCTGTTGTGACTACAGGGGTTGGACTCATGGATTCTGGTACACTTTGAGGATTGTTCAAAGTGGGTTGCAGATTGCAGGAGAGCGGATATCTTGTTGCAAGTCTTGCTATGTTGTTTACCTATATTTTGGTTAGAGGGTTAGAGAGGTGTTTTATATTTTTGACGTGGAGGCCTTCTATAAAGCCCTTGGTGTAAAAACCTTGACCATTATAGTGCACTTACTTCCTGGTACTGGAAGGACACTGGATGTAGGCATTGAGGTAGAACCAGTATAAAAACCTACGTTTGAATTCTCTATCCCTATACTTATACATTCAGTCGACTCCATTATTTGCATAGTCTACTTTACTTTTCCGCTACAAACGAATTTCTATAACTTGCGATTGAAGAAAGTTTGTAAAGTTTTCTACTTTTCTTTAAAGATTGCGAAAAAACTCTGATTTTGAAAACTCACCAATTCACCCCCCCCCCCTCTTTGTGTTCCCAACACTTTTCTGCTTCCTGCTCTTGTCTTGAGGAAATCTTGTGCTTGCTCTTTGCTTGACTTTCAGGTCTGGAAATTCAGGTTTAATATGTCCTTCCTTTCCACATTCATAGCACTGAACAATATTTGATCTTGCAATTTTATTTCCTTTTCCATTACATGCATGGTCAATAAATTGAATTTGTTTTTCATGAATCGATTGAATTTTCTTACCACCATGCTCATCAATTCTTTGTTGTTCAGTTCTGCCTCTGATTCAGCTTCAGATTCCATAGTCTTTGAATCTTTTCTACTTGTGGCTTTTAAGGAAATTGACTTCATCTCTTCAATTTCTTCCTCAAAGTGCACAGGATCAGTCCAGCCCTCATCAGTCCAGCCCACAGCAGTCCTGCCCACACCAGTCCAACCATCTGTGGAGGAGCAAGATGATGAAGATCAATCTGAAGACTATGTAGAATTTTAGTTTGATTTTGTTATTCATCATAGTTGTTAGATCATAGTACTGATTTTGCTACAGTAGGGTCACTAGTACATTTAAATGATATTAGTGCATTATCTTTGCTTAGAAATGGATGATTTTGCTACATTATGATATTCTTAGAACATAATGTACATTATGCTTTTTCATTAATGAATGGATGATTTTGGGATGCATAATATGCAGGTCTGTTTGGTGTTTGAAACTTTTATGCATGTTTGTCTATGTTGTGAACATTTTATGCAGGTATGTGTGGTTGGATAAAAAAGACAAATATCACCCATATTTCAGTGGATGAAACCGAAGGCTTTACCGAGGGCTTTTGCCCTTCGGTACTTACCGAAGGCTTCTGGCCCTCGGTAATTAATGAAGGCTTTTGCCCTTCGGTAATTATCGAAGGCTTCTGACCCACGGTAATCCAAATAGTGGTGGTTTATTTGTTGATGCACCTTCACCAAAGGTTTGAGAACTAAAAGCCATTTTTCAGGATCAGTCGAGTTAAAGAAAAAAGTAATCGACTTGTTTTTCAAATATCTTATGAAAACCAACTCTGGTGCCAAATATTAAAAATAGTATGGCTTAGTTTCTCACACCAAGAGTGAGGGGTGAATTGGTGAAACTTAAAATCAGAGTCTTTTCAAAATCTTTTTCGCAAAAGGATGTTCTTTGAAAAATTTCTTGAAACGCAAGGAAAAAGATTTTTAAGTGCAGCAAAATAAAGTTGACCAAGTACAGAATAAAGTCGACTTGAATGTAAAATTGTAAGGTTCAGAGAAATCAAATGCTGATTTTTATACTGGTTCGGCTAACCTGCCTACATCCACTGTCATTCTAATCACAGGAAGCAAATGCACTATAATGATAAAGGTTTTTACAGCAAGTCTTTTATAGCGACAACACATCAAAAATATAAAACACCTCTCTAACCCTCTAATCAAAATATAGGCATATAACAACAAAGACCAGCAGCTAGAATCCCCTCTCCTGTTGTCTTCAACCCTTTGAGCAACCCCTCAGTCAAGAATGTCGCATGTCCTTCTTCCTATAATCACAACAGGGAAACACATCAATCTTCAAAAGATTGAAATCCTGGTCACGAAGCAGACACCTCAAAGTGCAGATTGATCAGATTGTCAAAGCACACAATTTTTGCTCTTCAAGTAATCACCAAAGATGAACAACACGGTGTTCTGTCTGATTCTTCAAGTAAGATTAGACGGTTTTAATGTCAACCCTCCAATCTTTCTTAAGAATCGTCCAAGCATCATATTAATGTTGGATCCAGAGTCTATCATGGCTCCTTCTACCCCAAAATCATTTATAATACATGAAAGTGTCAAACAACCTGGATCTTTTACCTTAGGCGGATAATTCCTTTTTGGAGGTTGAACTTCAAATTCTTGCTCATCTTCATTTGTATCCAAATCTATCATATCTCCTAGATAAAATTTCATCCTTGCAAGAATTTGTTGGATTACAGAAGGCACCACAGTCACTTGGTTTTCTATAAATGGTCTATTGTGACTGAATTTTTCTTCCTCTTCTTTCTCACCTTCACTGCTGCTTATTTCAATGACTTCTCTTATCTCCTCTTCCTCATCACTGCTTCCAATCTCCACAACTTCTCTTTCAACTCTTCGCTTACTTCTTGTAACAGCAACTTTACATTCCTCTTTAGGATTAACATCAGTGTTAGCCCTAAATTGGTGTTTTTCAGTGGTATCTACCCTTTTTGACAACTGCCCAACTTGCATCTCTAAAGATCTGATGCTGGCTTTATTACCTGCTTGATTGGACTCATATACCTTCAAGAATTTATTAAATCTATCATTTAAGTCTCTGACAACCTCTGTCAAATGGGTGACCTGCTGCCACAAAGGTGAAGTTTGCTGCTGCCTGAAACCTCCTGTTTGCCCTGATGGGAAATTCGATGCCTGACTAATACTTGGATGATTCTTCCAACCTTGTTTGGCATTACCTTGGTAGGTATTTTGAAACTGATTTCCCATAAAATTAGCTTCTTGTTGCATCTCTTCAGGAAAAGCACATTGACCATTGATATGGTCACCACCACAGAAATCACACAACTACTGTGTTTGGGAAACATTACGAATCTCCTTAGGAAGTTGTGAGAGAATCTTTGTTAAATTATCTAGCTTTTGAGTTAGAAGATGGTTCTGAGCTAGCATAGCGTCATCTGCAGGCAAGTGCAAAACTCCTCTCTTTTGTGTAGGTATGCCTTTTTCACTGTAATTTTCTTGCTCATTAGCAGCCATATTTTCTATCAATTCATATGCCTCATCTTCAGTCTTTTGTTTAACATTGCCTCCAGCTGAGGCATCCAGCATAATCAAGGAATTCTTGCCAATTCATGACATTATTGTACGTCCCCGTATCAATAAATACAAACAACATCTACCGAATGAGTTAAACGGTAAAAGCATTAAATACAGGTAAAAGCATTAAATACATTGTTCCCCAACAACAAAGGGTTTAGTTCACCATAATCATGGTGAAACTAGATGAAATATAATGGAAGAATGGAAAAACAAACCCTAAATTTGATAAAGTGGAGCCTAAGCATCCAAGAAATCTCCTCCAAGGTGTGTAGAGCTGTTGTGGACGTTTCTCTCTGCCAAAAGAATTACCTTTGGATTCGTACTAGGGCTATATATAAGCCAAAAAGATAACAGAAAAGATCTCAGAATCCAAAATATAAAAACAGACAACCGCCCAGGCGCCTAAATTGGTCGCTCAGCGTTTTGCCTCAACACACGCCACTGCCCAGGCACTTAAAATGACCACTGAGCGGTTTGCCTCTTGTCGCTCTGGACGCTCAGCGTCACCGCCTAGGCGCCAGACAACAACTTTTCCTTGCACTAGGACACTCAGTGGTGGAATTTACCGTTGAGCGGTTCACAGACTCTTCTTTTCTTCCTTTTTCTCCTTCATTCTTGAGTCTATGACCTTCCTACTTCATTGCCATCTACAATTTTCATCAAAAACCCTGTAAAACAATGCAAAACAAGCATAATATCTCTAAAAACAACTTTTGACTCTCATGTAACACAACTTAAGAGTTTTACTTGATTCTAAGCCCATTTTAGGCTACAAAGGGTGTGATTTAATATCAAATTTATGCATGAAGATAACGGTTTTGAGACCGTTATCACACGCCAAGTCCAAACGGTATAACTTCTCATTATGCCGAACATGAATAAATGGTCATGCAAATTGCCTAAGTCTTGTCGTATTTGATTAACACAACGAACACAAGGACAAAAATATGTCCCGTTCACAAACTTTGCATTTTCTTTAACATATTGCAAGAACACCAAAACACCTTTCTCATATTCTTCAGAGATGCGACGTGCATTCATCCAACTTCGATCCATACTATGTTCGTAACATACTTCATCAGTTTCAATTTTTTAACTACAAGGTTAGGCCCCTACCCATTCAGAAAAATTATATTTCATAAATTGCTAAGACATGTGCAAAGAAGTCTACATCATAAATTTGGTAAAATATCGGTAGCATTTCGCATTGGTCTCCGAAATACACGAAATGAGAGTAGTCATTGATGACCACAATCAAATATGCATCCGGAGAACAACACAAATATTGAACCGAAATTTCATCATTCTTATGCATAAACTCCAACGTACATGTTATAGCAAATTTATGAAAAATAATTTTCCCAAACTGTCCAAACGGACAATTGAAAATTTAATACAAACGATTAAAAGATTATTCGTTTGTGTTAAATTTCAAACGGGAACTAAGTTTCACTCAGTGATTTGATAGTAATTAACAATCGCACAATTCAATTATAAAAATACAATTTAACTTCATGACATGCATATATTAAAAAGCAAAAAACACATGCATACCTAAAAGCAAATATAAAATCATACAAAAAAGCCAATAAAATGCATATTCACAAAAGCAAATAACATGGATACACAAAAGCCAATAACATGCATACACAAAAGTCAATAACATGCATACACAAAATCCAATTACATCCAAAAAATTTAGTTTTTATCAAAGAAGCTAACCTTTTTAGCAGATTAAATTAACAATTGAGGTAATTAAGGAGTGCACGCCCAAAAACAGTCCATAACGCAGTCTAAAAATGCTCAAAAACACAACCGAACAAGACGCCAGAAACTACAACAAAATGCAACGGAATGTAATTTTAATCGGTTCTAATGAAAGATTTTTCATCAAAGGCTAATTTAATCGGAGTAAAACTATATTTAAACGGTCCAAAACATTGAAATCTAACCTGGAAATGATTGCCGCAACGGAGAAGGTTTTGAACGAAGAAGACGATGAATAGTGTAACTGCTTGCGGGTTCGCGTTTGCAATATAAGTGCTTATAAACGTTGGTGCCCTCACTAATTTGACGTCTTTAAGATTTAAAAATTAATATTGGCGCCGATTATAGACGTCGATTAGGTGGGTCACCGACGTGTGATTGAATTCTTCAGCTACCTGTCAGTCCTAGAGACGTTCGTTAGATGGGGCACCGACGTCTATAAGGCGACAATATAATTATATTCCACCTAACTCTCAGAGTATAGACGTTCGTTAGGAAGGGGCACCGACGTCTATACTGCGTATCATTAATTACATCCACCTACCTGTCAGGTCATAGACGTCTGTCTGGAGGGGTTTGACGTCTATATTCGACTATAGACGTCGTTGTGGAGGGGTGCGACGTCTATATGGCGACTATTCGCCTACCTGGCAGATCTATAGATGTCAGGCTGAAGTGGCACCGACGTCTATGATATTATAGACGTCGGCTTCCGAATATCCTGACGTCCATGGGCCTGACTTATTTACGAACTTGCCACCGGTCATTTATTTACGACGGTGTAGCCTCTAACCGACGTCTAAGGGGTGACGTTAAACAGTGTTTTTCCACTAGTGCTCTTATTCCCTATGTCTAGGTAATATTCCTCCCGAGAGAATTCCTCATATCATGATTTATAGATATCTCAAGATACCAATCCTAGGGAGAGAAGAGGAGAATTGTTAACTTCCCCAAATCCACCAACCCTAAGAGTGCGATATCTCCTCATGATACTTACAAATCATAAGATTTATGCCATCCATAAAAGAAGAATATCTCTAATAGTTAATGAAAGAAGCATGAATTCAAATACAAGAGAGTTTAGAGGTTACATCATTCCCCAACAACAAATAAGATTAGTTCTCCATCGTCATGAAGAAACTAGGTGTACAATGGAATGGAAGAGATAGAAGCCCTAGAAAGAGAAGAGGAGAGCTCCCGCATCCCCAAATCTGCCCCCAAAAGGGGTGAAAAGTGTGTTTCTATGCTTAAGCCATCAAAAGATACATTCTCTAGGGTGTCTGGGTCTTTAAATAGGACATAAAAATAAAAGAAAATAGGTCCAGGCCCAAAACAGATCATAACAATCGCAGAGACTAGCCCAAAACTCACTCTGGTTGACTTTTCAGCATTTTGGTTGACTAGTTGACTTTTCTGGTTGATTGGTTGACATTTTTACATTCTGGTTGACTTTTCTGCACTACAACCATTTGATACTTCAACTCTTCTTCCAAATCATTCCAATAACTTTCAAAATTAAGGGAATTTAGTAGTAAAATAATAAAGCATATCCTCAACTCTCTTATTCATAAAACTAAAGCAAAATCATGAGTCAAAGCAAGTTTCTAAGTCAAAAAGGGTGCATTAAGTATCAAAATTAAGTATAAAAATAACGGTTTTTGAACCGTTATCACAACCCCAAACTTAGAACTTTGCTCGTCCTCAAGCAAACAAGATGTAACTCAATCTTCCACCAATCATTACAATGGTTCAATCACATTCAAAAGCTCTTTCTTTCAAGATAAGTAATCACTGAAATGAACTCATCAATAGAATTTAGTCAAGATGTGCACATGCTTTGATTCAAATTACTCATCATGGTGTTCACACAATCACATAATCTTCCAACAGATGTTATTCTCATGAATGATCAATTAGCTAAGCATAGATGAAATCATAGGTTCATGGAATCCCTCCTCACCAGATAAAGTGTTCCACTCAAGCACTCAAAAGTGTTCAACTCAAGCACTCAAAAGAGTTTCACTCAAAGGTGTTTAGAGGTCACTCCTTCCCTCTACTATCCACATGTCACATAGAACAAAATTGCCCTTCATTTACCACAATCAATCATACTTGCACACAAATGTCATCACAAGGGCTTTTCATGGCTTGTAACATGGTTGGGCTAACAAGAAAAAAAAAATTGGTTTTTCTAGGTCACAAAATCCTTGAGTTAAGAGAGTCATACATGCATTCATCATTCAAATTCAAACTCTCTTTTTACATCCAATCTCACTCATGCCCAACTTTTCCCCTTTTTGCATTTAGCTTTTCTTTCTTTCATTATATCTTTTCTATCTTTTCATGCTTTGCTTAACACTTTAGCTCAATGTTTTTCTTTTTTTCATCTTTCCCAAGAACCCCAAACTTAAACCTTTATCAATACCATAAAATAATTCTCAACTTAACTCAAGGTAAAGATTTTCAAAAGGGTTTTCATTTTGTTTAAGGCTTAGGTTCAAAAAGGGTAGAACATATGGTGCTCTTTTCTTCTTTGGGACGAAAATTTATGCATTGGCTAAGAAAGGGTTTAATCAAAAATTGCCTTGATCATATGACACATGCATACAATTCAGTCAATCATATAAAATTGGGCAAAATTATTCATGCTTTCAAGTAGATAGCAATCATACAATCAAAAACTCTGGAGTTCAAAACCTCACTCATAGGCTCAATCACTATTCCAGATATTCTAGATAAACATCCTGCTTAGCGTCATAATCACAATCACAACATCATCATGCATCTGTTCACATAGCTTGTGAACCCCCACCTGTATATCAGCATATAGTGCACAATCTCAACATCAATCAATAACAAGCATCATCAAGCATTACTCATCATGGAAAATCAATAGTCAAACCACTACATCAGATATAAGTTTTCAACTAAGTACATCAAACCCTAAACTACTAACCGAAGCAAATAAGTTTCAAAATACAAAAACAAAAGATAGAAAAATCTTGTTCTAGTGCAGATAACATCCATCAGTAGATGCTATGTCATTTCCTCAGCCCATGCTATCATTAGAGTCCTCCTCGCCTCCTTCTTCCACATCTTCAAACTCTTCATCATCATCATCATTTTCGTCCATCTCTCGAGCTTCAGCTGCTCCAGATCCACTGCCTTACATATGCTCCGGCCAAGCCACCACATTATTAAATTCATCCATAGTCCACCTACGCGTAGGAGGTGTGTCGCACATTCCTATGATCATCTCGGCAGTAGCAACCCGTCCCCTAATTTGGGTGGAGATCCCTTGAATGAGTGCAAAGTGCTTGTTGAATGATGATGAATGTAACCCAAGTGCAATGCTCTCAAGAAAACCCCAGACTTTGATGATGGAATGATGAAAAAGTGATGGAGAATGGGTTTTCTAGAAGTGGGATGATAGGAGAAGTGACGGGAGAGCCTTTGAAGAGTGTTTGAAAGTGAAAGAGAGGTTGGGGGATCTGGGAGTGGACACTTGGGCGAGCCCTAAGGGGAATAAAAATCGTGTAATGGGCCAAAAAAGCTAAGCCCAACTTTAAAAACCACTTGAGCCCTCAGCGACACCACCGCTCAGCGGTGAGTTCACCGCCCAACGGTGGGCGCGAGTTGGCTTTTTCCCCCTTTTTGCTTTTCTTCAAACGTGTTTGACCCTGTAACCCTCAAGTTCAACTTTCAAATTTTAATTTTCATGCAATTCCCACTCACTTTACTCACTTATGCAACAATTAAGCTCTAAATGCAACTAGAACAGTATTAAAACATGCAACAAAATAAATCAATCAACTGGGTTGCCTCCCAAGTAGCGCTTATTTAACGTCACGAGTCTGACCCAAAATCTTTCTAGCACCCATCAGTAAGTGCAATCCTTACCAACACCTATCAGTAGGTGTACCTTTCTATATCCTTCAATAGATAATTAAACTTTCTAGCATCCCTCAGTAGATGCTATCCTAGTAGCATTCATCAGTAAATGTTGTCAGCAACATCCATCAGTAGATGTTATCATCACTGCCATCAGAAGCAGCATTTAACCTAAAAAACTCAAACACAAAAAAATCAAATCCACACCACACAAATAATTCAATTAAAAAGAAAACGTTAGAAATTGGGTTGCCTGCTAACAAGCGCTTCTTTAACATCACTAGCTTGACACAATTAAGCCCAATCCAGATATCTGATGTTGGTGGTCCTCCATCCTTCATGACACCAACAAAATCTCAACAATTTTCTTGTCACCAACTTCACTCTTCTAGAATTAGGAGCCTCAATCTCAAGAACTCCATTTGCTTTGATAGTCTTGAAAACCCATAATCTAATCTTGAATTTCACTGGTGTGCCAGGTTTAGGTTTCTCACTTTTCACATCAGGGTGTTGGTGAACCAGTTCTCCATTCTTATCTACCTTCTTCATTATCTATCTTCTTTATCTACTACTGGCAGTCTTCTCTATTTCCAAACCTAAAAAGAGAGGTCCTGATGATCTTGTGCTCCTAGTATAAATTTTATCCTGCATAAACTAAAGAACACTACACTAGAGCACACAATTAGCCAAAAATAAAAACAGTAAAAGATATATTTTTTTTCTCATTTTTTTCTTTTTCTTTAGAAAGATAAAGATATAAAGATATAAAGATAGAAAGATAGAAAGATAAAAAGATAAAAAGATAAAAAGATAAAAAGATAAAAAGATAAAAAGATAAAAAGATAAAAAGATAAAAAGATAAAAAGATAAAAAGATAAAAAGATAGAAAGATAGAAAGATGAAAGATAGAAAGATAGAAAGATGGAAAGATAAAAAGATAGAAAGATAAAAAAATAAAAAGTCTAATCGGTTAAGAATCACACAAATAGAATAGTTATACAACAAGTCCCCAGCAACGGCGCCAAAAACTTTTTAAGGGCCCGGCAAGTGTACCGAATCGTATCAAGTAATATAAAATGGTAAGACCAAGTACCGTTTTCCCAAGAGACTCACGACACTACACAATTGTGCTTTTGCTTAACCAATCAAGATTATAAGAACAACATTTTGGGGTTTTTGAATGCAAAGTGCGGAAAAATAAACATGAATGCAATTGGATCAATTCAAGCTAAACATAAAAGTGAATGGATGATGTTGATAATATGAGATGAATATGTTGTTAGGGTTTAGATTTCACCTAATCACTCTTATGCATAAATGAATTCATCTTCTTCATTAATGTTAATGTCACTTTCTAATTTACCCTAATCCCAATGTCTTGGTGAAAAGAGCCTACTCCTAATTACTAGTTTACAATGTCTTGTCTCCTTAGCAATTGTTCATGCATTACATTGGCACAAAAGCTTAAAGGAAATCAGTCCTCCTATCCCTATGTCTAGGTAATATTGCTCCCAAGAGAATTCTCCAGATCATGATTTGTGGATGTATAATGATACCAATCCTAGGGAGAGAAGAGGAGAATTGTCATCTTCCCCAAATCCACCAACTCTAAGAATGCGATATCTCCTCATGATACTTACAAATCATAAGATTTATGCCATACATAAAAGAAGAATATCTCAAATAGTTAATGAAAGAAGCATCAATTCAAATACAAGAGAATTTAGAGGTTACATCATTTTCGAACAACAAATAAGATTAGTTCTCCATCGTCATGAAGAAACTAGGTGTACAATGGAATGGAAGAGATAGAAACCCTAGAAAGAGAAGAGGAGAGCTCCCGCATCCCCAAATCTGCCCCCAAAAGGGGTGAAAAGTGTGTTTCTATGCTTAAGCCATCAAAAGATGCATTCTCTAGGGTTTCTGGGTCTTTAAATAGGACATAAAAATAATAGAAAACAGGTACAGGCCCAAAACAGACCATAAAAATCGCAAAAACTGGACCAAAACTCACTCTGGTTGACTTTTCAGGATTTTGGTTGACTGGTTGACTTTTCTGGTTGACGTTTTGGCATTTTGGTTGACTTTTCTGCACTCCAACCATTTGATACTTCAACTCTTCTTCCAAATCATTCCAATATTAAGTGAATTTAGTAGTAAAATTAAGTGAATTTAGTAGTAAAATTATAAAGCATATCCTCAACTCTCTTATTCACAACTAAAGCAAAATCATGAATCAAAGCAAGTTTCTAAGTTAAAAAGGATGCATTAAGTATCAAAATTAAGTATAAAAATAACAGTTTTTGAACCGTTATCAATGACCCACACGCATCAACTGTTCAATATTTTCACGGAGAGTTGTACACTCCTCCATTGTATGCCCCACATTATGGTGATACCGACAATATTTATTATCGTCAGTATTTATGGGGTTGACTTCTTTGTTTGTGGAAGGAGGACAACAAAGAGTGCCTCCTCTAGGATCTTTTGTTTGTGGAAGGAGGACAAAAAAGAGTGCCTCCTCTAGGATCTTTTCTCTTGGCACATTGAGAGGGGTGTACTTGATGGTAGACCATCTAAGCTTCATATAGGTCCTTTTACAAAAGCCATGTCAAAGAGGATTCAAGAAGAAGAAGGATCACTAACCACTTTACTCCTATGGAGAATCACTTATTAAATCCTTCTTCTCTTTGCTAAAAACAATTGTATTGTTTGTAATGCTTAAATAAAGGTTGGAGACCATGGATAATCAACCTAGGAGGCTTGGCAAGCTAAAGGAAGCAAAGGAATTAAAAGATGGAGGAAAAAAAGTGTTGTACGGATTGTAACACATAGCTTCCAGATTGGAAAATCAAAGCCAGAATGCCTTCCAGATTCACGCCAGTGCCCAACCGCAACCCTCCAACGCCCAGCCAATGCGAACCAGTTTTAAACATTTAACACGCTTTTATTGTGTGCTTGGCTGAAACTTCCACTCCAAGCTCCTTGGCTTCTCCAACACACTTCCTTTTTTGTTAGTAGACAAAAGGCAACTCAGAAATGGAGGTCTCTCTTCACCTATAAAAGAGATGACCTCTCCTTTGTAAAATCCAACTTTGAAGTATATTGAATTGTTGTTGAGATATCTCTAGACATTATACTCTTGCTTGAGGTTTTTCAACGCAAGGGTTGTCAGGTGTTGTGGTCGGCTCGCTGTAAACTGTTTGCCAAAGAACGAGTAAACGGTTGCAATGTTATCGATTGAGTTATGTGGCAAGGAATTGAACCATGTTAAAGCTTCTTCTTTAAGGGAGAGGGAGAAGGCTCTACACCACACTAGATCACTTGCGGTGTAGAAAGCGATATGGTTCACAGACATCCTCAAATGTTCGTCAAGGTCAATTGACCCATCATACTTTTCAAAGATGGGTAGGATCCACTGATCGGGCATGGGTGTTTCCATGATGATTGGAGTAAAAGGTAATAAGTCGACCATGTTGACTATAAGGACAAAGGGGTTGCCCTTGCCTACTCCCATGTTGCCCTCTTGTGTGGTCATGGGTCCTCTCTTGGCTTGGAAGGGGCGGGTTGATTCGGTGCGTTAGACAGCGACTACTTAGCGATTTACTCTAGGCGGGCGGTCGCATAACTTTGTTACTGCATAACTTTGATAATCTCCCTCAGGTCTTGCTAATTTCCTAATTCTTCTGGTCCAATTGCTCATGTTCCTACTAGTTACCATTGGGTTGTTGCGTTGAATACTCAAGTCCCACGGTGGGTACTAAAATGTTTTAGGTGTGGAGTTGAAGTCAACGGTCTGAGTTTAATGTTCACCTTCCTATCTTGAAGCTACCATTCGATGATGTCGTTTGTCCATCGAACTAGGAGGTTAATTGCAGAAGGTACTTCAATTTATAATCAATAAATATTCGAATGTTGAAATATTATGGTATATCACCTAACTTCTTACCTCCTACTTACATTTATAAATTTTAGAATACACTTTTAATTTACAACAACTTAATTATGACTTAATTATGATTCAATCGGTGGTAATCACTATTTATATTAAGTTACTCATAATTAATGTTAATTTTTTTTTTAACTGACCATTTGGTCCTGCTATTGAGTCAGAAAAATGGCTCTTATAAAAAATGCCTCTTTTAATGACCATTCAAATATGTGACATGACTGTACCGTTATACCGTACAACATTTAACATTACATCTATATTCCTCTCGAAACTTTTTCTTAGTAAACTTTTGATGTCTAGAAAAATAAGAAATCAAAAGAATTCTAATAATTGTCACTGTTAGCATTCATTTAACTTAACAAAGCTTGAGTTAAGAAAAACAGCTCAACAATATTATATTTACAATTTGAAAGAATGCAAAAGTTCGTTCAAAATTTTGAGAACGTAACACGTATATTTTCATCTTTCATCAAATTAAAAACTCAAGTTTGAAAAGTAAAATGTTTAAAACATATTAAAAAATACAAAATTAAAAACTTCTGATGCATGGGAAATTGACATGACAAAGCTTTTTATTATATTATTTAAAAGATATAAATTATAATAATATTGTTGTAATTTAAATTATTAAAATCTATAAATTAACTTTTAATCATTAATTATAAAATATAATTTCAAACTTAAAAAAAATTATTATTTTAATTTATTCAATTAAAAATATTGATTATTCAATTAAAAACTTATAAGATATTTACATCATTAAGGATATTTTTATTATATATATTATAATGGGTGAAGATTCTCATTTTTGTCTACTCGAGCTATCTTGCCACATGCTATTTTAATAGGGTTCTTCCTGCACCCTATCAAATTTCTTGCTGCACTCCATCGTAGAAATATTTGAAAATTTTGATCTGGAATAAGGGTGGATGTTTTGTCCAGAATCGATGAGTGTTTTCTGGAAAATTATTTCCCAAATTGGTCTAATACGTTCTGACAAGTAAAATCCTAAAATTCACATATTAATGGGGTCTAAGAAGAAATTTGATAGGAGGCATGAAGAAACAGTTCTTTAATATGTTACTAGCATACTGGACCAAGAACCAATAATCAACTTAACCTCTTTTACCAACCCTAATGAAAAACAAAATTAAAATACATTAATTTCCTTGTGTATTACCCCTTAATCTCTTTTATCATTTAATTATGCTCAAACCAATAATACAAATATGCAAACATGATAAAGATATTAAAGTATGAGTTTCCAATTTATGTTAACTAATACTGAATATAATATATTATAGTATGTTAAAATATTAATAAATATAGATCTTACTATTGTCTGGTAGTTATAATACATTATAGACCAATTAAATTCTAAAGTTATAAACTTACATCTGGTACTATAATTGCACCAAAATTCTAAAGTAGTGCATGTATATATGAGAGATAAATATATATTATAAGGGCCTAAAAATTTAGGGTCTTTGGGCCTTGTGATTTGGAACAGTCAGGCCCATCAGATTAAGGGCAACATAGCCTTAAGGGGAGGGGACTTCTCAGCAAGTCAGATTCATTTTTCAGAAACTTCTCTCTCTCTAAAAAGCTAAGTTCTTTAGAAGCTCTGCCTTTTCTCTACCACTATTGCTAACTGAGTCATTGCATGCTAAATACGAAAATAGTATACTGTTTGGGCTGCATTTGATGGTTTTATGTATCTGGATTGGTATGAACTGAGTTGTGCTAATTATGAACCTGTGATTGATTTCCTGTGCATTGTTTGATGAATATAATCTGTCTCTAAATGAGTTATTGACTATGATCGATTATGTTGTGGAAAGGTCTTGGGTGAGATTTTAATTAGCATTGTTTGGGTAGTAATTGGATGCACAGGTACTGTTTCAGGTTACTGTGAGATCAAGTGAAATATTAAAAATTGGACTTTTGAGGTTTAAAGTAAAGTAGACAAGTGATGAGCCGATATTTTCTTGACTGCATTTAGTTTATTGTGCTAGAATTAATCAGGGAATTGTGCTTAATTGTCCGATATTTTTCTGTTTTTACTAATTGTTCTTAATTTGACCAGAAATTCTAATTTTAATTAATTTGAATTTTCTGAGCTAATTAATTGCATTATTTATTGCAGGAAAATTTTGGACATACATTTTGGAGCATTAGGATGAAGGAAAAATAATTCAAGACTCTCCACAAAGACTATTTAAAATTAATCAAATTGTAATTTAGTGGTTTAGAAATTATTGACCAACTTTTGTAATTTTGAGCAAATTTTGGTAGGATAAACTAAGCCCAATAGTAAAAAAATTATGACAAGGCCCTAGGGTTTCTTTTGGGTGGACCCCACCCCTTTTTCTTAGAGACTTACGGTGCTTGGTAGGAACTCCAAGCCATCACCTTCTTTTTACTTGGCTTTGGAACTTTCTTTTTTTTTTCTTACGGAGCTTTGATGGGAACCATGTTTGCTTTCTTTGATTATGGATCAATGAAGAAGTATTTTTCTCTTCTCTTTTTTTTGTGCAGTGCTACAGCAGACTTCATATAACTCACGGTGCATTTCTTTGATTTTGATTTCGTTTCTTTGATTGGAAAAGCAAGAGAAGAGGAGTTGATTATTCTTTCTTTTGGCAAGCAACACGGTGACACCTCTTAATAGATTTTGGGAAGCGCAATCTATTTTCTTTTTATGTGATCCATTCGGTACTGTTACAAAGATAGCTAGCATTTCTTTAGCTTTTCTTTTTCTTATTGTTGGAGTGAGAGGTGGATTAGGTGGAGACTTGGAGATGGGACGTTCCAAGATGAGTGGGTTTTGTTTATTTTGGGGAGCACATTATTTTACTTTAGAAAACGTTTATAGCTTGTTATGATGGGACGATTGGCAGCTTCTTAGTGTGGCCAGTTTTCTTCTATTTAATTGAAGAATGAAGAGTTGAATAAATAGGATTAGGTGAGAGTTGGTAGGTGCTGTTACGTTGATAGGTCTATTTTTTTATAGCATTTCTTTTGATTTCATGGGAGGAAGAAAGTCACGGCCTATGTGCAGCGTTTTGTTCTCTTTTTTTAATTCAAGAAAGCATGGATGTCACGGCATGGGAGAAGTAGCTGCAGATTTTATTTTGTTTTCGATGCACATAAGCTAGCATTTGTTTCTTAGAAAAGAGAAGTGGTGCGCATGGCTTATGTCCAGCAAGGGAGGTCACGGCCAAGAGATCCATTTTTAGGCCATTTGCAATTTTAATTTGTTTGGTAGGTGCATGTGTTATGTGAATTGGTAGAAGAAAAATTATGATGTTTATTTCTTTAGCTTTTAATTATTTTACATAGTATGTTCAGTTGTTTTTCACCTTTTAAATTAGTGTTGCATTTTAATAATTTTAACTGTGCTAGATATTTGTTTGTTGCAGTGTTGGGTTTAGTATTTTGTTTTACTTTAATGTTGTCTAGTATTTTTCGTAGTGTTAATTTAATTGTCATGTTAGCATAAATTATAATGTTTCCATGAGATTTCTGGACTGTAATTATGTTTGCCACTCTGACTTGGTTAATGTGAAATCTGTTTTTGCACTTGCAATTGGGTATACGCTTAGTTGCCCAGTTGGTGTTTATTCTTCGCTTAGTTGATGAAACTGCATGGTGTAAATTGGATTTGATGTTAACATTACGTTCGCTTAGTTTGCTTTTATGAAAACATGATTAGCCTTCGCTTAGTTGGTTAACTGTGTTGGATTAGAGGTTTAAGTCGCCGCTTTATTTTGTTGATCTGTGATTGGAAGCATTGTAATTAAGTTAACGACCAACTGTTTCCATTCTGTCTTTGAAACCTCTTTTACATCTGTGTTTACATTGTTGTTTGCATTCGTGTTTTGATTTTGTTTATCCGCATTCACAAAATTTTCACAACCCCCCCCACTTCGTGTTTGACCTAATTCTCGAACCACATTTGGTCCTTGAGAGACGACCTAGGAGTCACTTCCTAGTACTATACTGCATTCTTTGTGCACATTAAATTTGCATGGGGTGCGACACCCATCAAATTTTGGCGCCGTTGCTGGGGAACAACGGTTCAGTTTTAGGTCTTTTGTTGTGTTAGTGTTTGTTGTGTTTTGTCTTGTGTTGTGAGTGTGATGTTCTGTTTTGTGTGTTGTGTTATGTGTGTTGCATTTAGGTAGCTTTAGTTGCATATTTTCATTGCATTCTTCTTTTCCCCCTTTCTTCTACATGTCTACCTATTTCGATTTTGGGAATACTGTTTCTTCTCATGTTACTCTGATTATGGTTCTCCTGCCGATTTCTATGTTGAGAACAATGTGATTCCTCCTCCTGCAGATTCACATGTTAGTGATTATTTTGATATAGAAACTGTGAAAACAGAAGAAGTTTTAGACTTAGGATTAAATTTTGATCTTTCATAGTTTTCTGAAAATTTTAAATGTAGTTGTGAAGTTGGTTCTTGCTCTATTTGTGTTGAAATCAATTCTATGATACAACCAGTTTCCAACTTTATGATGGGTGATACTAACTGTGAGTCTGATGAAAATGTTGAGGAACAGGTAGATATAAGCAACACTTTTAAGATAGGTAGACCAGCTTCACCTTCCACCACTTTACCAATCTTCAGGGAAGTGGAGGTAAACATACCTAAGATTGATTATGTTGTTGATAGGTATGTTATTGATGATTGTATTGTTGATGAGCATGAATTTCATTCTCCCTCTTTGCATGATGAGAACCACTTTTTGCTATCACATATGAATGTTTGTTCTTCATGCACTAAACATGAATCTGAGCCTATTGTTTATATTGTTTCTACATTTGAAATTGATTCATGTTCTGAGAGTATATCTGAGGTTTAACCTGTTACACTTGGATTAGGTGTTATACCTCTGCATGTCATTTCTGTGGAACCACATTGTACTAACCCTATTGCAGGAGGTACACATGAGTTTGACCAACAAGCACCCACAGTGGAAAACAAAGGTGCAAGCATACACAAAAGCTTCAACATCAATAGGCATCAGCTGAACCCGCTCATCAACAATCACTACTTCTTAGATCCAGCTGTGGAGGACATCTCCCTGCTTGATCAAATTTGGAGGATGAAGCAGTTCTTCCTCAACACTTCCCTACTGAATCCAATGGTGGAAGACCTCTCCCTGACAGTCCAAAATTGGCAACTGCCACCATGTCCAGGGGAGTTTTCTTTTCCCTTCTCCTTCTTTCCTCACTTTTATTGCACTTGTCCATGATCTGTTGATTGTTCTTATTTCTGATCCTATGCTTGTGACACATTGAAGACACTGTGTAGTTTAAGTGTGGTCTATTCGGGGAGATTCTGATTTTTCTTTGTTAAATTTTTTGTTTTCTCCTTTAAATTTTTCGTTTTCTAGGTAGTTTTTGTTGCGTCTTGTGTACAGTTTTGCATGTTTCTCTTGATTTCTGGACTTTGTTTAGGTTGTAGGTTTTTCCTTCACTCCATTGATACTTTGATTGGCTTGAAATCCTTACTTTTCTTTGATTGAAAGATGATTATGACGTTTGAGAGTTTGATCTGATTGTGACAGAATTACCCTGTGTGAGATTTGAGCCACTTGATGTTCTTTCTTGTGTGTGATATGTCTCTTGATTGCTTGCACATATGCCTTGGCTTGACTCTTGTTGATAATTCTTGATTGATATGCTTGTTTGGAAGTGATAAAGGCAGTTTTGTTCTTGAGCCTCTCTAGCCAAATGAGCCTACCCTGTTTTAATCCTTTGATAACCCTTTTGAGCATATGCTTTGATAACGGTTGAAAAACCGTTATTTTTATACTTAATTTTGATATCAAATGCACCCTTGTTGACTTAGAAACTTGCTTTGACTCACGATTTTTCTTTAGTTTTGTGAATAAAAGAGTTGAGGACATGTTTTATGATTTTATCATTAAAATCCCTTGATTTTGTAGGTTTTTGGAATGAATTGAAAGAAAGGTTGAAGTATCAAATGGTTGGAGTGCAGAAAAGTCAAACAGAGTGCAGAAAAGTCAATCAATCAACCATAATGCTGAAAAGTTGACCAGAGTGCTAAAAAGTCAACCAAAATCTAAAAAAAGTCAACAGAACGTGATTTGATATATTTTGTGCGATTTTTATGATCTGTTTGGGCTTGGACCTATTTTCTGTTATTTTTATGTCCTATTTAAAGGCCAGAATGTCTTAGGGTTTGTATCTTTTGATGGTTTAGACACAGAAACACACTTTTCACCCCTTTGGGGTAGATTTGGAGCTGGTGACAGCTCTCGTTTTTCTCCTCTTTAGGGTTTCTATCTCTTTCATTCCATTCACCTAGTTTCTCCATGACGATGGAAAACTAATCTTATTTGTTGCTGGGGAAAGATGTAACCTCTAAACTCTCTTATATCAAAATCCTTATTTTATTTATATGCTTGCATATGCTTCTCTTTATCAATTGTTGGGTTCCTTACCTTTGCTTAATGCTTTTATCGTTTAACTCATTCGGTAAATGTTGTTTGTCTTTATTGTTATGGGAACGAACAGTAATGTCATGAACTGGGGTGAATTCCTTGATTATGCTAATATCGCCTAGGGATAGGGGTAGGGCGATCAATTGTATTTTGCTTCCGTTTATCATGCATTATTAATTACTAGGGGAGGCTAGGGATAGCAAGCCGGTAATTAGTAATAGGCTCTTTTCGCCAAGGGATTGGGTTAAGGGTAGACTAAGAAAGTTTGGATGAAAATATGATAAATAAGCGAATTAAATAAGAAAAGTAGATATAAGAGAGTGATTGAGTGAAATTTGAATCCTAGCAACAAACTCATCTCATATTATCAACATCATCCATCAACTTTTGTGTTTAACCTCAATTGATCAAATTGCATTCATGTTTATTTTTCCATACTTTATATTAAAAATACCAAAATATTGTTCTTATAGTCTTGATTGGTTAAGCAAAAGCACAACAGTTTAGTGTTGTGAGTCTCTTGGGAAAACGATACTTGGACTTACCATTTATTATTACTTGATACGATCTGTTACACTTGTCAAGGTCTTAACAAGTTTTTGGCGCCGTTGTCGGGGACTCATGGTATAACTATTTTATGTGTGTGATTCTTAACCGATTAGACTTTCTATCTTTCTATCTCTTTATCTATCTTTCTATCTTTCTGTTTCTTTATTTTTCTTTAAAAAAAAACGAAAATAAAAAATTATATCTTTTTCTGTTTTTGTTTTTCTGTTTAAAAAAACGAAAAACAAATATCTTTTTCTGTTTTTATTTTTCTGTTTTTATCTTTCTGTTTTTTTAAAAAAAATAAAAAAAAAAGAAAAAAAAAATCTTTTTCTGTTTTCATCTATCTATTTTTATTTTTTCTATCTGTATTTAAAAAAAACGAAAATAAAATAAAATAATATTTTCTCCTTATTCTTCTCCTCATTTTTCTCCTCATTCTTTTCCTTATCTTTCCATCTTTCTATCTATCTATCTTTCTATTTATTTTTCTTTTTATCTTTTTATTCTTTTTTATCATTCTATCTTTATCTTTTCTATATAAAAAACGAAAATTAAAATAAAAAAAATATTTATTACTGTTTTTATTTTTTGGGCTAATTTTGTACTCTAGTGCAGTGTTCTGTAGTGTATGCAGGATAAAATTTTTGGTACTTGGAGCACAAGATCATCAGGAGGCAGATAAGGAAGGAGAATTGGTTCACCAACACCCTGATGTGAAAAGTGACAAACCCAAACCTGGCACACCAATGAAATTCAAGAATAGGTTATGGGTTGTCAAGACTATCAAAGCAAACAAGAATTCTTGAGATTGAGGAACCTTAGAGTTGGTAATAAAGGAAATTTCTGAGATGTTGTTGGTGTCATAGAGGAAGGAAGAATGCCAACATAAAATATCAATACCTACTGATGGGTGTTTGGGCTTTACTAGGTCAAGCTAATGACGTTAACGAAGCGCTTGCTGGGGGGGCAACCCAGTTTCTAACCCCGTTTTTGAATTATTTTTTTCTTTTATTTTATTTGATTTTATTTTATTTTATTTTATTTAAATTTTTTAGGTTAAATGTTGCTTCTGATGGCAGTAATGATAACATCTACTGATGGATGTTAGGTGATTTGGCATCTACTGATGGAAGCCAATGAAGATAAGAAAGATTAACATCTACTGATGGATGCTATATGGTTAGACATATACTGATGGATTTCACTGACAACATTTACTGATGAATGCTACTGGGATAGCATCTACTGAGGGATGCTAGAAGATTTAGGTATCTACTAAAGGATACCAGGAAAGTACACTTACTGATGGGTGATGGTAAGGTTTGCACCTACTGATGGGTGCTAGAAAGGTTTGGGTCAGGCTCGTGACGTTAAACAAGTGCTACCTGGGAGGCAACCCAGTTGATTGATTTATTTTTGCATGTTTTAATTCTTGTTCTAGTTGCATATGTGAGATAAGTGATTGGGAATTGCATAAAAATTAAATTTTGAAAGTTGAATTTGAAGGTTTAAAGGGTTAAAATGTTTTAAAAAGAAAAAAAAGAGAGGGGTGTAAACCACGCCCACCGCCGGGCGGTGAACTCACCACTGGGCGGTGGCGACGCTGAGGGGTCAAAGCGTTTTAAAAGAGGGTTTTGTTCTTTTGGCCCATTATTTGAATTTTCTATCCCTCAGGTTCGCCGAAGCACTCTTTACCAAACCCATAATCTCTCTTTCACTTTCAAAAATCCTATAAAGATTTCCCAACACTTCTCCTATCATCCTCTCTCTTAAAAACCCAATTTTTATCACTTTTTCATCCAAGTTTAGGGTTTTATGAGAACCCAACTATTTGGGGTTGACTCCTCCACATTCCTTGGAAGAACTTTTGTGTGCTACTAACGTTTAATGAGATTTCTTGTGGTTTTGTGAATTGTACTTGATGAAGGGATGGCCTCCTCATCAGGAAAGAGGATCAAGACTGTGGGGAATAAGAGGAAGGAATCAGAGTTGGAGCAACTGAAGCTCCAGCTATGGAGGAAGATGATGAGATAGCATTTACTGATGGATGCTATTTGCACTAGAACAGGATTTTCTATCTTTGTTTTTGTATTTATTTGTTTCTGTTTAGTAGTGTAGGATTGATGAACTTGGTTGGACACTATATCTGATGCAGTGGTTTGATATTGATATTTGTGCATGATGGGTATTGCTTGATGATGCTTTGATATTGATGATGTTGAGATTGCACAATATGTTGATATACAGGTGGGGGTTCACAAGCTGTGTGAACAGATGCATTGTGATTTTTTGATTGTGATTATGAGGCTAAGTACGGTATTTGATTGAATGATTGGAATAAGCTTATGTGAGGTTTTTGAGCTCCAGAGTTCTTATTGATATATTTGCTATTTACTGGAAGCATGAATGATTTTGCCTGAATTTCTATGATTGATTGAATTGCATGTATGTGTCATATGATCAAGGCCGTTTTTGAAAAGCCCTTTTCTAGCCAAAAATTTCGTCCCACATGAAAAAGGAACATTCTATGTTCTACCCTCTTTGAACCTAAGCCTTAAACAGAATGTGAAAACCCTTGCTTTGAAAATCTTAGCCTTGAGTTAGGTTGAGAAATATTTTTGGGGTATTGTTAAAAGTTCAAGTTTAGGGGTTGTTGGGAGAATTGAAAAAGAAAAGAAAAGTTAGGCATTGAGCTTATGAGTTGAAAAGAAAATGCATGAGAAAAGATGAAAAAGATAGAAAAAGAAAAAAGCATGAAAAAAAAAGCTCAATGTGAAGAAAAGGGAAAGTGGGGAATGAGTGAGATTGGTAAAAAGAGAGTTTGTGCTTGAACTATGAATGTATAGATAACTCTCTTAACTCAAGGATTTTGTGATCTAGAAAAACCAATTTTCCTTGTTAGCCCAACAACATTATAAGCCCTGAAAAGTCCTTATGATGACATATGTGTGTGATGATATTTGATTGTGGTAAATGAAAGGCAATTTTATTTTATGTGACATGTGGATAGTAGAAGGAAGGAGTGACCTCTTGAAATACCTGTGTGATTGAGTGAAACACTTTATTTGGTGAGGAATGATTCCATGAATTCATGATTACATCTATGCTTAGCTAATTGATCATTCTTGAGAATAACATCTGTTGGAAAATTATGTGTCTATGTGAACACCATGATGAGTAATTTGAATCAAAGCATCTGTACATCTTGACTAAATTCTATTGATGAGTTGATTTGAGTGATTACTTGTCTTGAAAGAAAAAAGTTTTTGAATGTGATTGAACCATTGTGTTGATTTGTGGAAGACTAAGTTTCATTTTGTTTGCTTGAAGACAAGCAAAGTTTCAAGTTTGGGGTTGTGATAACGGTTGAAAAACCGTTATTTTTATACTTAATTTTGATATCAAATGCACCCTTGTTGACTTAGAAACTTGCTTTGACTCATGATTTTTCTTTAGTTTTGTGAATAAAAGAGTTGAGGACATGTTTTATGATTTTATCATTAAAATCCCTTGATTTTGTAGGTTTTTGGAATGAATTGAAAGAAAGGTTGAAGTATCAAATGGTTGGCGTGAAGAAAAGTCAAACAGAGTACAGAAAAGTCAACTAGTCAACCAAAAAAGTCAACCATAATGCTGAAAAGTTGACCAGAGTTGACCAGAGTGCTGAAAAGTCAACCAAAATCTAAAAAAAGTCAACAGAACGTGATTTGATATATTTTGTGCGATTTTTATGATCTGTTTTGGCTTGGACCTTTTTTCTGTTATTTTTATGTCTTATTTAAAGGCCAGAATGTCTTAGGGTTTGTATCTTTTGATGGTTTGGACACAAAAACACACTTTTCACCCCTTTGGGGGTAGATTTGGAGATGGTGACAACTTTTCTTTTTCTCCTCTTTAGGGTTTCTATCTCTTTCATTCCATTCACCTAGTTTCTCCATGACGATGGAAAACTAATCTTATTTGTTGCTGGGAAAAGATGTAACCTCTAAACTCTCTTATATCAAAATCCTTATTTTATTTATATGCTTGCATATGCTTATCTTTATCAATTGTTGGGTTCCTTACCTTTGCTTAATGCTTTTATCGTTTAACTCATTCGGTAAATGTTGTTTGTCTTTATTGATATGGGAACGTACAGTAATGTCATGAACTGGGGGGAATTCCTTGATTATGCTAATACCGCCTAGGGATAGGGGTAGGACGATCAATTGTATTTTGCTTCCGTTTATCATACATTATTAATTACTAGGGGAGGCTAGGGATAGCAAGCTAGTAATTAGTAATAGGCTCTTTTCGCCAAGGGATTGGGTTAAGGGTAGACTAAGAAAGTTTGCATGACAATATGATAAATAAGCGAATTAAATAAGAAAAGTAGATATAAGAGAGTGATTGGGTGAAATCTGAATCCTAGCAACAAACTCATCTCATATTATCAACATCATCCATCCACTTTTGTGTTTAACCTCAATTGATCAAATTGCATTCATGTTTATTTTTCCAAACTTTATATTAAAAATCCCAAAATATTGTTCTTATAGTCTTGATTGGTTAAGCAGAAGCACAACAGTTTAGTGTCATGAGTCTCTTGGAAAAACGATACTTGGACTTACCATTTATTATTACTTGATACGATCTTGTACACTTGTCAGGGTCTTAACATGCTTTCCCCTTTTCTTTTTTTTAAAGCTCATACACTAGCCCTAAGAGAAAAATAATGACTACCTTAACCTTAGGGAATTTTGGAGCTTTGGAAGTGTTTTGGGAACAAGTGTGGTCTCCCTGGGGATTCAGATGAATTGGCTAGTTGGTTCCTCTTCTCTTGTGTGTTTTTGTAAATATGTTGTGTATCTTGTCTCTTACAGTTGTGTTCTGAAAAGAGAGAAAAGAGAAGAGACAAGATGAGAAATGAAAAGAAAAAAAAATAAAAAAAAATGAGAAAAATAAAAAAAATAAAAAAAATTGTTGTGAATAATGGAGTCAAGAAGAGGATTGAATTAATGTTTTGGGTGTGATTTGACTGTGTTTTCACTTGTTCCCCATTGCTCCTCTATTCCTTTTGGTTTGTAGCTTCTCATCCATATTTATCCTCCCTTTTTCTTGGCCCCATCTCATCCATAAAAGACCTTTTGATTTGAACATGCATATGTTTTTTAGTGTTGATATTAGAGGCTTGCCAAGTCTATTTGTGCTTGCTTTCTTGAGTGCATTGAGTTGAAATTCTTTACCCTAGACACTTGAGAGAAACACTGATAGTGCATCTTTGAGGTTTTGTTGCTATTGATTCACCTCTTGAGCTGATTGATCATTTTGTCATATCTTGAAGTGCTTGGATGACTTCATGAGTATCTGCTTACTTTGATTCTGTGTTGGATACTGTCTACTACTTTTCCTTGTCCAGATTTCTTGAGGACTGTAATTCTGTTTGTTTGTTCCCTTGTGAGTCTCTGTTTTCTGTGTGCTGAGTCTGTGTCAATTCCCTGATGTCCTCTGAATTGTCCCCTAATTAGAGTCTTGATTTTGCCTAGGAGTGCAAAAGACTAAGTGTGGTCTATTTTGATGAGTCGATATTTTCTTGACTGCATTTAGTTTATTGTGCTAGAATTAATCAGGGAATTGTGCTTAATTGTCCGATATTTTTCCACTTTTACTAATTGTGCTTAATTTGACTGGAAATTCTAATTATAACTAATTTGAATTTTCTGAGCTAATTAATTGCATTATTTATTGCAAGAAAATTTTGGACATACATTTTGGAGCATTAGGATGAAGGCAAAATAATTCAAGACTCTCCACAAAGACTGTTTAAAATTAATCAAATTGTAATTTAGTGGTTTAGAAATTATTGACCAACTTTTGTAATTTTGAGCAAATTTTGGTAGGATAAACTAAGCCCAATAGTGAAAAAATGATGACATGGCCCTAGGGTTTCTTTTGGGTGGACCCCACCCCTTTTTCTTAGAGACTTACGGTGCTTGGTAGGAACTCCAAGCCGTCACCTTCTTTTTACTTGGCTTTGGAACTTTCTTTTTTTTTCTTACGGAGCTTTGATGGGAACCATGTTTGCTTTCTTTGATTATGGATCAATGAAGAAGTATTTTTCTCTTCTCTTTTTTTTGTGCAGTGCTACAACAGACTTCATATAACTCACGGTGCATTTCTTTGATTTTGATTTCGTTTCTTTGATTGGAAAAGCAAGAGAAGAGGAGTTGATTATTCTTTCTTTTGGCAAGCAACACGGTGACACCTCTTAATAGATTTTGGGAAGCGCAATCTATTTTCTTTTTATGTGATCCATTCGGTACTGTTACAAAGATAGCTAGCATTTCTTTAGCTTTTCTTTTTCTTATTGTTGGAGTGAGAGGTGGATTAGGTGGAGACTTGGAGATGGGACGTTCCAAGATGAGTGGGTTTTGTTTATTTTGGGAAGCACATTATTTTACTTTAGAAAACGTTTATAGCTTGTTATGATGGGACGATTGGCAGCTTCTTAGTGTGGCTAGTTTTCTTCTATTTAATTGAAGAATGAAGAGTTGAATAAATAGGATTAGGTGAGAGTTGGTAGGTGCTGTTACGTTGATAGGTCTATTTTTTTATAGCATTTCTTTTGATTTCATGGGAGGAAGAAAGTCACGGCCTATGTGCAGCGTTTTGTTCTCTTTTTTTAATTCAAGAAAGCATGGATGTCACGACATGGGAGAAGTAGCTGCAAATTTTATTTTGCTTTTGATGCACACAAGCTAGCATTTGTTTCTTAGAAAAGAGAAGTGGTGCACATGGCTTATGTCCAGCAAGGGAGGTCACGACCAAGAGATCCATTTTTAGGGCATTTGCAATTTTAATTTGTTTGGTAGGTGCATGTGTTATGTGAATTGGTAGAAGAAAAATTATGATGTTTATTTCTTTAGCTTTTAATTATTTTACATAGTATGTTGAGTTGTTTTTCACCTTTTAAATTATTGTTGCATTTTAATAATTTTTAACTGTGCTAGATATTTGTTTGTTGCAGTGTTGGATTTAGTATTTTGTTTTACTTTAATGTTGTCTAGTATTTTTCGTAGTGTTAATTTAATTGTCATGTTAGCTTAAATTAATTGAGTTGGTCATTAGCGATATTATAATGTTTCCTTGAGATTTCTGGACTGTAATTATGTTTGCCACTCTGACTTGGTTAATGTGAAATCTCTTTTTGCACTTGCAATTGGGTATACGCTTAGTTTCCCAGTTGGTGTTTACTTTTCGCTTAATTGATGAAACTGCATGGTGTAAATTGGATGTGATGTTAACATTGCGTTCGCTTAGTTCGCTTTTATGAAAACATAATTAGCCTTCGCTTAGTTGGTTAACTGTGTTGGATTAGAGGTTTGAGTCGCCGCTTTATTTTGTTGATCTGTGATTGGAAGCATTGTAATTAACTTAATGACCAACCGTTTCCATTCTGTCTTTGAAACCGCTTTTACATCTGTGTTTACATTGTTTTTTGCATTCGTGTTTTGATTTTGTTTATCCGCATTCACAAACCCCCCCCCCTCCCACTTTGTGTCTGACCTAATTCTCGAACCACATTTGGTCCTTGAGAGACCACCTAGGAGTCACTTCCTAGTCCTATACTGCATTCTTTGTGCACATTAAATTTGCATGGGGTGCGACACCCATCAACCAGTTTGGACAACTTAAATAAATTAATTTTAAATTGTTGAGAGCCTTTCTTTGTTGGTAGGATAGAGGAACCTTAAAAACCTGAGTTGGCACATCCCTGATCATAGAGCAGCCCTGGTCTGATCCAGTCAGTTGTGACTATTCATATGTGTTGGCGTCGAAGGTGAGTCTGATGCGTTCAGACATCTGATTCCTCTCCGATGACCAAATGGGGTGTAAGGAGGATTGGGGAAAAGTAAGATCTCTACTGTGATGATAATTAGATAAACAGTTTAGTAATTGGGAAACATTTTAGGTTGGTTAAGGGGAAGTCAGGGAGTGATTTTGGGCAGTAGGAGTATGAGGTGCATTTGGTCTGTTTAGGTAGTCTAGACAAGTCAAATGGGACTTATTAGGATCATAAAACTGGTCTAAAACTGAATAAATATGGTAGAATTGAATTGGGGGTCTTAAGTTATAGAATTTGAGGTTTTAAAACTAGACTCATGTCTAAATCACTCTAAGATCAATTCATTCATAATTGTTAAAATCCATATAGACAAGTTTAAATAGGTCCATATCACGTGTTTGGGGTGTTAGAAGTTAGGTTAGAGGGTTGGAATTGGTTGGAGGGGTGTGAGTTGCATGATTCTGCAGAATCATGCGTTCTGTAGATTATGTAGAGTCGCATAGCGCACCCTGTGCGCTATGCGAATTTTAGCTGAAAGGCTTCCCCGTTAGGAAAATTCACTCAGCGCACCAAGGGTGGTGCGCTGTGCGAATTTTTGCTGTCAAGCCTTGCAGCCTGGTGCGCTATGCGACTCGGTTGAGTGAGTTTCACACTTTTCCTCTTCTGTTTGAGCTATTTGATGTTGTTTGACTACCAGGGTATATGTATGTCTATATAACTGATTTGGGTGGCTTGATTTTGCAACATGATTAAGGGTATGATGTATGGTGTTGTGAATTATAGTTTGAAAGTATGTATGTACAAAGTATGTGATTTATGTAAGTGTAACAAAGTGGTGGTTGGTGTAAATGTAACAAGTATGGTTGATGGACGTAATTCCATGATCCTCAAGGGAGGTTACATGGTGGTGCCCTGTGGTTTGTTGTGATTGACCGTATGAATGGCCAGAGTGTCCTTATGGGGTTTATCATGACATTCTAATGATCATCCATGCTCAAGTAGAGACTGATGACTCATGTGGTGAGAATAGCAGGAGGTCCTAGCCGAACTAACCTCGGGTGGCAGTTGATGGTTTTCCAGTTACTACACCACCCGGGTGCACAAGCCCCTGGAACTTGACATTTCATACTAGTCCGGATGGTCAAATCACATGGTCGGTCATTGGTATCAGAATAACGCATTTGGTCATAGTCTGTACGATGTTATGGTCCTTGCATGCTTGAAATACTTGGTTGTTATATGCTTATGTATTGGTTAAATTGGTATGAGTCAAGTCTAGAATATCACATGTTAAGGTGTATGCTTTAAATTGGTATTGTATGAAGTTTACTCTTGTATGTATATGCTCCTATGATGCATGCTTTTTATATAATTAGCTCACCCTTGCTTTCTTGTTGTGTGTTGCTTGGGTATGTTTTCCTTTGCGATGATCATCCACTTGGATGGGAGCAGATGTTGTTGAAGAGGTTCCCTTGGAGCAAGAGTTGGAAGATGTTGATGCTGCAGGTTAGTTCACTAGGCTTTAATTCTCTTAGCCTATGTCGTTTTGAAGAACTTTATCATGTTTTAAAGTTTTAAATTTCTAACATCTTTGAAGGAGGACTCTAGTACTCCAGTTTTAAATTCTAGTTCTCTTTTGAGGATGACTGTAATCCTAAAGACCTAAAGTACTTCTCTAACTTCTTTCCAATATCATGATTGATGACGTCTTTATTTGTTTATCAAATTGCTTTTATGCAAAGTTAAAATCAGGTTAACAAATAAAAAGGTGATAAAGAATAGTCATTTTTAAGGGACAAGATCATCATAGGCTTTTGTTGATATCAAAACCTCATTCTCCTTTTATCTTCAAAAAGAGAATCAAAATTATCCCTTTTTATTTGATTTTTCAAACCAAAAGTGTAGATGATTATAGTTCTAGCTTTCTAAAATTTCATTAAACAGAAGATGACATTACATAGTTCAACAATTAGATTTTCAATTTTTCGGTTTATAAAAAGCTATTAAGGAGAGTAAGTATTAAACACTTATAATTTATTACTTCTATCAACATTTTATAAAACTGAATTAACAAATCTAATCTTTGAATTATATAACATCATCACGTGCATGTGTGCATCTATGAAAAAAGAAATCCTTATTGTGATCATGACTTCTTCCTACCTCTTTGAACCCCCAGAACTTTCAACAAGAAACAAAACACACAAACGTGTGTATATATATATATATATATATATATATATATATATATATTTATTATATATATGTGTGTGTATGATACGACTCTTGACAAATCTGATGAGTTATAGAACATAAATGAACTATGCAATTGCAGAAGCATTATTTGATTTTTCAAACCAAAAGTGTAGATGATTATAGTTCTAGCTTTCTAAAATTTCATTAAACAGAAGATGACATTACATAGTTCAACAATTAGATTTCCAATTTTTCGGTGTATAAAAAGCTATTAAGGAGAGTAAGTATTAAACACTTATAATTTATTACTTCTATCAACATTTTATAAAACTGAATTAACAAATCTAATCTTTGAATTATATAACATCATCACGTGCATGTGTGCATCTATGAAAAAAGAAATCCTTACTGTGATCATGACTTCTTCCTACCTCTTTGAACCCCCAGAACTTTCATCAAGAAACAAAACACACAAACGTGTATATATATATATATATATATATATATATATATATGTGTGTGTGTGTGTGTATGATACGACTCTTGACAAATCTGATGAGTTATAGAACATAAATGAACTATGCAATTGCAGAAGCATTAAACAAAAAGAAGACTCAAGCATTACTTTTTGCAAAATGCAGGTACAACCCAATATACTTAATTACATTAGGCCTTTGCAATCTGCGACATTGAAAGCTATCAAAACACATAGAGTTCAGCCAATTCCTCCAAAGACTCAGAACTAAACTTAGGATCTGCATTCTCTAGCATCCACAAAAGATGATCAAAGAGAACCACCTCGCAGTTCACCACCAAAACACTACTTTCATCACTACCCTTTGGCTTTGACTTGTTGATAAGTTCATTCAGAAGAGGATGGTTCAGATACTTTTTGCTGATCACATACCGTTTTCTTGTGCTACCAACAAACACTGTTTCACAATGTTCATCTTCTTGCATGCCATGCCCACCCCATTTGTCTTCTTTTGTGGATTTGGACCTCAGGCTACTGTATGATGAAGATCTCCCTAGCTGCCTTGACAAACTCTTGCATTTTCTGAGTAAAAGATTGATCTTTTTCATGCTTCTTTTTCTTCTGCTGTGTGTGTGTTTAATTCATATTTAAATGAGGGAGAGGGTTGGTTAAGAAGAAGAACCAATGGATGATGAAGAGAAAGAGGGGCAAAGAGACTTAAAATACACTCACAAAAAGTGTGTGAGGTACTTTTACTGAGAGAAGTGGGTGCAAAGTCATTGTTTTCCGGTGCTGAATTGTGGGGTCAATTTGCAACCAAACATTTTTAGTGACACAAACAAGTCATCTTTTGATAAAATTTTAGGCTAAGAGTTTTAACCTGCAACCACATCAGACAAACAAACACAACTGAAGCTCTGGTCACTCATCACTGATCATGGCACCCATTGTTTTTCTAAAACCATCTGCTTCTAAGCAAGGACTTCAACCCCACTACTAGTGCCCATGTCACCCCAAAGGGAACAGTTTCAATTAAAAAAACAAAAAAGATTCATAGAATGGAACATTTTGCTAAATTGTTCATATTTTTTTCATAAAAAATGTGATTGAATGTGATTTTAGCAGATACAGGCCTGTGACAAATTTAATAGTACTGACAGACATAAGTGTTGATTTGTGCTTTAAATGAAAATAACTTTTGATACATCACACAGACTAGAGAAGTGTACTGATGTGTCAAGGTACAAAATTCTAAATGATGCTTAATGCATCAGCACAAATGAGTATCAATTTTTCACTTTTCCTAACAAAACTCAATACCAAACTTATAACTACAAGCAGAATTGGGAACCCTTGAAAGAATCTGAGTTTCAATTTTCAGGTGAAATATTAAGAAAAGAGTAATCCATTGTGGTGGCGTCATTTTCTTTTTTATTCTACATATCTTTAAATAAAGTGAATTTCTAATTCAATCTTATTTCTAATTAACGTAAAACTTTCAGTAACCAAGTTGTTTGTAAGCATTTTTACAAAACAGGTTTGGTTGGACTGTTCAAAGAACCTAGTCTCTTCTGTGGTACAAGGAACATGGTCATTCCATAAGCTCTTATCATCTTTGCTACTCTACAAACCAATAAGATTCGTGCATGACATGGATACTCCAAGATAACATTTAAGATAAGAAGAGTCAGTATTCTGACATGTATTTAAAATGTGCTATTTCGCAAATATGTTTTTGTTTCTTTGTTCTACATATCTTTATGGTTTCATCAAATATGGAAACTGGGAGCCATGACGTTAATGTCCCACAGGAATGGACCCTTGACTAGGCTCTCTGTCTTGTGTGGCAGATGCTTAAGGTTGTCCATGCAACTATTTGACCCAAAACATCTCACTTTCTTCTTTTCTGACTTTAGGGCCTGCTTTGGTTTTGGTTTCAATTAGAACACTGTAATTGTTCCAACCAAAGATGGTAGGAGTAAACAATGGGTTCCAGTAGTTCAATAATTATTGCAGTTTATATCATTGTTCAACTTGCAGGCACAACTCATCCAAAGCTTATGCTAACACTAAATTTTGTCCAGTTCTAAAACCCATATCAAAATGGTTCTTTGTCTTTTAACATTATTTATACTTTTCAATATTTGAAGCATAAAAATAGGGTTAATTACTTAATTTTAGTGAACCATGTATGAGATCAAATGTTTGCTCTATGCTGTGAAGTATCATTTTAATCAATGAAAGCTCAACTTCTTGAAAAGTATATCTCTTCCTTTAACTATTTGAGATAACATATATCCATCTTCACCTTAGGCTAAATTCAATGAAAGTCTTTAAGATTTAAATTCTAATAAATAACTAGTTTACTATTCAATTTGTGTCCAAAATTTAATATAAGACAAATTTTATATATATATATATATATATATAAAAAGTATAAATCTTATTTTATAAATCGGTTTTATAAGATTGAGTTAAATTTAAAGTTTATTTTTTAATTAATATGGTATTAGAATCATAAAAGTCTATCTTATTTGAGATTTAAATCTATATAACTCTCTCGATTCCGATATTCGATGTGAAGAGATGTGTTGAAGATAAATCTTATCTTACAAAACTAATTTTGTAGAAATGAATTAAGTTTAAATCTATTATCTTAATAAGTGGTTTACATGATTATGCAAATTGGATTTGGTTATTTCTTGGTAACTTCAACTTTAAATGAAGATAAAGATATTTACACTTTCTTACTTATCAACACAACATTATGCACTTCTCTTAACAATAAAACATCAGCATCCTCCATAATTTGGGATGACAACCAAATGGTTTCACTTGCTTTTGATTCTTTAAAAAATGTAAGAGTTCCCAACTGATTTCATCTTATATAATGCACAGAAAGCATCACAAATTTGATATTGATTAAAGACATAAAGAATACTTAATTTAATTTAGAATTGACAGAACAATAGGTGAAAAATGCATAATCAATTAGGTGGATAAAGGTATAGTTGCCAGGTAAGTGTCACATAACAGAACAAGTTTATGAATGACAGAAGCAATGGAATTTATGATAGGAAGCATTTTGAAATGGAGTCAAAGAAGTAATGAGATAAGTGGGACACCTTTGGTGCAATCCATGGCTTTCCACATTTGGTATCTAGTTGATATTGAGCCAGCTAAGGATTGACACAACACAAATACAACAAAGGTTTTATCATTATCAAATATCTTCAACAATAGAAAATCTCTCTCTCAAGGAACTTCAAATTAAACACCAATAATTTCTCTTTTAATGCATGTTTTCATTTGTTTATGTAGATTTCCAACTCATTATTCATTAAAAACTTCTAAGGTACTAATAATCCTTATGCAAGTTGCACACAATCTTTTTCAATTATTGATGTTGCTTGCTTTTTCCCAATTTTTAGAATACTTTTTCTTTGTTTTTTAAATTTTTTATATATAAAGCTGTTAGACCCATCTACTCTAAGTCCAATCAAGTGGAATTCTTTAAAATGTTTATTTCTTTTTTCTTATTAGATTCTCAACTTCATATTAAGGATCAAAAAAACTCACGTAGGGTACAAGTAGCAATTATCTCATATTTATCTTGTGAGGAAAAATATGTCTTATTATTCCTTTTATTTGTCTGTTTACTTGTGAGTTGTGAGGTACCTATGAATTATTTTATACTATGGATATTTATAAATCATTTTTAATTTTTTATTTTAAATAATATTTTTAAAATTTTTCTTTAAAATACAAATGTAAATAAATTTTTGTTTATCCTAAAATATAATCCAAATAAAATCGCATCATAAAATACTGGTGTAAATAAATTTTTCCTTTGTAGAAAAAAATAAATAAAAATAAATTATATATACAACACAGTATGAAGTTAAATGAAATTAATCTCTTTAAAAACAATTTTGATTCAATAAATCTAGATAAAAATATGATTCTATAAAGTTAAATTCTAAACAATTTTTCAGTTGCTAATATTTTTTTCTTATAAATAACTTTATTACGATAGTTCGATTTAACAAAATTCAAATAAAAATTATTACCTACTTCATTGTTAAGATTAAAATTAATAATAAATAAGATTTTATTAGTTGATATAAAATATAAATTTTAAATATATATATATATATATATATATATATATATATATATATATATATATATATATATGTGTGTGTGTGTGTGTGTGTGTGTGTGTGTGTGGGTATTTGATATTAATGGGTGAGTATTTGTGAGTATGGATAAACACAACTTGTGTCTACCTTATCATAAAATAATTAAAATACTCAAAGAAATGTGCTATTAATGGATATCCATTATAAATATCTACTTTTATATTTATTGTGAAGTTTACGTGCAATTAACAACAAGAATGATTTTTTTTTGTCATCTCTACTTGAGATCTTGTTTAAAGAAAATCAAATTCAAAGAAAAACTAAAATTTTTAAAAATAATTTATTTCCTTGAGATTTTATATGGTCCAATGAACTATGGTTTTGAAAGTTAGATGTCTCATTTTGACTGAAATGTTAGGTCAAAAAAGAGAGAAAGAAAGCTGTAAAATTCTTGCAATCTTTTTAGCAAGAAAATGTACTGAAATGTTCTCTATGATTGCACCATGAAAATGATATCTCATCTTTAGTTTGATGCACAAAAACTATCACATGACCTTCCAAAATGACAAGAAGATGATACATTAATTTCCTTTCAAACAAGTTATTTTTCACCCTTTTAGTCCAACCACTTAATTTTTTAGTAATTTAAACACAAACTTGTTCTATTCAAGTCAATGAAAAATACAAAATTTTTAGCTTAAAACCTTCCTTCAAACTAGTGCCTTATGTTGCACACCAAATCACTATAATTGATGAAGTGTATGCTTTAAAGTTTCAACAAAAATTGAACATGTGTGCCACACTCAACTCCATTTCAGAAAAATTGAAGCTTAATTAGAAATGTTTTGGTACACTCATTATTATGACCCTCATTTGTGCCAAACCATCTCAATTCTTTTATTAGCATAAGAAACAACATGGAGAAGTAGGGTCAATTAGTATTAATAGTTTACCTAATCATCGTCTTTAGATAATGATTAAGAAGTCCATCATTAACGACTTAATAATAAACAAATATTAAAAGTCACTTGCTGGTGACTATATATTTTTTTAATAATTTTTCCTTGTTTGTAACTCCTTACTAATGGCTCTTAAGTTAATATTTTATTATGTTATAAATTTGGGTTTGGAGAGTTTTTAAATTGTGATAAACAAAATTTTTAATTATTTTTTGGCAAATCATATTTGTTTCTAAGTTTAATGTATGTCTTTTATCAAATTAAATCAAGATTTTTCTCTCTTGATCGATTATTCGTAAAAGGGTCCTTTTTTATTAATACTTAATTTTTTTAAAGATAAAACATAATAAGATATTTATAACTGTTATCACTAAAATTATGATTTCACTATCTGCATAATTTGAAAAAAAAAAATTAAATCCCTATAAACATGACTCCATTTAGTTTAAATTTTAAAAACTCAGATAGTTTTAAATACTTTAACTTATTCAATTTTTTTTCGTCATCTTTAATTATAGTGAATTTTAACACTTAGAAATAAAAAAAATTAAAAATTCCAATTGAAACAATTATATTTTATATTTATATTAACAATTAATTATCAAACAATGTCATATTTTAGTTATAGTATATATATGATGGATCTTTAATCTTAATTTCGAAATTAAAATAAAGTAAAAATTAATAAAATATATTTTATTGAAGTTAGTGCAGTCCTATACTAATTTAATTTTAATTTATTATTGATTTAATCAAAACCAATATAATTTATTTATAATATTTATTAAACTTAATATTCATCTAGAACATTTAATTTTAATATTTATATTTAATTAAGTTAGAAAATGACTATAATCTTAGTTTATTTTTAACAATGTGTTGTTTTAGAATTAGTTTAGTAAACATGGGTATATTTTGTTTTTAATATTTTTTAAGTTGGTATTAGTTAAGTCTACATCAATGTATCTTTGTGACTTATAATAGGAATCATGGAGAAATCTTTAAATATTTAAACTTAATCATAATAAAATATGGTGATTCATGTGAGCATAATTTGCATACTTAGAGCTCATAATTTTCCTTATCCATTTTTTTATATAAATATTCTTACACTCAACTTTTCTTTTTACTGCTTTATCTCATAAGACGAAACTTTCTCCCTCATGAAAAATAAGTTCCTTTTTATGAAGAGATATATTTTATCTTTAGTTCAATATAGTAAGACGATCACACATGTGAAAGTTTGCATCTATGAATAGAACAAGAACAAAGGAACTTTAACAACACGAAATGAATATGGAATAATAAAGTACAAAGAAAGAATGAGAAGACTTAATAGGAGATGAAGAATGGCGTGCAACTGGTAGAAGAGAATGAAGATTCTATATTTCCAATAAAAGTTTCAAGTGAAGAATAAACACAAAACTATTAAGAATCAAGAAAAGAATAAAAAAAAAAAAAAAAACTTCCTTTACCCTCGTAGTGCCCAAAATTCTCTCTCAAATTCAATATATCAAAAAGTTCTTTTACAAATAAGACGATGTTTTATAACCTTTATGTTATGAAATTATAAGTTTAAGTGAAATGTAAAGGTGTTAAATAATATAATTAAATTCAAAGTGAAAAACCTAAACTAGAGGACTAAAAATTGAAGAGGTAAAAAGAAGGAAGAACTTGAATTTTAAAAATTCAAATATATATTTAAATCAATGACTTATATCAATCCATGTTTGAGTCACACTTTGCATTACTATTTTGCATTTGTCATGTATAAACTTCTAGACTTTTCTATTTTGGCCAAAATTCACAATAGGTTTGTGAAGAATGGTTTGGTAAAATCTTGAACCAAGGTTTCTACCATTGCAAGACTTAAACGACACTTAGAATCCCAACAATCTCCATCTTAAGGGTGAGTCCCTTTCACATGAATACACTCTTAATCATATGAGTACCATTTTTGTATTTTCGTTCATCTTAACCACTTTCAATCCAAAACCTTAAGGTAACAAGTTTATGGGTTTTTTACCTTATATGTTGCTTAACTTTTTTACTTCTACTCAATGTGAGACTTGAACTCACTTGGATTCCCAACAATCTCTCCCTTAAATGTGAAGTCCCTTCCACATTCCTCTCGTATGTATTCCTAACCACTTACTTATTAAGCACTGATTCTATTTATGGATCTATCAAAGGAGGAGATTTATGGGAGACAAACAACATAAATGAACACATGAGTTCAATCACATAAGAAATTGACCTCACTTCTAACCGAAAACTTTAAGACAATGAATTTATAAATTTTTCTTCTTATAAAGTTCTTAAATTTTTCATCTTTATCTAATGTGAAACTTAGACTTATAGTTAAAATCTGAACACTTAAAAACTAAAAAGAAAATAAATTACTTTATGAATTTTTTTATTGGGTGACCTCCTTTATTTTGTTCAAATCTTTCGTTCAAATTGGAAAATTTTTTTTAAAAAGAAAAAATGTACTCAGATATAAATATTTTTAATATTTTCAAAAGATAAAGAAATTAAAAATAAAAACTTAAATTGGTTTTTAAACAAGTAAAAAAGAGTTAATAGTAGGTTTGAACTGCTGTAAATTGATTATTTATTCTACACTTTCATGGTTTATTTGATTTAGAAATATGTGTATCGTTACATAAAAGGGATATATTATTTAAATAATTTTTTGGTGTTTTATTGTGATAATTTTACTTTGTAATAAATAATAAATAATTTCCTCATTTAATAAAATAATTTATTGAAATATATATATATATATATATATATATATATATATATATATAAAATCAATACATATATTAGCATGAACTTTTTTTATTCTGATAATATCATAAATAATCTTTTAAATATATAATAAAAAAATTGATGAAACTTCATAGAGGCTAGGCCATACATTAAAAAAGTTACTACATTTAGATTTTTTTTTAAGGAAAGTTAGATGCAAACCTTCTAAACTTTGCCTACTTTCTCAATAACTATAGGAAAAAAAAAACACTTTTAGCCACCATTAATACCAGATACCAAAATTATGTCACCACTTTTCTTAATCTTAGGAAAAAAAAAGCCGTAATTTTTCATGTAAAGTTGTTATAATGATAGATAATTATCCTTATTAATGTTGACATAAAACATGGAAACATAATATGATGTTTAAGCATGAGGACTGTTACATCCCAAAAATTATATGCTAAATATAATATAACAGGATATATTATTATAGTATGGTAAGCAGCTTTAGAATGTAAATGATATAATAGCGTTTACATTCATCCAAAAATGAGCTAAAATTTTAAAACTCTAAATATATAGGAGGTCTCTCAAAATAACAGAGAAGTTCTAAGAGAAATCCTATGGATTAAATACAGCATCTAAACTACACAGTTCCTTAAAATATAAACATTTGAAGAGATCCTAAAAGAATCTAAGAGGTAGGAGTTGGGTCCTCTCCCTCCAAAGCCTGCTCCAGGGGAACATCCTCTGCCTCTGCTCACATCCGAAGGATTGGATGATCATCGCAAGGGGGAAGGCAAGCACATACAACACACAATGCAAGGGTAAGCTAGGTTGAAAAACATACAAGATAAGTCCAAAGTTAAACTAACACACACACACACACACACACACACACACACACACACACACACATATATATATATATATATATATATATATATATATATATATATATATATATATATATATATATATATATATAACAGCATGCACACAAGCAATCAAGTAAACATTCTATCAGATTATACATTAAATGGAACTAACTATCATGTCATACAATCACACACAGCATGCAAAGACCATACACAATACAGACTAAGACCGAATGCATTTTGTTGATACCAATGACCGACCACGTGATTTGACCATCCGGACTAGTATGAAATGTCGAGTTCCAAGGGTTTGTGCACTTGTGGTGGCCTCTACTGCTTTGCAAAGCCATTGCCAACGGGTTTCACCCTTACCACACACAAGTGTAAGTCCATCCAAACTCATCTTGGCCCATAAATGGAGACACCCAAGACTAGGACCTCCTGCTATTCTCACCACATGACTCATCATTCTCTAATTGAGCATGGATGGTCATTAGAATGTTAGGATAAACCCCATAAGGACACTTCGGCCATTCATACGGTCAATCACAACAAACTATAGGGCACCACCATGTAACCTCCCTTGAGGATCATGGAATTACGTCCAATAACCATACTTTTCACTTTTATATTGCATACAACATATATATGATAGTAATTACACTTCAAAAGACCACAAACAACCCAAAACCCAATGAAATCATACTTATTCAAAGAAAATGACTTCGAAACCATCACCAACAGCTCTGGAAGGGTCAAAAACCCCTAGAACAACCTAAAGAACGTCCTAAACGGACGTCCGAAACTCCCAAAATGTCAAAAACATCAACAACACTCAATCTGTCGCAGAAAATTCGCTCAGCGCACACCCTGTGGTGCGCTGTGCGAATTTTTCCTGACAGAAACCCTTCGCAGAGCGCACAGAGTGCGCTGTGCGACTTTGCATAATCTGCAACACCCTAAAACCTGCATAATGAAGCAATTCTACCCTCCCATACCAATTCTAACCATTTTGATGAACTTCTAGCACTCTTAACTTGATCTATATGATGAATTAAACTTGTCTAAATGTTTATAACCTTCCTAACCTCTATTCCTAGTGGATTATGCATCAAATTAGGATCAAAAGCTTCATTTTTAGTTACTAAAAGGTTCAATATCAGATTTACCATTTAGAAAGCGTTTCAAGCCATTTTGATACTGCTAATAAGTCACAATTGACTTAACTAAGTGACTCCAATTGCCTAGACCAGACACTAACCTCTAACTCTAAAAATCGCTAGTCTAGTTCCCCAAATTTTGACTCTACCATTTTAATTAACTTAACTGTTTTACTAATCAACTGTATAACTTGAACTTACCACTTTCAACACTCAGTTCCCACATCATATACATATTCATACCAGTCCAAATTCATATCATACCATAATTACATAACTGAAATCATAAAGCACACATTACAGTACATATATTCAGTAAGTTTAAACAGTAGTCTACTCTACAACATAGTCCACACATGCATCAGCTTAATATTTTTAGACAACAATAAACACAACCAAAATAACTGTCTGCAAACAAAATCAAACCTAGCTTCCCTTACCTGGAAATCCTAAAGTGAAGCTCAAAGATTTGCCTCAACATTTTCCTCACACTTCAAGAACTCACCCAAACCCTAGAGACCACAAAGTAGTGATCAACAACATGACTTAAGTTGAAATTGATAAGGAATTGATGGAGAAGAACAAGTAACGCATGCAATCAGCAGATTGCATGTTCTAGAATTCTAAGACAGTGAAGAAAAAAGAGAAAACTACTCACCCCTTCGAACCTAGAAAGTGATCGGTGGAATTTGAAGCTCTCAATCCCAGGAACCTTTATATGCTTCTGGATTGTTGAGTAGATTGCTTAGTGGGGAGCGAATCTAGAGAGAAGGCAGAGGTTTTTGGAAGAACAATATGTTAGAGAGAGAGATATTTTGAAGAAATGAAGTGGGCACGTTCTCAAAATCTCTAGTGGAGCTGCTGATAGGTTTTTAATTTTCTAAAACTTAATTTTATCACTTTAATATTATTAAAAATCTTAAAATTTTAAATTCTAGGTTATTACATTCTCCCCAACAACAAAAATTTTCGTCCTCGAAAATTCACTTATCAGATAGAAGGAACACCTTACTCTCATCACATTCTCTAGTACAATCACCTATTTTGACTAAGATACTACTCCCCTACGACCTTACTGACACGCACAAGCTTGCCTCTGTGCTAAAATGCTCTAGTGTTCAATAGTGTAGATTGGTCTAACCATTACTCTCAAAACAAAATCTGAATTTCTTAACCTTAGGTCTCAAGAACCTTTATTTCACATAATCAATCTTGTTGTGTCCGCCACTACTAACCCCGCTTCTATTCTCCGCTATTGTTGAATTAGATCAACTCTTGACTGATGCTCTTCTACCACTTCTTGCTTCTTCTAAGAATCATCATACTACTGACTTGATCACCCTATCTTCCAATTTAACTATTAACTATTATGATCTTGATCACCTTCAACCATATACGTTCCGACTACTTCACCTTGGTTTACTAATCTCTAAGCTTGAGTAGCCTAGTTTTCAACTATACTATCTCATCACCAAAGAAAAATTCTTCTCTATTGCAACTTCCAAAACAAAGTGAACGCTCCATCTTCATTCCTTTAACCTGTCAAACTGAACCATACTTGGATCTATATCCTGCTCAACTTGAAATCACTAGCTTGATCAGTACTTATCCCACTTAAGATACCTCTCAAACTAGGATTTATCCAATCGCCCTAGTTGAACCACCTTGAGAAACTTACTAGTTATAGTACTTCAACTATACTAATGAGTTCTCTTCATTACATTCCCTTTAGACATTGATCTCCACACTTATTCAACTAACTCTTAATCTCTGCCCGTAACAAACCAACAACCTGAATCTTCTCTTTGTTTAAACTATTTGTTAACATTTCCTTACCTCTAGATTGCCGCTATAACTCAAAACCATAGTTCAAATCATTCCCTTCGTCCACTGACCCACTCTTCTTGTTCCAAGTCCATTAATACCTCTTTACTTTAAAGTTGACCTTGTAGCTTGAAACCATAGTCTCACTTATCTTCTCTGTTTGATGCCCATTTCTTCCATACCTAAACTCAGTTCTGACCCTTGGAGATTACCAAACACTCCCAACTCATTCCCATCTAACAACACTAATACTATTTCAAAGATCTCGTCCCTCACAAACCACAAATCAACAATTATGAAAGCTCTTCATGTATACCTATTACTCACAATAACTTGCTCACCAACATTTGCTACGCTACTCTGATCCTTAAACTCCCTTGTCCACTAGTTGACTCAAAGATCACTTCCTCATGACAATTGTAACCCGAAGATGATCACCCTTGAAGAGCCTTCTTCAAACCTTCCATGACTTTGCAACACTCTGTAATTCCTTTATTCCATGATAATCTTGTCATTTTCTTTTCTTAATACTGCTTCCATTCCTCGAAAACATACACGCCCGAATCCCATTACTGACTACTAAGAATTATGCCAGACTATCCCAACTTGCCCTCTATTCTCTTCTAAGATTCTTTAAATTTGTAGTTCTCCAAAAGATTGAACTGAGTCCAAACTATCGTTGTTCCATCCAACCCACCTCCTACCTCTTGCAACCTTACACTTAACAGGAACTATCCCACTATAAACTATTAACATTGGGTCTACTCAAGACACCAATGTAATAGCGAACCCCACCACTCTAATATGGAAATTCTAGTACCTACTTCAGAACACCAACTAAAAACTTTTACATCAAAAGACTTACACTTCATTTCCACTCTTGTCTTCATTTTCTGACTTGATCCATGCTTGATGTATGCCCACTGGATATTCTTCTTGAAACATCACACTTCTCTTGAAGATCAAAAACCACCAGAAAAAGATTGGAACACAACCAAATCATTCTTGTGATCACACTCTTATCTTAAAACAAAGAAACAACTTCATATTTCCTTCACTTGCATTTGCCAACCTCCCTGTTTCACATAACACTTGTCAACACCCAATTTCGTCCGGATTGATTATATAGCAGTGTTGTTTTTATTTTATTTTTATCTTATTTTATTATGATGTTATTTTCTTTCATTTTTATTTTATGTTATGTTTAATTTTACTATTTTGATATTAGTTATTTCAATTTATTTGATTTAGTTTTTTTTTTAAGAAAAAAGAAAGGAAAAAAAGAAAGGAAAGATAATTTAAAAAAAAAGGAAAAGAAAAAGGTAAAACAAAAGAGGAAAAAAGAAAAAAAAAAAGAGAGAAAGAAAGTGAAAAAAAAAGAAAAAGAAAAAAAAGGAGAACACAAAAATAAAAAAAGAAAAGAAAAAAAAGGAGAAAACGAAAATAAAAAAAGAAAAGAGTTTTTGTCGGGTAAAGGACAATGCAGCAGGGATGCGTTTTGGAGATACGAAAACGGAATTTGCAGGCACGATTTGGTTTGCAGGGGGCACATCAGAGGCGATTTTGGATTGGCAATTGGCAAAGGTTTTGCAAGGAAAAACGGTTAAAGTAAGAGCAAAGATGATGGAGAAAAGGCAATTGAGAGGTAGAGATACAAAAAAAAAGAGGAGCTTACTAGAGGAGGAACAATTGAACGGGGAGAAAGAAAAACACTACGAAGAAAAGCTCTCTCCGCTGAATCAAAGTGGTCGACCCCGTTGCAACCTCTAGGATTCACCAAGAAAGAAAAGAAGGAACGTTAGCCAAAGAGGAAGAGGTCACCGTAGATATTAAGTTGGCAAAGGCAAACGCTCCAAGAGAGTTTTGGTGCCGATACTACAAATAAAAAGAGGTGGAGCTCGTTACAGGATTTACAAGAGCAAAATACCAACATAGAAGGTAAGTTCTCCCTGGCTCCATCGCTCACAAGTTACAAGTGTTAGATAGCGTTTTTGCTTCGGTTTTTGATTTGGCGATGCCTGTATCTGATTGAATATACAATTATATTGAACGGCTTTGTCCGACTGAACCTGCAATTATATTGAATATACAAGATGCTTCTACACACTGTTTGCTATTAATTCATGTTAATGACGTAAAACGCTCCATCACCTTCAACAATTAAAAACCACTGCTCATAACCCAAACCTGCAAACCGATATCCCTCAAAGACACCCTCCATCAACCTTGATTTTTACCACACGCCCTTTCTCTACAAAAATGGAACCAGCCCAAACACCCTGAATCAGTTACAGCAACCGCAAACACACAGAGAAGATTACACAAATCAGAAAATCAGTTTTTCAAGGATTCATTCCACCCTTATTTCAACTTTCTTTCATTAACATCACCAACGGACTCCCTCTTCAATCCCCATGCCTTCACATTCTTCCTTACCAGACCATACTCACACACATAACACCCATTGTGCAATCAAGGAAATAACGATAGAAAAGGAAGAGGGGAGAAAATTAGTGGTGCGCGCCTTCACGGTGGGATTCTCCAGCTCGCTCCCGTCGTCGGTGTCGGCATCAGCTTTTCTGGCGACGACATGGCTCTCCACGGTGGACCTCGTGACAACGGCTGATTGGGAGAAGGGGTGTAGCTTCGTCTCGTGTACGAATAAAAGAGTGATGGGCGGCGGTGAGGCGGAGATCAGTGTCACCAAGGTGCCTCAATTCGTAAATTATTGTGGCTGTCGGAGGGGAGCGGCGGCATGCGGTGCTTCAAAGGGGGAAACCCCCAACCCTAGGTCAGCACGAGGAAAGAGAAGGAGAGGGGAAGGCTTGGCGCGGCGACCGGCTGGACGCCTGGGTCGACGGTGGTCGCCGGCGACCCCTTTGGTTGCGTCGCAGTGGCCGTTCAGTGGGGACAGCGGCGAGTGCATGAGTGGACGGCCGGGGGGTTGGTGTGCGTGGGCTCGAGAGAGGCGAACCCTGAGAGAGAGAGGCAGCTTGGACGCCATGGCCGGCCATGGTTCCGGTGACACCCGTTGTCGCCGGCGAGGTTGAGACTGGTGCGAGTGATGGCGCAGTGGCCGGATTGGGCAGATAGTGGTGGTGCGTCCTTTTGGAGAGGAAAAGCTCAAGGATTTTCTCTGAAGTCTCAGGAAGTGTGTGTACGTGGAATGAAAGGAGAGTGTTTTAACCCCTAAAGAGTTCCTGAGTTTGGGGTAAGGAAAATCCTGGGCCGGCGCTGGGCCTAGCAACCAAAGATCCTTTCTGCACCCCCGTTTTCTCCTAAGCTGCACCCTTTCCAATTGGGTTTAGGCCCAATCTGCCTTTAGAGATGAATTAAGTTTGTACCCTCCTATTTTTTATTTTTACCACCCCTTTTCTACTTGGGCTTAAGCCCAGTCGTTAGAAATAAATTAGGTTTAGACACTCTATAGTTTTTTATTCTAATTATTTATTTTTTATTTGTTATTTTATTTTTAATATCTACTTATTTTAAAATACATTAATAATATATAGGAAAATAAAAATTCTTTCAAAAAGTTAACAAAAAATTATTTTAAAAGGTTTAAGCACATGTGCTACCATACCGTCGGCCTTGTGCTGAAAACCTTTTTCATCTTCTTTCAAAAATTAATAAAAATTATTTCAAAAGGTTTAAGCACATGTGCGACCATTCTGTCGGCCTTGTGCTGAAAACCTTTTTCTACTTCTTTCAAAAATCAACAAAAAATTATTTTAAAAGGTTTAAGCACATGTGCGACCATTCCGTCGGCCTTGTGCTGAAAACCTTTTTCTTCTTCTTTCAAAAAAATCAACAAAAATTTACTTTAAAAGGTTTAAGCACACGTGCGACCGATCACGTAGGCCTTGTGCTAAAAATCTTTCTCCTTTTTATATAAAAAAATGCCAAAAAAGTACAAAATCTTCAAAAAAAACTAAAAACATTTTCAAACAAACAATCTTTCTTATAGAACTACGTAACCCTGATTTCTCAGTCTGACTGAGAATACGTAGGAGCAAGGTCAATCCTAGTCGGGCACAAAAAACACAAAAAAATATTTTGTTTTCTTTAGAGTTTTATTTTATTTTTCTTTTTAGGGATAATTAAACATCATGTAAACCACATCAGATTCACGCATTTAATTAAAGGTACTGCCTTTGGGCAGGCGTTGTAGGGTGCTAATACCTTCCCTACATGTAACCGACTCCCGAACCCAGAATCTGGTTTTAGTATACCGCCTTATCCTCTTTATGGTTTTTCCGTAGTTTTCCAGAATAAACTATGGTGGCGACTCCAAAAATTCTTTTTCAAATCCGTTTTCTTTTTGGATCGTCGTCCCGTCGCGATTCCGATTGCGACAACACTGATTCTTAACTATATCTTAATACACCCTTGCGGCATCACTACTGTTTTCTTCTCTCAAACTATAAACACTTCTGGAAGACTAAAACTCCCTTATGACAAGGCTTATAAGCAACCCATTCTCTTGTAAGATCAAACTTTAAATCTGCAAAGAAAATACTTCATATAAACCTTCAACTTAAGTACTTTGACCACCTCGTCAGATGCCACATAACAAAGAAATCTTCACGAAACCCTTATCGTAACGAACATTGTCCACATTACCCTTAAACTTTTTTTTTAAAGAATTACCTCTTCAACTCGGAACTTCAGAAACACAAAGCTTGCCTCTAAACTTCTAAACCATAGAGTACCATTACCCCTTGAGTAAACTCTCTGACCCGCTCTGAATCCCACAGTCTCCCTGTCTTCTATAACCCAACTTCTAACATTGATGTTCTCTTGATTAAACTCAGCCCACCACAAACCTTTCTTCTATGTGAACTACTAATCTTGAAACATCATTCTAAACTTGACTTTGAATCATCCACTTGTTGAGAAAACTTGGCTATCTCCCTCCAATTGTTCACTTAAGATCCTTACAATACTTCATTCTTCTTCAAAGACCTCTAGTATTCTCAACTTAGAAATTCCGCCTTTTGTTAATTTCCCTTTATTCCACTACAAAATTCTTATTCCTTTCTTAACTTAAGTTGTACAACTATCTACCACTTTTCTTACTCAAATCCCAATCTTGCTACTCCAATGCTTATCCAAAACTCCTCTTATTTTAGTCTATTGGACTCAACTCTTCTTGTGGAATGCACGGTATTTGATCTGCTGACTCTGTTCTTGAAAATTTCTTCACCCAAAAACGTTCCTTCTAAACTTCAATATATGTATTCACCCATCCTTTGAAACCTAAATTCTGGTCTTTTAACTCCTTGTCTTTGAGGCAATAATTTGTCTCAAAGGCTTAAACCAATTCTAAAGAAGGTTTACAGATCAAGTTGTCCTTGAATCTGCATTCCTCTACTACTATAGAGCACATTATACCACTACAAAGGCAAGAACAAGACAAAAAATACTATAGACAATAACACTTGAATCACTACCCTTCCTTTACCCAAACCTTTAGAATTAAGAAAGGAAAATTATCTCTAGTACAAGTCATGAGTGTGCACCCTCATTCTTTTTATAGAGACATTTTCTGTTCTGAAAACTTCTCGTTAGATACATAATTTCACTAATTGGACTTAAGAAAAATGGTAGATTATACCATTCAGACTCAGCTTTCCACAGGGAAGACACGACAGACCTGCAACACACAGGTCATCCTAAGGACAAAACTACTCTGATACCATAATGTAACATCCCAAAAATTATATGCTAAATATAATATAACAGGATATATCATTATAGTATGTTAAGCAACTTCAGAATGTAAATGATATAATAGGGTTTACATTCATCCAAAAATGAGCTAAAATTTTAAAACTCTAAATACATAGGAGGTCTCTCAAAATAACAGAGAAGTTCTAAGAGAAATCCTATGGATTAAATATAGCATCTAAGAGCTAGGGGTTGGGTCCTCTCCCTCCAAAGCCTGCTCCAGGGGAACATCCTCTACCTCTGCTCACATCCGAAGGATTGGATGATCATCGCAAGGGGGAAGGCAAACACATACAACACACACAATGCAAGGGTAAACAAGGTTGAAAAACATACAAGATAAGTCCAAAGTTAAACTAACACACACACACACACACACACACACACACACACACACACACACACACACACACACACACATATATATATATATATATATATATATATATATATATATATATATAACACCCTGCACACAAGCAATCAAGTAAACATTCTATCAGATTATACATTAAATGGAACTAACTATCATGTCATACAATCACACAGCATGCAAAGACCATACACAATATAGACTAAGACCGAATGCATTTGGTTGATACCAATGACCGACCACGTGATTTGACCATCCGGACTAGTATGAAATGTCGAGTTCCAAGGTTTTGTACACTTGTGGTGGCCTCTACTGCTTTGCAAAGCCATTGCCAACGGGTTTGACCCTTACCACACACAAGTGTAAGTCCATCCAAACTCATCTTGACCCATAAATGGAGACACCCAAGACTAGGACCTCTTGCTATTCTCACCACATGACTCATCACTCTCTAATTGAGCATGGATGGTCATTAGAATGTCAAGATAAACCCCATAAGGGCACTCCGGCCATTCATACGGTCAATCACAACAAACTACAGGGCACCACCATGTAACCTCCCTTGAGGATCATGGAATTACGTCCAATAACCATACTTTTCACTTTTACATTGCATACAACATATATATGATAGTAATTACACTTCAAAAGACCACAAACAACCCAAAACCCAATGAACTCATACTTAGACAAAAAAAATGACTGCGAAACCATCACCAACCGTTCCGGAAGGGTCAAAAACCCCCAAAACGACCTAAAGAACGTCCAAAAAGAACGTCCGAAACTCCCAAAACGTCAAAAACATCAACAACACTCAATCTGTCGCGGAAAATTCGCTCATTGCACACCCTGTGGTGTGCGGTGCGAATTTTTCCTGACACAAACCCTTCGTAGAGCGCACAGAGTGCGCTGTGCGACTCTGCATAAAAGGTTCAATTTCAGTTACTAAAAGGTTCAATATCAGATTTACCATTTAGAAAGCGTTTCAGGCCATTTTGATAATGCTAATAAGTCACAATTGACTTAACTAAGTGACTCCAATTGCCTAGACCAGACACTAACCTCTAACTCTAAAAATCGCTAGTCTAGTTCCCTAAATTTTGACTCTACAATTTTAATTAACTTAACTGTTTTACTAATCAACTGTATAACTTGAAGTTACCACTTTCAACACTCAGTTCCCACATCATATACATATTCATACCAGTCCAAATTCATATCATACCATAATTACATAACTGAAATCATAAAGCACACATTACAGTACATATATTCAGTAAGTTCAAACAGTAGTGATCAACAAACCCTAGAGAACACTCAACATTTTCCTCACACTTCAAGAACTCACCCAAACCCTAGAGACCACAAAGTAGTGATCAACAACATGACTTAAGTTGAAATTGATAAGGAATTGATGGAGAAGAACAAGTAACGCATGCAATCAATAGATTGCATGTTCTAGAATTCTAAGACAGTGAAGAAAAAAAGAGAAAACTACTCACCCCTTCGAACCTAGAAAGTGATCGGTGGAATTTGAAGCTCTTAATCCCAGGAACCTGTATATGCTTCCAGATTGTTGAGTAGATTGCTTAGTGGGGAGTGAATCTAGAGAGAAGGCAGAGGTTTTTGGAAGAACAATATGTTAGAGAAAGAGATATTCTGAAGAAATGAAGTGGACACGTTCTCAAAATCTCTAGTGGTGCTGCTGATAGGTTTTAATTTTCTAAAACTTAATTTTATCACTTTAATATTATTAAAAATCTTAAAATTTTAAATTCTAGGTTATTACAAGGGCACACAGAAATACCTTTGATTTTACGTACGCATGGCTTTCTCTTTGATGGCATACAATGATACTAATAATAGATTATAAGTGACACATATGTATAATACACAATTTTGTTTATCTTTACACAAAGGGAACAAAACCAACGTTGTTATACCAAGTTGGATTGGATTTGTTTAATTTAAATTAGTTTTTAGATTTTTTTTTAAAAAGAATATATATTTATTTAAAGATAAAGGCATATTTATTTATTATTTAAATTTAGGAAATCAAAATGAAGATATTGAAAATATTTTATATTCTATCACATTCTTATAACATATTTATAATCTCATATTTTTTAAAATGTTGAAAATCCCAACAATAGTATTAAGAATCATTATTTTTACTAGACCTGTAGAATGGAAGGAGAATGAAATTTCTCACAATTCACTATTTTATTCTTTGATGCTGAAAGTTATGATATATGGACAATAAGAAAATAAACTTTTTTAAATGGGTTAAATTTAGGTTTAATATATTCGGAAGTCCCTATTTATGTGGATCTGTATCAATTGAGTCCCCATATTTTAAAAGTGTTCAATTAGGTCCCTATTTTGATAAAATTGATTCAATACAACCCATGCCGCTAAATTTTGTAGACGGCGTTAATTTTCTTGCGAGCTGGCATGCTCAGGTGTCGTTTAATTATCACGTGGCAAATAAAAAAAGTCATTATGTGGAGTTAAATGATTTTAAATTTAAATTCGTTTAAATTTATTTCTCAACAGACCATCATCTTCCTCTTCACGGTCACTGCAATATCATTATCGAAAGTTGCAGCACAACCCTCTCCATTTTCGATCATCTTTCTTTGCCAACAACTTCACCTCTTGAACAACATGAATCCCCAACCATTCTTCAGATCTAAAAAGTAGTTGTGTCGAATCCCATCGCCTCTCTAAAACGAAAGAAAGAGGAAACAAGATTCCAAACTACAGAAGAAAATATAAGATCCCAAACTACACAAGTTTATCCTATCCACTCAAACAATGCACAAATTCAATTAATTCTACCACCAGTAAATTACAAACAGATTAACAGTCCACCATGAGTTTCACTTTTGACAAAAATTTTGTACCTTGGAATCAGAGAAGTTCAAACTAAGAAAAAGCCTTCTTCTTCACTCTTTGACATATTCCGCATCAGAAAGAGCAGAGTGATCGAACTGGCTAATGTCTTTATCATCGTCTACTGGTGCAGGGAGATTAAGATCTATGAAACTGTCTCTAACTCTGACAGAAGCTCCAACCGAAACAATTGCAGAAGTTCTTACCGTTGTAGTGGTATGAGTTGCAGAAGAACCTATAACATGTGTTCTCTTGTGTCCATCGAGTGCAACCTTCCTCTTACTTTGACCACTCAAACCCTTCTTCTCTTTCACCTCAGAGATTATCCCCTTTGCCACCGGACCTACATACCAGAAATCGCCACCAAGCGCCATTGTTACAGTGCCAATCGCAAGCTTTTCCAATCGCCAGACCTGCAAATCCAAAAACACAACAGAAACCCAAATTGAAAACCTAATCAGGTTTTCATCATAAAATGCCATTTCAAATCGGTAACAATAAGGAACGCTTCATTCATATCTCTTCCATTCTCTGATTTAAACTCCTCTCCTTGATATCTATCTATGGCGGGGTTTCGTCTCCCTTCTCAGGCGTGTCTACCTCACCGCCTACAATTTTACCCTTTTCAGTGGATGGTACTCAATTTCTCATTTCAACCAGCATATTCCAGAAATTTTTCTTTTTTCGCTGCCAACGTCCTTGTTTCTGCATGTAACTGCTCAAGTTTGTCGATCTGCATAGGTTTCTGGTTGTGTTTACTATTCTGAAGACGCTGAAGGAATCGCGCCATGAAAACTTATACATTGCTGCTGAAAAACCTTTGCTTTTTCCCCAAACTGTAGTTGTTCTTGTGGTATCTTGGTTAAGAATATAAGTTATTTTTGTTAACTCTGGAGACACCCTTCAATTGCCGCTTTAGGGTTTCTAGATTGCAAAATCCTTGAGTTAAGAGAGCTATTTCATCATTGAAAAGGTTCAAGTCTAAACTCTCTCTATCACCAAACTCCTTTATTCCCAACTTCTTCCCTTTTTATCAATTTTGCATTGAGTTCCTTTTTCATGTTTTTACTTTTTCCTTTTCTTCATGCATTTTTCTTTTCAATACTTGAACTCAATGCTCTTCTTTTGCCTTTCAATTTTCCCCATACAACCCCAAACTTGAACCTTTTCATCACATAAAATTATTCTCAACCCTACTCAAGATAAATAATTTCAAATCAAGGGTTCTCATCCTGTTTAAGGCCAAGGTTCAAAAAGGGTATAAAATTTTAAACTTGTTGGGTGAAATTTTTGGCTAGATAAGGGCTTCTAAACATGGCCTTGATCATATAACATAAGCATGCAAATAAATTAATTATCAAGACTAAGGCAATATCATTCATGATTCTATGTGAACAATACATATACCAGTAAGAACTCTGGAGCCCAAAACCTCACACACATGCTCTCTCACACATCATTCATTTATCCTGCTTAACATCACAATCACAATCATGAACCACAACACATCTGTTCATATAATTAGTGAATCATTTAACTAGATATCAACACACATACATTCTCAGTCAACCACATTCAATCATTATCCAATACTTGTCATGCATTTTTAATATTACCATCAGAACCATGGTACAAGCCAAGCATAGACACAAAATAAAAGTTCAACCTATTCTACAAATTCAAAGTACAAAAGAAAAAGAAAAATCCATGTCTAAGTACTGACATCCATCAGTAGATACCCTTAACGCAAATCCTCATCTGAGTCCTCCTGGTCTCCATCATCAGCATCTTCAAAATTCTCTTCATTATCATCATCCATATTTGGTGCTTCAGCTGCTTCAGCCCTGCTGCCCTGTGCTTGCTCCTGAGGCCAAGCCATAGCTTCATGGAACTCGTCCATAGTCCACATGTGTGCTGGTGGTTGCTGATACAACCCTACTATCATCTCAGCAGTGGCTATCTATCCTCTGCGAAGAGCCTCCATCCTAGCCTCTATCATGGACATATACATGTCCCTCATCTGGAATGGCTCGGCATGATGTGCCGGTGCATCTTCAGGTATTTGCTCCTGATGTGCTGCTACTCTCCTAGGACGTCTTCTAGGTGCTCCGGCTACCTCCTCTTCCTCACAGTATTGCTGATAATAAGCAGCATCTATAGGCTTCCTAGGCCTCTCATATGGTGGAACTGTAGTGTCCACCCCAGCCTGCTAACACAAAAAGGTAATCAGGGACGGATGTCCCAACGGTGTCCTGCTACTCACAGTAGTAGCGCAGCTCTAAATCTCGTCAGCAATGACTTTCCCAATGTTTACATCCAACTGCCTCAGCATGCAGTAAATGAAGATGATCCGATGCATGGTGATGTCGGAAACATGTGAGCATGGCTGAATGTTGGCATGAGTAAATGGCATCCAGTATTTTGCCAAAGGCGTCAAATCTACCCTTTTTATGTTGATGGGCAATCCATTAGGGTTGTTCTGAAAATGCCTTCCAGGAAGGCACATAACCCTCTCAATATCTGCTATATCTCTGAACCCCCCAACAAGTGCTGCATACTGGCATTGTTCCCCTGGCCATTCAGTGCCCAAAAAGTTGTTAATGGTGTCAGAATCATACTTGATGATATGTCCCCTCACATAGCTCATATATCTACCAACATCAACTCCTCCTTTAGGTAAAGCATTTGTATAAAATTCCTTCACTAATTCAATGCTGGCAGGTGCAGGATATGTAGCCAACCTCTCCCAATCTCTTCTCATGATTTCTGCTCCAAATTCAGGAGCCAAATTTGGGATAAAAGTGACCTTCCTCTCCATCAATAATCTCCTCTCCTACACAGTCACAAAATGTTCCTCATGTTTCCTGGAGAGGAACCTAGGTGAATAAAATCTTCTTTGCCTCTCAAGTTCCTTCCTTTTGTTACCAAGAGTTTTCACCCTTCTTGATGATGATGACATTTCTGCATAATATTCAAAATAACACAGAGATACATCATTAGAGGTTAGTATATCATCAATTAAATTCCAAACTGATCACATCCCACCATTGAGAGAAAAACAGGGCCCCTCAATGTCCCTGCATCAAGAATCAAGCATTCAACAAAATCTGCAGCAGACCGCCCAGGCGCCATAGTTGGCCGCTCAGCGGTTTGCTGCAAGCTGCACCACCGCTCAGCGTCAAAGGAGACCGCTCAGCGGTGGTGACTAGGGATTCTTAAAAACCTTTTTAAAAATCGCCCTATTCTCCATTCTAACATTAATTTCATCAATCCTATACTGAACGGTTAAGTGAATTTCTCATAAGGATCAATACAAACTGAGAAAAGCTCTATGGATTGAAGCAAGCACCAAGATCTTGGTATGAACGGTTAAGTGAATTTCGCATAAGGAAAGGATTTTCAAGAGGAAAGGTTGACTCTGTTTATCAAAAGTTCAAATGAGGGCAAACTATATGTCCAAATATATGTTGATGATATATTTTTTGGTTCAACTAATCCTATACTGTGCAAAGAGTTTTCAAAAATTATGCAGGAAGAATTCGAAATGTCCATGATGGGAGAATTAACATATTTTCTTGGTTTACAAGTCAAGCAAACCAAATATAGAATTTTCATTCATCAATCCAAATACTGTAATGATTTGTTCAAAAGATTCAAAATGTTGGACTGCAAGGATGTTGCAACTCCTATGGCAACTAACTGTTATTTGGATCTTGATGAGGCTGGAAAAATTGTTGATAAAAAAATGTGTCGATGTATGATTGGATCTCTACTTTATCTTACTGCTAGCAGGCCTGACATAATGCACAGTGTATGTCTCTTTGCTAGGTTTCAATCTGCAGCTAAAGAATCACACCTAACTACTGTAAAAAGAATTTTGAAATACCTCAAAGGTACCAAAGGTCTAGGACTATGGTATCAAATGGTACAAACATTTTTCTAAATGGTTACAGTGATTCTGATTTTGGAGGTTGCAAACTAGACAGAAAAAGCACCAGTGGCGCATGTCACTTACTTGGATCATCATTGATCTCTTGGCATTTAAAGAAACAAGCGTGTGTGGCTTTATCCACCATAGAAGCTGAGTACATAGCAGTTGGAAGCTGTTGTGCACAGTCTCTTTGGATAAAGAGTCAATTAGAAGATTATGGTATAAAACTAGATAACATACCTTTAAAATGTGACAGTACTAGTGTTTTAAACTTAACAAAGAATCCTATTTTGCATTCGAAAACTAAGCATATTGAAATAAGGCATGACTTCATCCGAGATCACATCCTTAAGGGTGAAATTACGATTGAGTATGTCGATTCCTTGCATCAATGGGCTGATATTTTTATAAAACCTATGAACAAAGAAATATTTTTCACAATTCGAAATGAACTAGGAATTCTAAATGATAGTAGCGTAAAGTGATTGATTTGACTGTGATTTGAGTGAAGTTGAATGTGCTTAATCTGTTTTACATCTTTACATATTGACTTCTGTTACTATTGATTATCTTTATTGCTTAACTAAAATGCTTGATCTAGAAAAGATCTTTGAATGGTTTTGCAGGAAGAACATTGCTTTTGGAACTGCAAGTGGAATTCATCAACCTTGGAAAGCAATGCATTCGACTGAGGAAATAATGCAATCGACTGTTCTAAACAGGATTATAAATTCCAATTCTGGAATCTGGTTTTTCTTTCATTGATTGGTTATTCTGAATATCTGCTATTATCTCTGATATAAATTGATTTTAAATATCTTATTTGAGATAATATTGTGAGATTGTTGATGATTGTATCATTGCATGACTAAGTTGTTTAATATCTTGTCTTTGATACAAATTTGTACTATATTGTTTTGTATACTTTGTGTTATACTGCATTGTGCATCTGATCTAGTATTGATATCTATGCATAATGACAAGCGGAGTAGCACATTTTACACATTTTTCTTTCACATGCCTGCATTTTAAGGGGAGTTATCATTTACATGTGATTAAATGTACAAATGAGAACATCATTGCATCTTGAAAATTGCATACACTTTTTGATGCATCTCGGTTTGAAATATCAACATAAATATCTAGAGCATTCCTTTTTTGATAATGCACAAAGGGGGAGAGCATTTATGAAAGCTTTATAAAAGGGGGAGAATGTTTATTCTATCTCATACTTGCTTGATATTTTGCTGTTTGATTGTGTTACATACAGAGTTACTTGAACTGTGATATATATGTTGTTACTGTATTTTGTATTTGATTGTGCAAACATGGTTGGTTATTAATCATGGTTGTGCATCATCAAAAAAGGGGGAGATTGTTGAGATTGTTGACAACACAATTTCTATATCAATCTAGTTTTTTATTATGACAACACATTGCTTAATAACATGCATATGTTGTTTGATGTTATTACATGTTCTTATGCAAATTGATTGTTATATCTGTGCACATGCTTATATACTGTGTTACATCTTCCTATGTTGATTGATTGATATATATGTGGAACGTGTATATATGCTTTATGTGTTATGTGCAATGCATCATTACATATGTTTTTCTACACAAGTTTTAAAGCTGAAAACCACAAGCATTTTCATGAACTTATAACTGTGTGACAAAGTTCTAGTGCAGTCGACTACATTATCAATGGATTCGACTATGCTAAAATCTTTTTATAGATTTTGAGAATCAGTGCTTTGTGAACTTTTTAGAAGAAAAGAATTTCAAAATGTTTTACATGATTGAAGTCGACTATGTGCGCCACACATTCGACTGTATTAGTTATCTGATTTAAAATTCTGTTATGCTCTTGCACTCTAACGACTATATTTTTAAAAGTTAGTTAAGCATTAATGTCTTGGTCAACTATATTAAATGTGTTTTGTTTTTGGTTGACTGTATGCTACCAGGTTGACTATTTGTTATAACTGTCATAATCCAGTCGACTGAATTAGTAGCATAATCGACTGAGAGTCTGTCTGATTAACAGAAATCTATAAATTGGCTGAACACGAAGATGTTCAGAGACTTTTGTTGATCTGACAATTTCATTTCTGTTTCAGATTGAATTCTCTACTGTAAGAGCTCCAAGAATTCTCCAAGAAGATGGTGGTGATCTTTCTTGAAATAGATTCAAAGGGAGGTTCTTCTGCGCACACAAAGATTGATCAGTATCTACACAAGAAGGTGGTTCTGAGTTGATCACGTTCAGACTTGGCATCCTTGAAGACTGCTGCATTGTTTTTCTGGCTTGGCATCCGTAAAGACTGCTGGTATTTGAACCTGTTGGTTATAGAGGATTGTTCACTTTGAGGATTGTTCAATGTGGTGTTGCGGATTGCAGAAGAGGGGATTCTTGCTGCATGTCTGGTTGTATTGTTTTGCAGCTATATTTTGGTTTTGGTTTAGAGAGGAGATTTATATTTTTGACGTGGAGGTCTTCTATAAATTCCTTGTTGTAAAAACCGCAACCATTATAGTGCATTTGCTTTCTGGGTTGGAAGGACACTGGATGTAGGCATTGTTGGCCTAACCAGTATAAAAATCAGTGTTTGATTTTCTCTATCCCTACACTTTTACTTTGTAGTCGACTTTACTTTTCACGCAGTCAACTACGTTTTTCCACTGCATATGATTTTTCATTTACTTGCATTTGAAGAAAATGTAAAACGTTTAATACTTTGATTGCAAGACTGCGAAAAGATTTTGTTTTTGACAAAACACCAATTCACCCCCCCCCCCTCTTGGTGTAAAAACGAAGTCAACCTGTTTTCCAACAAACTCAACAATGTTTATTAAAAGTTCGAATAAAGATAAATTGTATGTACAAATTTATGTTGATGATATAATTTTGGGATCAACTAATTCAACACTCTGCAAAGAATTTTCTAAGACAATGCATGATGAGTTTGAGATGTCCATGATGGGTGAGCTAACATATTTCCTTGGCCATCAAGTAAAACAAGCCAGAAATGGAATCTTTGTTCATCAATCAAAATATTGCAATGATCTTCTAAGGAAATTCAAGATGCTAGACTGCAAGGAAACGGCTACTCCTATGGCAACAAAGTATTACTTAGATCTTGATGAGATTGAAAAGAGTGTTGACCAAAAAATGTATCGAGGTATGATTGGTTCATTATTCTATCTAACAGCTAGTAGAATCGATATGATGCATACTGTGTCATTGTGATAGGTTCCAATCTTCTCCTAAAGAATCACACTTAACCGTTGTTAAAAGGATTTTAAAATACCAAAAAGGAACCAAAGAAACAGGCATGTGTGGCTTTATCTACCATAGAAGCCAAGTACATAGCAGCAGGAAGCCGTTGTGCACAATCTCTTTGGATTAAGAGTCAATTAGAGGATTATGGTATTAAGAAGAAAATGTTCCTTTAAAGTGTGATAGCACTAGTGCCATAAATTTGACAAAAAATCCTGTTTTACATTCAAAAACCAAGCATATTGAGATAAGGCATCACTTCATTCGAAATCACATCCTCAAGGGTGAAATCAAGATCGAATATGTTGACACCTTACATCAATGGGCTGACATTTTTACAAAACCTCTCAACAGGGAGAAATTCTTTACTATTCGGAATGAACTAGGGATTTTAAATGATATTAGTATAAAATGAGTATTGAATCGACTTTAAATTAAGTGAAGTTGACTATGCATGTTTATACTGTTACATTTTTCTGCATATTAACATACTTATGGATTATTTTTCTTGCATAACTAAATTGCTTGATCTACAAGAGATCTTTGAAGGGTTTTGCAGGAAAACATTGCTTGGAAATCACTGTTGGAATTCTAACTCACCGAGAAGCAATGAAATCGACTGGGATACTAATTCATTCGACTTGATCTTAACAGGATTATAAATTCCTTCACTGGAATTTGGTCATAGTGTTGATTGATTATTTTCTTCTGATTATCTGCAATATATCTCTCATTCTTATTGTGTGATTCATATATGAGATTATATTGTGAAAACATATAAATGATACAATTATGTCTTATACTGGTTGTATGCTCTGATTGTTACTGTACTACATTGTGTATCTATACTTGCTGTGAAAATATGCATAATGACAGGGGAGCATTACACTATTACACATATTTCTTCACATGCTACACTTCAGGGGGAGTTATCTTTTTACATGTGAATATATATGATAGGGGGAGCATCACTGCATGTTTTACAACTATTTACATTCTTATTGATGCATCACTGATTGAATTATCAGCATATCATATCTAGAAGCATACCTTTTTTGTAATGCACAAAGGGGGAGAAGTATTGTGAAATGCTATTTGCTTGATATAATTGCTGATTGTTTGTGTGCACTCAGAGTATTTGAACTGAAATCTGGTTGTTATATCTTGTGGTTACTCTGAATTTGGTTTGGTATTGTGCAAACATGGTTGTTTATTAATCATAGTTGTGCATCATCAAAAAAGGGGGAGATTGTTGAGATTGTTGACAACACAATATCTATATCACTCTGGTTTTTTATGATGATAACACATTTTTAATAACACAAGTATTGTTGATGTGTTACATGTTCTATTGCTTATTGATTGATATCTTGTTGAACATGTTTTTGTGTTTATCTTGATATGTGAATGCACATTTATTGAGCTTGTACATGTTACATCATATCTGGTTGCATTACATATGTTTTGAAACAAGAAAATCACATGCACTTTTACGAACTTACATTGTGTGACATATCTGCAAGCTGTAAGTCGACTTCATTATGGGGGAAGTCGAATTAAGCTCGAGACTATGCACAAATTTTCAGAAACAGTGTTATGTGAGATTTTACATTGAAAAGAAATTCAAAGTGAACTATTGTGTCGAAGTCGACTATGTGCGTCACACATTCGACTGTATTAGTTGCCTGATTTGAAATTATTTTATGCTCATGAACAATAACGACTATATTTTTAATTGAGCATTGAATGTTGGTCAACTGTATGGAATGAGGAATTAATTTTTTTGACTGGACTGCTACTATTTTGACTTAACTGTTTTAATACAGTCCACTTTATTAGTAGCGTATTCGACTGTAGGAGCGTCTGTTTTATAGAAATCTATAAATAGACGAGACCTGAGTTGTTTCAAAGAATTTTAAAGAGAACTCTTGGAAATCTAACATTTTCATATTCTGTGTCAGATTGTTTCTTTGAGGATTTGAGCTCCAAGAACTCGTCAAGAAGACGGTTGTGATCTTTCTTTGAAGAGTTTCTGAAGGACAACTGTGTCACGCTTATTGCTTGATCAGAATCTGCACAATTAAGGTGTTTCTGAGTTGATCAAGATTGTTGTTGGCATCCGTGGTGATTGTTGTGTTACCTGTTGTGACTACAGGGGTTGAACTCGAGGAGTCTGGTACACTTTAAGGATTGTTCAAAGTGGGTTGCAAATTGCAGGAGAAGGGATATCTTGCTGCAAGTCTTGCTGTGTGGTTTGCCTATACTTTGGTTAGAAGGTTAGAGAGGTGTTTTATATTTTTGACATGGAGGTCTCTATAAAAGCCTTGTTGTAAAAACCTTGACCATTATAGTGCCTTTGCTTCCTGGTATTGGAAGGACACTAGATGTAGGCATTGAAGCCGAACCAGTATAAAAACCTGTGTTTGAATTCTCTATCCCTACTCTTTTACATTCAGTCGACTTTACTTTTCACGTAGTCAACTTCGATTTTCCACTGCACTTTATTTTCTATTACTTGCTGTTAAACCCCTGGCTAGTGTACCAGATCGTTATCAAGTAATAATAGACCAGTAAGTCCAGATATCGTTTCCCAAGGGACTCACGACACTAAACATTTGTGCTCTTGCTTAACCAATCAAGACTACAAAAACAATATTTTGGGGTTTTTGAATTCATAGTGCGGAAAAATAAACATGAATGCAATTTTGATCAATTGAGGCTAAACACAAAAGTGGATGGATGATGTTGATAAAATGAGATGAGTTTGTTGTTAGGGTTTAGATTTCACCTAATCACTCTCATATATCTATTTTCTTATTAAATTCACTTTATTATCAATGTTCATGCAACTTTCTAAATTACTCTAAACCCGAAAAGAGCCTATTACCATAATTACTAGTTTACTATCGCTAGTCTCCCTAGTAATTACTATTGCATTAATCACAGAAGCTTAAAAGCAATTGACCGTCTTACTCCTATCCCTAGGTAGTATTGCATAATCAAGAGAATTCTTAACAGTTCTAGATTTCCTCGTACGTCGCCGTATCGACAAAATCAAAGATCATGACATCCTGGATTTGTAAAATAACATCTTTTCTCCTACCTTGAAATCCATTTTAACCACAAGCTTTTGGTCATGTAAATGCTTGGTTTTCTCCTTGTAGAACTTGGAGTTTCATAGGTTGTGAGCCTAATGTCCTCTAGTTCTTGCAATTCAAGCTTTTGATCTTTATTGGCTTCTTGTTTACAATCTTGTGGAAATTTTTCTAAGAAAGATCATTTGCTTGCAGGATCTGTGATGAATCACCATTTTATATTACTCACTTAGTTTTCCGCACTTAATTGTGTTAGTGAATTGTGTTTAATTTTCCATTATTATCTCATTTTCACTATTTGGGCTTAATTTGACTAATAATTCTTATTTTAATTAATTTGAATTATTTGGGCCTAATTATTCCAATTATTATTTGCAAGAAAATTTTGGAATTATTGTTGGGACGTAAAGAGAGCTATCATATCATTTATTGTTTTGCACATTATTGAGATTGTTGATAAGGGAAGCACTGGTTTAGTTAAACCTTAATCTCACAATGTTCTGGTTTTTTATGATGACAACACATTATTAATAACACATGTATTGATATGTGTTACACGTTCAAAACTTTATTGTGTATGAATTCTTGAAGAACATTTTTGTGTTGAATTTCGTATATGTATGCATATTCACTGCTTTTCTACATGAAATATTATCTGTGATTGCATAACATATGTTTCAGAAAAGAAAACTACACGCACTTCGTTGAACTTATATTGTGTGGCAAAACTGCAAGTTTGAAGTCGATTTCATTAAGAAGTAAGTCCATTAAAACTCGTGACTTTGCACAGATTTTCAAAAACAGTGTTGTGTGTAATTTTGCAATGAAAAGATTTTCAAAACTGCATTGAAGTAACTTAGTCGACTATATGCGCAGGCAACTCGACTTAGTTAGTTATGTTTTGAATTTATTTTAATGCTTCTGAACTATAACAGCTATATTTCGATTCTTTAGTCAAGCATTAATTGCAAGTCAACTGAATAAAATGTGTAATCAATTTGGTTGGTCTTACTGCTACTAATTGTTTTAACTGTTATAACTGTCTGGTTACAGTCGACTATGTTAGTAGTGAAGTCGACTATAGGAACATGTGTTTTATAGAAAACTATAAATAGACGTGATTTTGTTCTTCACAGAGACTTTGGTTATTCTAACAATTTCATTCTATTGTTTCAGATTGTGATCTCTGTGAAAACGCTCCAAGAACTAATCAAGAAGACCGTGGAGATCTCTATTGGATAGTTGCTTGAAGAGCAAGGTTGTACTGAAAGAAATGCTTGATCAGATTGCACAATCGAGGTGTACTGGAAATTGATCATCTACCTCTCTCAATCTTGTGAAGATTGTGGCTGCCCTGTTGTGACTACAGGAAGAGGATGTGCTGCTGATAATGGTTTAAAACACCGTTATTTGTGGTGTAATTTTGATATTAAAAACACCCTTTTTCACTTAAGAACTTGCTTGGACTCATACATTTTCAATAAATTGTGTGAATAAGACAGTTGAGGTTGATTTCAATAGTTTTATGACTAATTCCCCCTGTTTTGACACAGATTGAAGTAATACTGGAAGAATAGATGAAAAGCCAAGAAGATGGAGCTTAGAAGAGCTCAAAAAGGCACCAGAAGGAGGGCAAACACGAAGCTCGGGTGACCAGAAGCGAAACTCAAGCGAGCTGTATCGACGTTAGTCGCCCGGACCAGAATTATGGTCGCCCGGGCCACGAGGCCTCGTAGCTTGGGCGACCATATTCGTAGCCGGGCCAAACATGAGGCTCTCTTCTCGCTCGAGCGAGCTCCTTGGACTCCTAGGCGAGAATTCTCGTGGATTGGGCCCTGTTTCTGCTCTGTTTCGATTCTTTTGGACCGGTCCCTGTTTTGGCACGCCTCTGACACTATTTAAAGGACCCTGGGGCTCTAGGTTTTGCATCCGTGGAAGAGAAGAGCATAGCAATACACTCTTTCTCAATTCTTAGGCTTTCATTCTCATTCTTTCTTCCATTATTCATAGAGTTCCCCCATGTCTATGGGGAACTAATTTCTATTTGTTGTTGGGCAATAATGTAACCTTGTAAACTCTCATGTATTTGAATTGATTCTTAATTCTATATGCTTTTTCATTAATTGTTAGAGTGATTCATTTGTTTTTATTCTTGCTCTTATCAACAAGCGGATTTGTTATATTCAAATTTGGAAGGATGTTCCAAGATTTGTGGTTCGTTTAGAAGAAAGATTTGATCATTGGATGAGATGAAAATTTTAAGGGTTGAAGGAAAGAGTGCAGTGGAATGTTAGTTTAGTAGGAAAACATGAGGTTAAAGAATTAAGAATACGATGAATGAAGAACGGAGAAGAAAAGTTTTAGAGAAGATGACAAAGAATGGTTATAGTATAAGTTGCTTAAGAGGGTATCGTTAATGATCAGAGAATCGAGATTGATTGAGACGATCAAAGTTTTGGAAGCTGCATGTTGTGGTACAGTTCATTTTCTTCAGGTGTGGTTTTAGGGTGATGTTCAGTGAACGATTGAGTTGGATCAAGAGAGAAGTGAATATTGAATGTTGAGTTACAAAAAGTAATGAGTTGGTGATTTCAGATAGAGTCAGAGAATTGATGTTGCGGGTTAAAGGTATTTTGGGGTTTAGAAGATTTCAGGTAGGGTTTATATTTCAATGATTCTAAGTTGGAAAGAGTGGCTGTTGAAGAAGGTTTTAAGTTGAGCTGTTAGTGATGGGTACCTGAAGAATTCTAAGTGATGTGACGTGTGTGGAAGGAAAGCAAGGGTGAGGCCTAAGGTGTAGTTGAGAGAAAGATGGATAACAAGTGTCATGGGAATTCAGTGTGCATGTTGAAGCAAGCGAAGATGGTGTGGTGTTGTTTTCCTAGGTTGAGGTGTGACCAAAAGAGAGGTTTGATTATTTCAAATCGTTCTGGGTAGTTATAGACATCAAAAGAAGTGTTGTGTTTTGAGAAAAAGGACCGATGGTTATGCATTAGAAGTGGATCAAGTTATAAATGAAAAGATGAAAGGGTTGTAGAAGTCAAAAGATTTTAGCAAGGATAAGCGGAGAAGAGAAGATAGATCTTTTTGGTGTAAGGATTTCGGTTGATGTGTCGCAACAAGTAAGTGATTTTATACCATGGAGAAGTGGTGTTCACTTTGGAGTGGTGTTTAAAGCAGAACCACTGTTAGTAATCTATTTATGGGTGGTTTTCGTTGAAGTTGTGTAGTGCAAGAGGAAGATGGAAGTTGAGTTAGAGCAATGGTGTTTGGACTTAGTGTAGTCATAGGGAGAACTACAAGGTTGAAGAATCTCAGAAGAGAAATAGAGGACAGGTTGGAACAGTCTAGTATAAGTCTTAGCAATCAAGAGTGATTTTCTGGTATGTTCGTTTTGTGGAGTAGAAAACAATGTTGAGGAAATGGAATGACAATGTTATCATGGAAAAAAAGAGTTATCAGGGTTTTTGCAGGGTCATGGAAGTATTGAAGAAGACTCTTCAAGGGTAATCATTTTCGAATTACAATTGTTGTGAAGAACGAGTGTTCTTTGAGTCAACTAGTGAGCAAGGGAGTTTGAGGATCAAAGTAGCGTGGCGGATGATGGTGAGCATGTTATTGTCAGTAATAGGTATGCAAGAAGAGCTTTCATAATTGTGGATTGGTAGTTTGTGAGGGACAAGTTCTTTGAAACAATATTAGTGTTATTATATGAGGATGAGTTGGGAGTGTTTGATAATCTTCAAGGGTCAGAAGTGAGTTTAGGTGTAGAAATAAATATCAGTCAAAAAAGATAGGTGAGCCTACAGTTTCAAGCTACCGGGTCAACTTTCAAGTGAGGAAGTATTAATGGACTTGGAATAGGAAGAGTGCATCAGTGGATGAAGGAGATGACTCGAGCTATGGTTTCGAGTTGTAGTGTTAATCTTGAGGTAAGGAAGTGTTAACCGATGGTTTGAATTAAAGAGAAGATTCAAGTTCTTGATTTGATAAGGATTGAGTAAGAGTTAGTTGAAGAATACGAAGTTTGGGATCTTTAGTAAAGCTGTAAAGTGATTTCATTAGTATAGTTGAAATACTATAACTAGTGGGTTTCTCAAAATGGTTGAGAAAGCACAGTTTGGACAATTCTAGTTTGAAATGTATCATAAGTTGGCTTGATACTGATCAAGCTAGTGATCTCAAGTCGAAGAGGTTACAGATCTAAGTATGGTTGCATGGTTGCAGGCTAGTGAGTCAAGGATTGCATATGGTTCAGGTCAATAAAATAACGAAGTGAAGCTAGAGTGCTCAAATTGGTTTTATTGTTGCAGCAGAGTAAAGATTTAATTTGGTAATGGGTAGTATAGTTGGAAACTATGCTACTCAAGAGTTGAGATCAGTAATGCAATATGAAGTTCTCAGAATGAGTGTGAGGGTAGGTGATCAAGAGCAGAACAGTTAGTAGTTACAACAGAAGTAGTGGCGATCAAGTCAGGGGTATGATGGTTCTTGGAAGAAACAAGAGGAGGTAAAAGAGTATCAGTCAAGGGTTGATCTGAAGTGAAGACTAGTGGAAGTTCTATAAGAGATTTACAAGGAGGAGCGGAAGATAGATGAGGGGTTGGCGATGCTGCAGACATAATAAGGTTGGTTATGTAAAAGCAAGGTTTTTAAAAGCTGAGGTGTAGGAGTTCAAAGTTGTTTTGTGAATAATGGCTAAACCAATCTACATTATTTAACACTAGAGCATTTTAGCGCAGAGGCAAGATTTTTCATGTCAGTAAAGTTGTTGGGGAGTTGTGTCTTTGTCAAATAGGTAGTTGTAATAGAGAAGGTGATGATAGTAGAGTGTTCCTTCTATCTTATAAGTGAATTTTCGAGGACGAAAATTTTTGTTGTTAGGGAGAATGTAAAGACTTGTAAATGAATCAGCTTTGGAAATGGCCACGTGGTAGCATAGGATAGGTTGAACTAATATTAGTAAAGTAACATGAACTTAATATTCTAAGTTCATACATTTCTAAAGAACAGTCACCCTTTCAACGTTTTTCTCCTTTCTTGCTCTGTCATCTCTCCATCTCAACTCCAATTATAACCGTTAACTTGTTGAATTGAAGCTACCTAGGCGATTGGGACTTCAAGAGCAACGCTTCCAACCGATCAATTTCTCTATTCCTCGACTGATGAGTTAAACCCTCTTTCCATTCAACTTTAAGGCCAGGGTCATGCAACAAATTCTAGTTGCATGTAACTGGATGTATTTTCCCCAAATTTCTAGCTTTGACCACGTTCTAAAGACTAATTTCTATCACCAATTGGTGATCTATAGGTACTGTTAGGTTTCCCTAAGGAGCAGGACATCTATTGATCATCCTTGAGCATAGCTGTTTGCACTAGAGGTAAGGGAAGCTAGGGTTCATGATAATGTCTGTGAAATGTTGAGTTGAGTGAATTAAATTTCTTGCAACTATGGTGATCAAGTGCATGTTAGACTGTTTTGATGATTTTGTTCTGTTTGAATTGAAAACTTGTGATTTCCATATATGAACATATGTTGATGGTTGATTGTATTATGAACTGTGAGTTGAATGCTTATGACTGGTATGGATTCTTTGAGATGATGTAATTTAGGAATTGAATGGATGAAATCTGTTTATTAACATAAGAGGCTATTTAGTTAAGTTAGTACTAGTTTTATGATTAATTGAGAAGAAGGGTGATGGTCAAATTTAGAGTTAGACATTCTTAGTGGTTCTGGTCAGTTTAGGTAACTTAGGTAAGTTAATTAGGACTTGTTAGAAGTGTCTATATGGTCAAAAACAGGATCAAAGTGTTCAATCTAGATTTGAGTCCTATGGTTGATGAAAGTTGAGTTTTAGAATACAAATCAATGCATAATCACTAAAGAAAGAGGTTAGGAAAGGTTAAAATCATGTAAATAAGTTTAATTCAACCTGTAGAGTAAATTAGGGGTCTTAGAAGTTGAGGAAGAGGTCTAGAACGAATTTCGGAGTGTTGGGTTGTCAAAATCTGCAGAATTTAGCTTCCTCTGCAGACAAAATTCGCGTAGCACACAAGGGGGAGTGCGTTGAGCGAATTATGTGTGGCAGATTGAGCGTTTTTTATGTTTTTGACATTTTGGGAGTTCCGGACGTCCGTTTTGGACGTTCTTTAGTTCGTTCTAGGGGTATTTGACCCTTCCGGATCCATTGGTGAGGGTCTCCAAGCTTTTTAAATTACGTAAGTGTGGATAATAATATGCTATAAAGAAATTTGTATTAATAAATGATGGTTCTGTGAAAATATGTAATGTCTGAGTATGTATGAGTTGTTTTTATGACATGGTTTATGTTGTATGATGTATATATGACTTAGTATAGCATTGGATGTACTTATACAATTTTAACATGGTACATTATTGATTCAAGAGGAATATCATGTGATTTAAAGTGGTTAGATTGAATATGAAAGTAAGATCTCTAGGTGAGATCATTTAGTGTTTAGAATGAATGTAAGAGGCTTCCATATGGGGGGTTATCCCAAAACTCTAATGGTCTTTCATTCTCACTTAGAGAGGATTGACGCATGTGGTGAGAGTAGTGGGAGGTCCTAGGGTAGGCGCTATCACTGGAGGCCTATCGCGCGATAACGGACTAACCTTGTGTATGGTAGGGTTAAACCCTTTGGCAATGACTTTGCAAAACAGTAGAGGCCACCACAAGTGCACAACCCGCCCCAGATCGACATTCATTCTAAGTTCGGACGAGTCTAGGGAGTCATAACATGATAGGATTATTCATTTGATTAATTGTATGAAGATGGTTTCTATTTGATTTTATTCGGATAACTTGTATGCTTTTAAAACCTAGCTTACCCTTACTTTTGTGTGTGTTGTATGTGCAGTGCCTTTTTTCTTTGCGATGATCGTCCAACTTTGGATGAGAGCAAAGGCGGATGATGAACCTTTGGAGCAAGCATTGGAGAATGAAGACTTAGCCCCTAGCCCTTAGGACCCTTTAGACACATCTGTATTTTTAAAATACTCTTAAACTTGTAAAAATTTTAAATTCTGCCTATATTTTTGGATGACTGTATATTTGATACTGTCACATGCTATTCCAACTGTTTTCTCATACTATAATAGCTTAATCTTATTATATTGTATGATCATATAATATTTGGAATGTCACAAAATTTATGTTTAAATTTTTTAAAAGTAAAATATGATTTTTTTTTTAATGTCATAACTACTGCGTGAAAGTAATGTTTATTTGTCATAGTTTTGAAAATAATAAAATAAATTGTGTTTATAAAAGTAAAATAGATGACATAATATATGCACTATAAAACGATTTAAAAATATTTTATATTTAAAACACATAGGCCTATTTTACTCTGAATTTTTGAAGGTTGAAAGCCTTACCTCCGTTTTCTTTTTTATCAAAATAATGTCAACCACTTCTTCAAAATGTTTTAAACAAAGAGCTTTTTGCAGCTAATTTTGTCACTTTCTTTGATACAATCTTGTTGAACATATCAAGAAGTTCACTTTATGTTATTTTTTTTCTTCAAACTCAAAAACAAAAGCATTAAAACTAAGATTGTAACCATTTAATTATGGATTTCTTTCTCTTTACTTCTTTATACCATGCAAAGAGTGTTTTTTTTTCTACATGTCATGAATTTGAATTATCAGCTTTTGGTTTGGTGTTGTCTCTACTGAATCTTTAAAATATATTAATAAATATTACTTTTGGTGTTTTAAAATATATTTAAAAATTAATATGCTAATATCAATGTATTTTAAAGACTCAGTAAAAGGATAATATTAAAAATTCAGCTGAGAATCTGGACTCTATATTATACTGTGACTGTTCTATGCAAGATGAATACTAGTTTGTCATGCACATGATTTTGCTTCAAAGCAAATGAAAATCTTCTGTACTTGTTCATCATGCTTCATATACCTTCATTTTTTTTCCTTTGCTTAACTAAAAAATACTTATGACTTAGAAGCTAAGCTGAAATAGATTTTAAATTATATATTACATGCCTAAGCAAGATTAGCTGGTGGATGGGTGTTGTCCACTCATTGGTAACAATCACTGATGATGATCCAGCTCAAATATAATCGTTTCCTTACCTCACAAGAATATACTTATCAATGTTTAAACTTTGATGTCCATCTTTAATTTTGATTATTCTAGGGTTTTCTTCAAGCACTCATGATACCTGGGATTTTTTATTCAGAATAAATTGAAACACATTTGGTAATGCTAACCAAAACGAACAGAACTTTTTCTTTCTGCACCCCCATTATTACTAACTGCATATACCCATACTAAGAAAAAGAATGTGTCATCTATGCACACCTCTGATCTCCACTAAGAGGAAGAAGAAGAGAGCTCATTCTATGAAAAGTTCGTTCTGGGATACATTATATATATATATATATATATTTCAAAAAGCATATTCCGAAAAGCTCGTTTCAAAAAGCTCCTTCCAAAAACCTTATCCTGGAGAATATTATGTATGTTCTAGAAAACTTTTTCCAGAAATTATGTTCCAAAATGCTTATGCTTAAATACATTTAATATGGTCCAAGAATCCTATTTTTAAAATCTTATTTGGAAAATTCTATTCCAGAAATTTTGTTCTAAAAATCATGTTCCAGAGATGTTGAAAAACTTATTCTGAATTCCAGAACAAGTAGCCCAGAAGTCACTTTTACAAAAAAATAAAATAATTTTGAAAATTATGGAAGTAAAGTTGGGAATTATGGATTGCATGAAAAAAAAATAGTCAATGAACAACCCTAAAAAAAGTTACTTGACCCAATTTGATTCCTAAAGGAAAAAAAAATCTAAGAAACATGATAAATCTATTATAAACCTTAAATCTTAAACTTTAAAACGATAAATCCGTTATAGACACAAAATCCTAAACTTCAAATCTAAAATCTTAAACAAATTTAGCATTGGACTCTAAAAGTCAGTGGCGGCATAAGTTGGTCCTTGAAATTATTAATTGAAATGGATGAAGGATTAAAATGGTTACAGTAATTTTTATGTGCTGAAAATGGTTATTCACTCAGTATTATCAATATCCTACTTGAGCCTTGTCAGAAAAATTTTCCAAACAGTGTTTTTGTGTTCCTCTATCATTTATCTTACACCCAGCAGTCATTTTTCTTTATCACAGTCCAGCACTTTTTTCTGACAAATTTTAGTAACTTTCTTAAACCTATGAAATCTGCATAAGTCACTAATGCCAACTCTAGTATAACTTGTGCTTTACTTAATGAAGCCTAATGCTATAATTAAAAAAAAAAAAAGCATGTAAAGGGAGAGAGACTTTTAACCCTTATTATTATATTATAAATATTCAATAACATTTATTGTATGCTATGAAAAAATTAAAAAAAAAAAATCAGCACAACAAAACTCTCTTAAAATTATAACCAGAAATTGGCTGCCAAAAATATTGACTTCTAGCCATCAAATTTGCCAAAATTTTCTGACCTGTAGTCATAAATTGTATCTCAATTTCTTCACTTTCTCCTAGAAGGGGAGCATTTATCAATTGACACTATAAACAAACAATCCTTATCTATGATCACTAATTGGCTGAAAATAAAAATTCTGACCTTGGTCAAAAATACATCTCAACTTCTCCACTGTCTGGTACAGTAGTAAATTCTGCTAAACATTGAACCGAAACAACATGACATCTCCTTCTTGTACAACATAGTCTTTTCCTTCAGATCTCAACTGCAAACAACATAATAGAGGGAACTAATTTCATGAATTACATCAGAGGCAATAGACAACCTCTCATTTCAGCTTATACAGATTATATAAGAATACAAGCTCTTCCTTCCTTAGCCTAATATCATTCCACTATTGACAAGTAAACTTAGATGTATTCACTATGTATTTACAATGTATAAAATAAATCTTAGAAGAGTAGTTCCAACATCATAGGTACAAAGATGTATTCATAATGTATAAAATAAATCTGGCATGTTTTACTGTTTCCATATAATAATGGCCCTGACAATAGAATTATAAGAAACATATCTCTTAAGAGTTGAAATAACTAGTTAAGTCTAAAGGATAGAAACCTACAAAAAATTGTTGAGTCTTGTAATATTTATAACATCAGTTTTTAACTAAGAATAAGTGTTGGTTCACTCTTTTTGTCCATACTCAAACCACGACCTGGAAGTGTCCAAGATGTTTCTCAATTGAAAAATAAATAAATTTTTAGTTGTGACATGGTTGGAGAGTCAGACATGTGTTGATGGAGTGCCATGTCCAAAAAATGTTGGACTTGTTAACACTACTCTACAGAGGTGCTTCTTGGTTTACAGATGCTAAAATCATATACATAAACATGAAATAAAACATGGTTTATTGGGAGTAAAATGATATAAGCAACTTACGACTCCTTTCTCTCGTGCTGCAGCAAGTGAACCAGCAGCAATAAAATCATCATAAGACACCTAATGTAAAACAACGTCTTCAATCAAGATCAATGAATTTTAGGGTCTTTAAGACACCTAATTAAGCAAACTTAGCCTGTTGGAAATAAATATAATAGTCTAACTAATAAAAATATACAAAATTTTAGGGTCTCACTTGATTCAGTTGCCCAAATTGAGTCAGAACTAGCTTTCATTTTTGTCTATACTGGAGTGTTAGGACATATTTTTCACATATTATAACATAAACTTTGGAGAAAAAACCATCAATTCTTGCATCAAAGTTTCTCAGATATATGGACCCCACATTATCCGGAAAATAGAATAGCAATCGTCACATGCTTCTTTCTGCATTTAATTTTTACAATATCTTCTATGCAAAGTCATATGCTAATATATATTACAGATAGGAGTTCAAAGTTATAGATGCTTACTGTCTCTGCTCGAATGAAACCTTTCTCAAAGTCAGAGTGAATAACTCCAGCAGCTTGAGGTGCAGTCATTCCTAGTACAACAAGAGCCTTAATATTAGTGGAGTGATCCAACCTAAGTACAATTCTTATAATATTATTATTTCAATTGGTTAACCGGTCAGTTACTTATTCCAATGAAAAATGGACAACCAATCTTTTAAACAAATATTATTATTAATTCAACTTGGTTAACCGATCAGGTTAGTTATTCCATAGAAAAAATGGGCAATCAATCTTTTAAAAGAAAGGTGAACGTATTCATTTATCACAGGCATTTATCAGAAGTTAAAGAGCAAAAGCAAACTATATTTAAAAGCCTGTTTATAGTCAAATATAGTCAATGTTATAGTATTGTGCAATCTAAAAGTCTCATCCAGGGAAAAATCCAACCTGCAAGTATTGTCCACGCTTTTGTCTCCTGTGTACCCAGTAGAAAACAAAATCAGTTTTGAACATGAAATAATTAATAATTATTATAGTAAATTTACCTTGCCGCGACATACATGTTGAACAGGATATTTTAAAATGTATTCTCTATAAAACATTTCCGGTTTTCCCTAACCTTTTCACCAGAAGTAAAGTAAGTTCTCAGACCCAAAAGGTCATAAGTTGCCCTGATTAAGTTTCCAAGACCACTTTCACTAACACCAAGAGATTGCAAATATTCTTGTCGTTCTTCAATAGGTAGCTCAGTAAGCTCTGCCTCAACCTGCAAGGACAAACATCCCCATCCTTATTTGCTGTGGTGACTTGAACAATAATATCAAAAATTATTCTCTTAATATTCAGAGATTATGATATACAGACAAGTAACAGTTTTAGAAAAAGTTCATATCACACAACTTCCTGTGAACGCCTTATGACTTCGTAAAGCTTCATTAATGAAAAGGTGCAGTTGTGAACATTATATGGTATAAGAATCAAATGAAGAAATGAATCATCAGCGACCAAAATTGAAATTTTCAACCAAATACATATTTAATCCTTTTTTTGCTACATCTAATGGTTCGCATATCACTTTCTTAACCATTTCAATGTCACATCATCCCTCAACAGTAAGTAATTAATTGAGAGTTGATTTGAACTGACAGGGACAAACAGTGGCCGGGGGAATGGAGCATGGGCTGCACACACCAACAAAACTGTAGCAAAAGAGGCACGTGGAAGGGCAATTGGCAGCAATTTTCCAGAAACTGGTCATACAGAGGGTGGTGGTCCCAGTGGTCAGAGATTGAGTGGTTGCATGAAGCAGATGGTAGTTTACATCAAGCATATTGATGAGAACAGCAAGGGGCCACAACAAAGGCAACCAAGGTTTACCAATTGGGTGCACTATGAAGGTGCTTTACTACACTGATGTGTTGTCCTAATTACAGAAATAAAATAAATCTATGCAAAAACGGAAATTAGAAAATAAATATCTCATGACACAATACCATTAATATGAGAATCAGCTTGTATATATCCACCAATCTTTGTGTGACCCTGTTAGGATCTAGGACTGAACGGTTTAGTGTGGGTTGTCCAGGAACGAACGGTATGGGGTGTGTGTGTACAGAACCAAACAGTAATGGGGGTAGAGGTGTCTGTTAGGATAGGAGAGCGGGTCAGAACTGTTATAAAGGGTACTCATGTAACACTGTAGAAGGCATCGAGTATTTTGTTGTGTAAAGTCAGGCTTATTGCTTGCAAAGAGGGGTTATGCCCTCAGCCAGGGAGGTTATGCTCACAACCCAGTCATTGTAAAATAGCTTTCTTTTATTGTGAATAATACAGAAAAAAACCATTCTTTCTTTCAGTTTCTATCTTTTGAGCGCGTTCTTGTTAGGTTCCAAACCCAGGAACCTAACAAATTTGTCCGACCTGCCGTTTTGAAGTGGGGGCGCCGGATTCCATAACCTGTCGTTTCGAGAAGCTGCCGGAACCAAGAAGTAGTTAAGACACTGCCGTTTTCAAAGTGGGGGTGAAGGATCGAGAAGTTGCCGGAATCATAGTGCGGGTTGAGAGATCAAGAAGTAATCAAGAAAAGTGATCAAGAAACTGCCGGATCCCAATTGGAGGAGTGACGTGCATGCGCGATGGAGGGAAGAGTGGCAGCGGTAGAAGGCTAGTTGGAAGCAATGGAAATCGCAATGGCAGAGACGAAGGCCGACATGGTGTATCTGCAGCATGAAACCGGAGCCTTAAGACAGAACTACGAAGCAATGCGTCAGGATGTCCAGGCGATCCTGGAGATATTGGGGGATCGCAATCGCGACCTAAACGGTCATTGCCAAGATGGCAGTCAGTCGTCAGTGAACGAAAATGATGGCGGACCCGATGGAGAGAGAGGAAGAAGAGGAGAGGCAAATCAAGAAGGACATGCTAACTGGAAGAAACGGGTGGAATTACCTGGGTTTGAAGGGGGCGACCCATTGATTTGGATTAGTAGGGTAGAAAAGTTCTTTGAGGTGCAAAAGGTGATCGACAAAGAGAAATTACAACTGGCCTTCATAAGCATGGAAGGTTATGCAGCGTATTGGTTTCGTTTTTGGAGGAAGAAAACCAAGAACAATTCTTGGGAAGGGTTGAAGAGGGCGTTGGTGATCAGGTTCGGAGAAGGAAGCCGAGGGTCCATATTTGAGAGGTTGGCAACCATTAAACAGGCGGAATCAGTGAGCGAGTATGTTCGGGATTTCGAAGTGCTGGTGGGACAGACAACCAAGGAAGCGGAACAGCGAGGCCCAACAGCGACAGGCAAGGAAGAAATACTCGAAACTTACCGTACTCGGAATTCGTGAAGAGGAGAGAGGAGGGAAGATGTTTCCGATGTGGAGGGCCATTCAGTCCCGGCCATCAATGCCCAGAGAAGGGATTGCGAATGTTGATATTGGCTGAAGAAGAAGAGGAAAAAGAGAGCGAGGCTGAACTAGAACCTAAGCCTCCTGACTTGAATTGGAGGACATAGCGAGTGGGTTCCCTTCATATGGTAACCCGATGAGAAAGAGGAGCCATGACACCATGCTTCACGAATCTAACCTTGAGGACAAGGTTGTTCTGCAGCGGGGTGTAATGTTAGGATCTAGGACCAAACGGTTTAGTGTGGGTTGTCCAGGAATGAACGGTATGGGGTGTGTGTACAGAACCGAACGGTAATAGGGGTAGAGGTGTCTGTTAGGATAGGAGAGCGGGTCAGAACTGTTATAAAGGGTGTTCATGTAACACTATAGAAGGCATCGAGTATTTTGTTGTGTAAAGCCAGGCTTATTGCTTGCAGAGAGGGGTTATGCCCTCAGCCAGGGAGGTTATGCTCCCAAGGCCATTCATTGTAAAATAGTTTTCTTTTACTGTGAATAATACAGAAAAAAACCATTCTTTCTTCCGGTTTCTATCTTTTGAGCGCGTTCTTGTTAGGTTCCAAACCCAGGAACCTAACAGACCCTCATCTTCACATATTAGGCCTTTTCATGGAGCTTCTTTGATATAGTGTTTGGATATATTGATCATCACATCTCAATGATCCTCAAGTAGGAAGGTTGAGAATTGTCTAGTCATACTTATAGCAAAGAAGGTACGTTAAAATCTAAATTTGATCTCATATTATTTCACTAAAATTCGTTTTGATCCTAAATCTTCAAAAAGATTCATTTTGGTAATGTATCCCTTTAACTCAGATCAATTGCTATTTTGAAACAGTAATAATTTTTTGTATTGGAACACAATTTTGAACCCTTTTGTTTAGAATCACCAACATGAAAATTATGAAATCCTACTAATGTTTAAACCAAGAAAATGTTAGTGTTTTAAAAAGTTCAGTGACTTTATGAATAAGTCAGCTGATATAGGAGTTATATTATAGGAGTAATGCGCCTTATGCTCAGCAGCAGTTTTATTAATTTATTTCTGGTATGTAAGGCTATAAAGTAGCCAAGTTTATTTCATTTGAATAATAGACATAATAGACAGAGCACATTCTGCATTTTAATCTTTGCATACTAACATTCTGGTATCAGAGCTCTATCCTGGGGCCTGATCCAAAATAGAAGTAGCAGTCTTCCAACTATCATATGCAATGGCATCTGAAAATTCATTTGTTCTTAGGAATCCGAGAATAGGATCCTAACCGTATCTCTCACTCACTGATACGCACTCTCGCACAACAGAAAGAATCAAATAATGAGTATATTATTTACTGAAATGAATAAAGAGAACACGTGTAAGATGAGGGCATAACCCCTCTCACCAGGTGTTGAAACCTGTCTATACAAAGTATATGATTTTTCTGTCTAATCATAGTATAATGTGTTATTCCTTATATACCCCTATTTCCCGCCTTTTTCTCACCACCGCCTCACCGCTAAGGCAAGTTAGGCCTTCTTTTTCTTCCTTCTTTCATAAACTATCCAACTCCTAACATTTGTCCAACCTGCTATACCAAATTTGATGGTCATTATGACCACTGGGCTATGCTTATGGAGAACTTCTTACGATCCAAGGAGTATTGGGAGCTGGTGCAACATGGCATCCCAGAATCTGTAGAAGACACACCTCTTACCAAAGTACGAAGGAAACACGTTGATGATCAAAAGTTAAAGGATTTAAAGGCAAAGAATTACCTATTTCAAGCACTCGATCGTTCAATTCTAGAAACAATCCTCAATAAGGATACTGCAAAGGATATATGGGACTCATTAAAGCAGAAGTACCACGACACTTCAAAGGTTAAGTGAGCACAATTACAAGCTCTCCAAAGAGAATTTTAAATTATCCACATGAAGCAAGGGGAATCGGTTAATGATTATTTTGCTCGGACACTCACCATCACCAACAAGATGAAAGCTAATGGCGAAAACAAAGGTGATGTTGCGGTTGTTGAAAAAATTCTAAGATCCATGACTCCAAAATTTGATTATGTTTTGTGTTCCATTGAGGAATCTAAAGATACCAAGACACTAACAGTTGATGAACTACAAAGTAGTCTCCTTTTACATGAACTCCGAATGTCATCTCATGTGGAAGAAGAACAGGCTCTGCAACTTTCCCATGCAGGTTACAACACAGCCCAGGGTCGAGGACATGGAGGGCGTAGGAGAAGCTTTGGACGGCGCGGAAGAGGACATAGTCGTGGACGAGGTCGACAAAGTTTTGACAAATCTCATGTGGAATGTTATACTTGTCATCACCTTGGACATTTCAGTTGGGAATGTCCATCCCAACAAAGAGAAGCTAACTATGTCGAGAATAATGAAGAAATGTTGTTGATGGCTCACACACAGATAACCAAGACAAATGAAGATACTGTGTGGTTCCTTGATTCTGGATGTAGCAATCACATGTGCGGGAGGAAAGAGTACTTCTCAAATCTTGATGAACATTACAAAGACATAATAAAACTGGGCAATAACTCCAATATGGTTGTTACGGGAAAAGGTAGCATTCGACTTCACATGCATGGCAACACCTATATAGTTACTGGTGTCTTTTTCATGCCAGACTTAAGAAACAACCTACTTAGTATCAGGCAATTACAAGAAAAAGGCCTCAGCATTCTCTTCCAACACGGCAAGTGCAAAATGTATCATCCACAAAACAGTTTACTCATGGAAACCCACATGTCTTCCAATCGAATGTTCCTATTGCATGCCATTTCTTCACCTACCAAAACCACTTGCTTCCACACAACTATAGAGGACAACATGCATCTTTAACAATGTAGAAATGGTCATTTAAATTTTCGGGGTCTAAATACACTTTATCAACAGAATATGGTATATGGTTTACCACTGATCAAGACCCCTACCAAACTATGCAAGCACAGTTTAATTGGGAAGTAGTCACGTGATTCATTTCCAAAAGTGTCTTCTTGGCGGGCTACACAGATTCTACAACTAATTCACGCAGACATTTGTGGACCAATTACACCTATCTCCAATAGTAAAAAGAGGTATTTGCTCACGTTTATTGATGATTTTAGCAGGAAAGTGTGGATCTACTTCTTGATTGAAAAGTCATGTTGAAAAAGAAGTTGAGTCCTCCTCCATCAAAGGATTGCACACTGATCGTGGGGGAGAATTTACCTCTCAAGACTTCACCAAATTTTGTTCTGACAATGGTATTCGTAAACAACTAACAGTTGCATATACTCCACAACAGAATGGGATCGCAGAACGCAAGAACCGGACCATTATGAACATGGTTCGAAGCATGCTCTCAGAGAAGAGGATGCCCAAAACCTTTTGGGCTGAAGCTGCCGCTTGGTCAGTGCATATTTTAAATCGAAGTCCCACATTAGCCATGAAAAATCAAACTCCCGAAGAAGCTGGGAGTGGAGTCAAACCTTCAGTTAAGTATTTTCGCATTTTTTGTTGCCTTTCACATGTTCATGTGTCAGATGCTACGCGAACCATGTTAGATGATAAAAGCCAAAGTTGTGTTTTTTTGGGAGTCAGTGAAGTTTCAAAAGCTTATAAACTGTATCATCCGATTTCAAAAAAAATTATCATCAGCAGAGATGTTGTCTTTGATGAAAATAAAAGTTGGGATTGGGATAAACAATATGCCACAGCTATCGCATGTGATTTAGAATGGGGAGATAAAGAAGATGCTATTAACAATGAAGAACATGAGGTTGAAAACACAATGCAAGATGCAACACAACAACAGGCACCAGATATAGCGCAACAACAGGCATGTCATGATCTTTATATGGGAGAAGATGAACATAATATTTCCTCTAATCCTTTGACAACAGAACACAGTCCCCCGCTGCAACGATCTTGAAGACCACCTCTCTGGATGACAGACTACAAAACTGATGCAGAATTTTTTGAAGACAATCCAAAAGCAAATATGGCTCTATCTACAACAGGTGACAATGATCCCACACACTTTGTTGTTGTCGAACAGATTCCAAAATGGAGGAAATCCATGGATGAGGAGATGGAAGCAATAAACAGAAATGACACATGGGAATTGGTGGAATTGCCTGACGGTGCCAAGAAAGTTGGTGTGAAATGGATTTATAAATACAAATTCAAAGAGAATGGTGAGGTGGATAAATATAAAGCCAGACTTGTAGTGAAGGGGTATGCACAAGAGTATGGGGTGGACTACACTGAAGTATTTGCACCAGTAGCCCGCATGGAGACCATTCGCTTAGTAGTAGCACTTGAAGCTCAACAGGGATGGGCACTCTATCAGCTAGATGTGAAGTCCGCTTTTCTACATTGAGAACTAGATGAAACTGTGTATGTAGACCAACCTTGTGGTTATGAACAAAAAGGGGCTAAGCATAAAGTGTACAAATTGAAGAAAGCTCTTTATGGACTTAAGCAAGCACCACGAGCATGGTATAGTCACATAGAAGCATATTTCTTGAAGGAAGGTTTTGGGAAGTGTGACTAGGAGTATACTGTATTTGTGAAGAAAGAAAAAGAAGGTACAATATTAATTGTTAGTTTGTATGTTGATGACCTTATCTTTACTGGCAATGATGAGTTAATGTTTGCAAATTTCAAAAGTTCCATGAAACATGAATTTGCTATGACAAACCTTGGTAAAAATGAGATACTTTTTGGGTCTTGAAGTTATGCAACGAACAGATGGCATTTTCTTATGTCAAAAGAAATATGTATTAGCAATACTACAACATTTTGGAATGGATAAAAGTAATTCAGTTCAAAACCCAATTGTTCCAGGTACTAAACTCACAAAGGAAGACACTGGTGTAAAGGTGGACAAGACTTATTACAAACAAATAATGGGAAGTCTTATGTATCTAACCTCCACTCGGCCTGATATGATGTTTGTGATAAGCTTAATTAGCAGGTACATAGAGAATCCTATTGAGCTACATTTATTGGCCGCTAAAAGGGTGATGAGATATTTAAAAGGAACAATTGAATTTAGCATTTTCTACAAAAAGGGAGGAAACAACAAACTTATCGCTTACACTGACAGTGATTATGCAGGGGATTTAGATGACAAAAAAAGTACTCCAGGTTATGTGTTTTTATTATGTTCAGCTGTTGTTTCTTGGTCATCAAAGAAACAACCAATTGTGAGTCTATCAACTACTAAGGCAGAATTTATAGGTGCAGCATCATGTGCTTGTCAAGCCATTTGGCTGAATAGGGTGTTGGAAAAACTGTGTGGAATGCAAAGTCAATCTATTGTAATTCATTGTGATAGTAGCTCTTCTATTAAGCTGGCAAACAATCCGGTAATGCATGGTCGTTGTAAAAATATTGATGTCCGCTTCCATTTCCTTTGGAATCTTACAAAGATAGGAACTATCAAGATGATACACTGTGGGATACAAAACAGGTGGCAGATATTATGACTAAATCTCTCAAATTGGATACTTTTTGTACATTAAGAAAGTCACTAGGAGTATGTGCTAAATCTGATATAACTGATTGTTAGCATTCAGTTTAAGGGAGGATTTGTTAGTGTTTTAAAAAGTTCAATTACTTTTGAATAAGTCAGCCGTAAATATAGGAGTTATGCGCCTTATGCGCAGCAGCAGTTTTATTAATTTATTTCTGGTATGTAAGGCTATAAAGTAGCCAAGTTTATTTCATTTGAATAATAGACAGAGCACATTCTGCATTTTTATCTTTGCTTACTAACATAAAAACCATCAACATGGAGAAAATAACGTGAAAAGTGAATCTCATAAGAAACTGGAAAAGAATATGATATTAAGTTTTCTTCAATTCTCTAGATCCTAATGCGACTCACAATTCATGCAGTTGTGGCCTTATTTCTGGTCCTTTTTTGTTTGAACATTAGTTCATTTCATAATTTCCATATAGGTGACAGATACTAGAGACAAATTTCACGTCTTAATTAATCAAAAAAAAAGTTTCAAAGTGTGCTTAAAAATCAAAAAGCAATCATTGTTGAGAAAGGGCATCATTGGTCCAGATTCAAGAGATATAGGACTAAAATGAATCTTTAAAAGATAAAGGAACAAAATGAATCTTTTAAAAGATAAAGGACCAGAATGAATCATTTAAGAGATAAAGTACAAAATCAAATTTTAGTAAAAAAAGATAAGTGACAAAATATATTGTAGGTAGGAGAAGTTGCTTCAAGTGGCTATAGGATTATTAGTGGACTACTAGTTGCTCCATGTACACTTTTTGTGATCTATCATGAAGAAAAACACTTTTTAGTATCCAATTGATGAAGAGACAACGATAAATGGAAATCATAGATAAAGAGATGGGCAAAGCCAATTTGACTCCGAGAGAACATATTACTACTATAGTCAAGGTGAAAAATATAATTATAACCTTTAGAAAGCAGTCATGCCTTAAGGTGATCAAGAACAACTACAACAAAACCTTATTCACTAGGTGAGGTATGGCTATATGGATCACGTGAAATCACTTAGCTTGGCTAAAGAACAAGGCTTCAAGGATATTACTTACCATTAGATCGCTCTTGACAACTTCTTCTCGTGTCCCTCTTGACCTCCCTCTCTTCCCTTTTACAAAAGTAATAGGTCCTATGGCCTTCTCTATATTTTTCAAACTACCTTAATCAATTTTTTGTCATTTATTCCTAATAATTATCAAAGTCTCATCGGTACTACACAATATCTTAGAAAAAGTTTTAAAAATAAAAAACAGTTATGGTTAATTTTTCATCAACCAAATCCTAGTACATCTAGAATACTCGTTAATAACGTAACAAAATATTTAAAAGTACAAGTAGCAAAACGAGAAGGACCAGTAATATTAGAGTGAACTAGAAAAAGGAGATGAAGCTCATTTATTAAGACTATTAGAAAAATACTAACAAATATTTCTTCCTAATTAATACAACTCACAATCCAAACTAGACAAATGATTTAAACATGACACCATCTTTTGCAAATTTGTCAACCCAGGAAATCCTATATGTGCATCAATCATCATTGGAGAGATCACATATGCAAATGTTGACACTGATAGAAAGATATAGTAAAGGCCATGTGACTCACATCTGATATCAATCATCCTTCGTGATATTTGATCGTACAAAGTAATTGTTGTAATTAGAGAAGATATCTTTAGAATCTTCGTAATTAGAGAAAATAGATATACAATCTTTTATTTTATTTTGTTTTCCTAGTTTCTCTATTTCCCTTTTTAGGAGAATTAGATTGTTACAAATAGAGGATATGAGAATGTATTTTCAATCAATTCTAAATAATAAATGTTAGTATTATTTTCTACTTGGTATCAAGAGCTTCCGATCTTGGAACTCCTTCCGCTGCACAGTCGCACCGCCGCCGCTGTCCGACCACCGCCGCCGTCGCCGTCGCCGGTTGGGGTCGTTGATAGCGCAGAAAGGTGCGCCCAACTCCGACGACCACAACGCCAGAAGTCGCTCCGTGAAAGGAGCCACCACGCGCCGCCACGCGCCTCCACCGTCGCCGACGCGTGTAGCCCACGCGCCTACCTCCGGCGAGACCCACTCGCCGGCGCCGCCACAGACAGGGTCGTCGAAGCACCCTGAGTCTATTCCTAGGTTCGGTGACGACACGTTTGGGCTGTATTTGAGCAGATCTGAGTTTTAAGTTTCGCTCTCTTTTTTTCCGGCGAGACCCACTCACCGTCGCCGCCACAGAAGAGTCGTCGGAGACTCCTGAGTCTGTTTTTAGGGTTTGTGTCGACCCGTTTGACCTTTTCTTGAATAGATCTAGTTTTTTAAGTTTTGCTCCTTTTTTCTCGGTGTGACCCATACACCGTTATTGTCTTGGAGACTCCTCGTTGCGTTTTACGGGATGTCTGAAGTAAAAATTATTCCTTTGAAAGCAATGGATGAATCAATGAGTAAGTCCTCTGGATCATGCACTTTGTCCATAAAAGGTAAGATTTGCCTCAATACTGTTGATCATGTGTCTCAAGGTATTTGGATCCTTGATTCGGGTGCAACTGATCATATGACACCTTTTAGTGTGTCCTTTGACTCATATGGTAAAAGAAATAAAGAACAACTTATTACAGTTGCGAATGGTCAGGGTATACCTATATGCGGCTCTGGGAATATAATTTTGGACTCATCCATTGTATTGAAGGATGTTTTACATGTTCCTCAATTAGCTAACAATCTTATCTCTGTGCAAAAATTCACAAAGGATTTAAATTGCTCAGTAACATTTTTTCCAACTTATTGTGTTTTTCAGGACCTTGCCATGGGGAAGACAATTTTAACTGCTAAAGAGCGAGTGGGTTGTATTTTTTAGAGTTTGATGACCAAAGCAACACGAAAATCATGACTCAACAAGCAACATCTGAGACGTGGGCAAAATCCCAAATATGGTTACATCATCAAAGGCTTGGGCATCCTTCATTCAGTCTTATCAAGTCCTTATTTCCCCACTTGTTTACCAAAGAATCTGTTGAGTCTTTTAATTGTGATATTTGTCAATTTTCAAAACACCATCGTGCATCTTATCCTATTAGTCATAAAAAGTGTATTTCTCCATTTGATTTAATTCATTCTGATGTTTGGGGTCCTGTCATAGATTCTATTTCTGGAGCCAGATGGTTCGTTACTTTTATTGACGATTGTACCCGTGTCACATGAACATACCTTATGAAAAATAAATCCGAAGTTTTTCAAATTTTTGTTAATTTTTTCCATCTTGTCCAAAATCAATTTGGAAAAAATATCAAAAAAATTAGGTCTGATAATGGTACTGAATATGTGAATCATGAATTTCTTAATTTTTTGTCTCATAATGGTATGGTTCATGAACTAACCTGTGTTAATACCCCTCAACAAAACGGGGTTGCAGAAAGAAAGAATCGTCATCTTCTTGAAGTAACTAGAGCTCTTCTTTTTCAAATGTCTGTTCCAAAAAATTACTGGGGAGAAGCTGTGCTAACTGCCACATATCTCATCAACAGGTTACCCACTCGTATCTTAAATGGCATTAGTCCTATAGAGTCTCTATTGTCTTTTGTTCCTTCTTCTTCCCTACTAACGAGTCTACCTAGTCGAGTCTTTGGATGTGTTGTTTTTGTTCACTCTCATCATCCTATACGTGATAAATTAGATCCCAGAGCTCTTAAATGTGTCTTTATTGGGTATCCTTCTAATAAAAAAGGGTACAAATGTTATCATCCTCAGAGTCGGCGCGTCTTTGTCACCATGGATGTCACCTTTCATGAAACACAATCCTTTTATGTCAGTCCACCACTTCTGGGGGAGAAAGCACTTGAAGTGGATGAACTCTCCTTCTTGTCATTACCATGTTTGTCTTTGCAGGATGTCCAAGACCTGAGCAATGAAGCTACCATAGTCCACAGTGAGGAAGAAGACAGATTTTTTGGCAAAAAATATGAAAGAAGAGAACAACCCACTTCGACTCTTGAGCAAGAAAAATTGTCTAATCCGGACGTGAGGATCCCTGAAGATATCAATGATGAGGAGGTAAGTATTACTGAAGATTTACCCATTGCATTGAGAAAGGGAAGAAGATCATGTGCTAAATATCCTATTTCTCAGTATGTTTGCACTAACAATCTCTCTGATAAGCACAAAAGTTTTATTGCTGCCATTGATGCCACAGAAACTCCTACCTCAATCCAAGAAGCCATGAAACTTAAACATTGGAATCAAGCCATGAAAGAAGAGATGAATGCATTAGAAAGAAATTCAACTTGGGAGATTGTTGATAAGCCAAGAAACAAGAAGGCAGTAGGGTGTAGATGGATATTCACAGTGAAACATAAGGCAGATGGGACAATAGAAAGATATAAAGCTAGATTGGTGGCAAAAGGATATACCCAAACATATGAGATTGACTATGAGGAGACATTTGCCCCAGTGGCAAAGATGAATACAGTTCGAGTTATTCTCGCTTTGGCTGCCCATTTTGGATGGGACTTACACCAGTTGGATGTGAAGAATGCCTTTCTTCATGGAAATCTAGATAAGGAAGTGTACATGGAGATTCCCCCAGGTTTTGAAGTGAAAAATGAAAGAAACAAGGTATGCCTCCTGAAGAAAGCATTGTATGGTCTTAAGCAATCCCCTAGAGCATGGTTTGGAAGATTTACAAAAACAATGGTTTCCTTGGGATACAAACAAAGCCAAGGAGATCATACTCTATTCATAAAACACTCTTCTACAGGTAAACTCACTCTATTACTTGTCTATGTAGGAGATGATGAAACAGAAAAATTGGCAGTAAAAGATAAATTGGCAGCTCAATTTGAAATGAAAGACCTAGGAAAACTCAAATATTTTCTTGGAATAGAGGTTGCCTACTCCAAGAAAGGAATTTTCATCTCCCAAAGGAAATATGTACTTGATCTCCTCAAAGAAACAGGAAAGTTGGGATGTAGAACCTCAACAGTTCCTATAGAACAGAATCACAAAATGGGATGTGAAGAAAGTGCTCCTGTAGAGAAAGCCCAATATCAGAGATTGGTAGGAAAATTGATTTATCTATCACACACAAGACCAGACATTGCTTATGCAGTTAGTGTTGTGAGTCAATTTATGCATGATCCAAGAGAGAGACACATGCAAGCAGTTGACAAAATTCTCCAATACTTGAAGTCAAGTCCAGGAAAGGGGCTATTATTCAAAAGGGAAGACACATTGCCTATAAAGATATATACTGATGCTGACTATGCAGGTTCTATTACTGACAGAAAATCTACTTCTGGGTATTGTGTTTCTTGGAGATAGTCTGGTAACATGGAGAAGCAAAAAGCAAGATAGAGTTTCTCGTTCTAGTGCAGAAGCTGAATTTCGAGCTCTTGCTCAAGGAATGTGTGAAGGACTGTGGATGAAAATCATTTTGGATTATCTTAAAGTCAAAGTGGAGAACCCGGTGCAACTACACTGTGACAATAAGTCTGCCATGAGCATAGCCCATAATCCAGTACAGCATGATAGAACCAAACACATTGAGATTGACAGACATTTCATCAAAGATAATCTTGACAGAGGCTTTGTGATTACAACTCATGTTCCTACAGAACTTCAAATAGCAGATATTTTTACAAAAGGGCTTCCTCCGGGTAGATTTCAAGATCTTGTAGGCAAGTTGGGAATGATTGATATTCATTTACCAACTTGAGGGGGAGTGTTGTAATTAGAGAAGATATCTTTAGAATCTTCCTAATTAGAGAAAATAGATATACAATCTTTTATTTTATTTTGTTTTCCTAGTTTCTCTATTTCCCTTTTTAGGAGAATTAGATTGTTACAAATAGAGGATATGAGAATGTATTTTCAATCAATTCTAAATAATAAATGTTAGTATTATTTTCTACTGTAATATTATATTTAGTAAAGGTGGAGATAATGTCATTGTATTGGATCAATCAGATTACAGAAAGTAGATTAAATGGACAGGAAAGGGCATAAAGGATAGAGTCAGCAATAAGAAATGGGAGGGGCTAGACAGTGTTAATGCCACGAGCTTTTGTTTTTGAACCATTGGCAAAGTGGTAGAAGGCAAATTATCAATAGTAGTAGTAGTAGTAGAAAGTAAAGGAAGAGAAAAGAGAACGATTATCATATATATGGTGAATTACACCACAGTCAATGACCCAAGGACCAAGGAAAGGAGAATAAGATAGACAAGCAGAAGAATTACCAATGTATGCTATCAAGGATGTGTTAATAGTACATTGGAAAGTCTCACCATTTGCTAAAGTCTTCATATGTTGTCAAAGTGTTATACGAGGTTGATCAGCTGGTATTTAGGAGCAACAGCTGACTCGACAATAGATGCCTAAGCATTCTGTAGTAAATGAGAGGGTTTCACATGCAGCTTCCAACACTTATCAATCTTATGTGTGATGCAGTGACAAGGCTTGCATTTTGGAAATAAGAAGTCACTCATGATAAGCAGAGATATGACCTTCAAATTGTCATGGAAAGAAGTGTCAAGAGATATTAGCATACATCATATAGGTGGTGTTAAATATGATGAAAAACTATATTTGGGATTAATCTCTCTTGTGTCTTTGCATACACATAGAGTAATATATTTATAATAATAAGAATGTGGGCTAAGTCCAAATACAAATGAATATGTAAAAATAACATAATAAGCATAGGGACTATGTTTCCCTAATTAACATAAACACACAACTAATATCTAACAGGTAGTGTGTCATTTGTATAAAGGGCACAAGCCTCGCTCCAACCTGATGCACATGTCTCATGGGCACAGAAAATAGGTTTGACTGAGATGTGGATATAGTAGATTTGATAACACTACACAATTGAGCTTCAATCTTTATCCATTGTTTATGTTCTTCTAGTAGGGAGCTGAATGGTAGTAGGCAGGGGAGTCGAACGGTGGGAGGCAGGGGAGCCAATGGTAGGATGTAGGGGAAAGCAAGTCGAACGGTAGGAGGCAGGGGAAAGCAAGTCGAACAGTATAAGGCAGGGGAAGCAAGCCGAAAAGTAGGAGGCAGGGGAAGCAAGCCGAACAGTAGAAGGCAGAGGGAAGCAAGCCGAACGGAAGGAGGCAGGGGGAAGAGCTGAACCGATCGGTTGAAGAGTTACTATCCGAACTGGTAGCGGTGAAGATGGGTGGGAAACATTTATAGTAAATAAAGATATTGTTAGGGTATACGGTGGGAGGTAATGATAAGGGTTGGAAAGTGTATGAGAAGGAGAAGGAAGGTAGGAGGGAAGTGAGGCCGAACGGTATTGACCGTAAAGGCCGAACAGTGGAAGGCGTGGAGAGATCTAGCCGAACGGTGAAAGGTGGTGAAGAGCTGGAGCCGAACGGTTGGAGGTAGAGTGAAGCAAGCCGAACGGTATGAGGCAGAGGCACACAAACCGAACGGTAGGAGGCAAGGGGTAGCAAGCCAAATGGTAGGAGGCAGAGTGAACCAAACCGAACAGTGGAAAGCGGGGAGAGACCAGAACGAACGGTGGAAGACGGTGAGGGGTTGAGCTGAACGGCCGAAGGTGGTGAGAGCTCGAGCAGAGCAATGGGAAGCAGCGAAGACCCTGGGCCGATCGATTGAAGAGTGACTATCCTAACTGGGACAGCAGTTAGGATAGGCGGGAAATATTCAATACAAGTTAATTACAGTAATTAGGGCTATATCCTAGGGAATTATTCAGTACAAGTTAATAACAGTAATTAGAGCTATATCCTAGAAAAATATTCAGTATAAGTTAATTATAGTAAATAGAACCATATTCTAGGGAAATATTTAATATAAATAAAGCTTTGACGCTAGGGTTGAGGGCATGTTTTGAATTGTTGAGTTTGTTTACACGCAGCTACGTCCTGTGAGGGAGGTTATGCTCCCAAATAATTGAAGGAGGTTATGCTCCCAATTACCCTTGTTTACTTTTGTTTATCCACATATTACAATCAATAAAAGAGATTCATTCATCCACTATCATTCGTTCATTGTTCTGTTACGTGTTTTGAGTGTGAGAGCTTGTTCTGGTTACGTCTCCTACTCAGGTACGCAACAGATATATTCTAGGGAAATATTCAGTATAAGATATTTATAGTAAATAAAGATATATTCTAGGGAAATATTCAGTATAAGATATTTATATTAAATAGAGATATATTCTAGGGAAATATTCAATATAAGATGGGCGGGAAATAATTAATATAAATAGAGCTAGAGTCTATTGTTAGGGTTATGTTTTTTATTATTGAGTTGTTGACAGGCGACTGCAGCTACAGTCCTGTGAGGGAGGTTATGCTCCTATACTGAGAGAGGTTATGCTCCTAACTATCCTTTGTTTACAGAATTCTATTATCATTATTAAAAGAAATGCATTCGTTCATTGTTCTGTTGCTTACTGTGAGTGTGTGAGTGGTTGTTGTTGGAAGTCCCACATCGACTAGAGATAAGGCCAATTCATAGTATATAAGTGGATGTAAATCTCACCTTACAAGCCGGTTTTGTGGGGTTGAGTTAGGCTTAAAGTCCACTTCTAACATGGTATCAGAGTCATCGTTAAAAGCCTATCCTAGCGATATTTGTTGTTTGTTGGACATATTGTTCCACCCGCTATCGAACCACCCATTAATGTCTAGTTCCACGCTCGAGATGTATATACCTCGGTGTGAGGGGGGTGTGTTGAAAGTCCCACATCGACTAGAGATAAGGCCAATTCATAGTATAGAAGTGGGTGCAAACCTCATCTTACAAGCCGGTTTTGTGGGGTTGAGTTAGGCTTAAAGTCCACTTCTATCAGTTGTTCTGGTTAGGTTTCATACCCAGATACCTAACAGAAGATTAGAGATCAATCATAGATACTTAGGTACAAAGATAGGTATGGTAATACGTACTAGTATATTAGATTATCTCTTAGGATTTATTCTTCTTTAATATTTAAGTTGTTCCCTTATTTACTTAGGATCTTTATTATTTATAGGAATATATAATTAGAATCAAATTTAGTAGAATATGATTTATAGGCATATCATATCACGTATTTTATTGTCATTAGCTAACAATGGCAAGTATGAGTTTAATGGTCACCATATACAGTGGGTGTAGATGCCACCCCCCACACACACCCGTCTACAGATACCATGTGAAACTAGAAGGGAAAGGAGAAACCATTGAAGAGGGCAAGTGTGACCTGCCAATACTTCTGACACTTTTATCAAAGCAAGAAAACTTGTTCAAGAAGCTTAAATAAATTGTACAAACATTTAAAAAAAGGAGGCTAACATCACTATTGATCTAACAGTGTAATGAACTTAAAAAGCCTTCTAAAATACCTGTGCTGAAATTGTTACAATTCTGGACTGCAACTCAGATGCAACATTTGTAACATCCTTGACAAAATTATTGTGTGCAGGATCTGCAAGATCAGTTTCTGCAACATTTGCCACATATATAATAGGTTTCATGGTGAGTAAGCAGAGATGTTTTACAGCATCCCTTTCAAAATCTGTTAAGGTCACAGATCGTGCAGGCTTTCCATCCATAAGTGCCTGTTGAACCTTTTCCAATGCAGACTTTTCTGCCTCTTCCTAGAATCAAAATTTTCAAAACCTAGTTGAAGGATTTATTTCAACAAATAAACACAAGTTTATGACATGTGGTAGCAGAGTTATATAACCTTGAGTTTAGATTGTGAATCCTTTGCCTTGCCCTTCTTTAGCTTATCAATTCTTTTCTCAATCTGCATTGCTTAAAAAAGGAATATCTTAGCCTATCAGTGAAGTTTGTCATATAATTCCATAGCAAGTGTTTCTGCATGCACAGGTAGAGTTCAAAAACCCAAAAGCACGGGGAAGAAAAATAATATAATATCATCCAAACTAAATAATAGATCATGACAAATATTATAAAAAGACAAATGTGCTACCAACACATTTAGAATGATAAATAAGCAATAAAATGGTGTAGAGTGATAGTTAGTAAGCTGACCTGGTCCAAATCTGAGAAAACGAGCTCCAAATTGATAACATCAATATCAGACTTGGGGTCAACCTTCCCATTCACATGAACAATGTCGTTGTCTTCAAAACATCGTACAACCTGATTTGATTACCGAAAACCAATAGATCCACAGAAATTTTAAATCAATAAAGGGAATGAAAACTACCCTGTACTGTATTTCGTACCACATACAAACAATTCCAAACTCCGATTTAAGATTCACACTATGTACATAGCACTACTAAATTGGTTCGTAAAAAAAGGGAACAACTGCAGAGAACAAAAATATTAGATAGATGTAATCATCTAAGATCATGATAACAAAGAAATGATGATAGATACACACCTGAAGTATAGAATCCACCTCACGAATATGCGACAAAAACTTGTTACCCAACCCCTGCAATAGTTGAAAAGAGAATAGAGATCAGTGCAATGAAAATGCAAACTTACTACCGCCAAACATAAAATAATTTATTAAAAATAAGATAAAAATAAGTGTTTGAGACAAGAAATAGAGAGAAGAGAAATTAAAAAAACCTCGCCTTGACTTGCACCCTTGACAAGCCCAGCAATATCCACAAATTCTATTGATGCTGAAACAGAACGCTGAGATTTGCTGAGATCAGAGAGTACATGGAGACGAGAATCGGGAACAGCAACAATCCCTACATTTGGCTCTATTGTACAAAATGGAAAATTAGCAGCTTGGGCCTTTCCATTTTCCACCTAGACATACAAAACCAATATTTAATTAATAACTGATACATTATGATAAATTTGGGAACTACTAGGACTATGCACAAAAACATCAATAAAACAATCAGCACAAACATTGAACAGAAATTAAACAAACTAGATAAAATAATCCTCACAATATTTTGCTAGTTAGTAGATTACAAAGAGGCAAAAGTAGTTAATGCAAACTTAATTCTAATATAATAGTGACATTTGCATTTTTGAAAAGTAGCCCTTCACAAGTTTCTATTTGTCCATTGCTATTTCATAGATAAAACTTAAGAATTGATTCAAGGGTTGACTATCCACTTGCCAGGAATAACAAATCCAAAAAGTCATTTCAAAAACTGTAAATTTCAAAATCTCATAACATGTATTCTACTGTTTGGTATGATTAAATCATTTTGAAATACAAGTCATCCAACCACAAAAAGCCTACTCTGAAGTATGTTAAGTGTTGGAAGTCCCACATCGACTAGAGATAAGGCCAATTTATAATATATAAGTGAGGTGCAAACCTCACCTTACAAGCCGGTTTTGTGGGGTTGAGTTAGGCTTTAAAAACACACTTTCGTATTAGAGCTTGTCTTATCCGCTTCCGCTATCTTTGTTGTCTGCCGGCGGCAGACTGCCATGGCCGCCGGCAGCCCCTAAAAGTCTCTTCTTTAACCCGTGTTTTTAATGGGCTTCAATTGCCCTAGTCAAGTTCTCCCTGTCTTAGAATTCTGGCCTTTTTTCAGTATTGCCAAATATAGAGTTTGTTTGAGTATCATTAGGGTGGGATTCGAACCCATTCCCTTTGGGACCGAAAGTCTCTTCTTCGAATAATCCAAGAAAGGTTAAGGCTACTGCCTTCGCTGCTTTTTCTGCTGTGTATCGCCGCTGTCCACCGTCCGCCGCCGGCCTCCGTACGTCGCCGGCCACCGTCCACCGCCGGCCACCGGCCACTGTCACAGTTCCAACCTATGACCAGCGGATCTGGACCGTCTCTTCAAGCGACGGTCAACCCCGCTGGAGTCAGGACCCGACTCCGCTCAACGTGCCTCCACGCGCAGCCAACGTTGCCGGCGCGTGCAACCCACGCGCCTACCTCCGGCGAGACCCACTCGCCACCGCCGCCACAGACAGTGTTGCCGGAGCCTTCTGAGACCATTCCTAGGGTCGGTGACGACTCGTTTGGGCTATATTTTAGTATATCTGAGTTTTAGTCTCTGCTCCTTGGTGTGACCCACTCTACGGACCTTCCTCTCGTTGTTCTGACCCTCCATAACAGTCATTGTTGTCATCTTCGTTGTCTTCACAACATCTCCGTCATCTCGCCTCACACTTCCGTCGGACCTCGCTCTCGTGTCTGGGTTCTGATTTGGTCCTTCTGGTTACTGTGTTTCGGTTTATGCCTCCACCAATGGGTTTCGCCTCACCTTTCATGACCAGGACCTTTCCTCCTCCATTGGGTTTCTCCCTCTCATCAAATTCGTTTCTGATGGGTTTCTCTCTATTCTGCCCTTGATATGTCACAGTAACGCCATCATTTTGCCACTGCACTGAATCGCTCTCGACAGGGTGACCTCTTTAGACGCCACCGCGTCACTTCTTTCTTCTCCATCGAGAAGGGTTCTCTGCCTTCACGGGATTTCTGCCACCACCAATGGATTTCTTCTTCCTTTTTCTTGTGTGACACTGATGGGTGCTTCTTGCCGACGTATCCGCCGCTTGTGCCGCCGAATGCATCGACACCTGTGGCCAAGCCTGTCTCCTCCATCTGGTTACAATTATGTGATTCTTTCTTGCAAGTGTGATGTCTCATTGGCCTGTGGCATAAAGGGGAGTCTATTTCTGTTAAGTGCACTAGCCGTTGGTTTTGGTGATGGGTGGTGGAAGATCGTCATCTTCTGCCTCTTCTCCAGAGGATTCTTCATCCTCTTCTTCTGACGAAGCTTCTTCCTTTTCTTTTCCATGCTACGGAGAAGATGTTTTTGTGTGTTCCTCGGAATCTGAAGAAGCCATACTATTCTTCAGCCCCTGCAGAGAACTTCCTTCTTGGGCTAAAGTTTAGCCCGTACTTCTTGTGATACAGTGTTAAGTATCACCATTTAAGAGTAGTTCAGCAGAGAACTTTGGACCTCCAACCTGTCTTTGGCCTTTTGATGCCATGGTGTTTTTTTGGTTTCTGCCAATGCTTTGTTATAACAACTCACTCGGAGTTGTTCTTTGAGACTGACCGCTGAATTGACTCTTTCAAAGTTATGGGATTCAGGTTTGTCCCTCGTACGGATCGGTTCTGACCAGTTCTTCCACCTTCACGTTCTGTTGTTCAGTCGTGGGGAGGAGAAAGTTCCAGCCCCTGCAGGGTAGTGTAGTCCTTGCAAGTTTGTTGTTGTTTGCCTCTGCAGGACAGATGTTTCCTGAAGGCCTCCCATATTTTCAGGGCAGTTAAGTCCCTTGAAGGTTTGTTGCTATTTAGGGTGATTAAGTCCCTACAGGTTTGTGGCTGTTAGCCTTTTAATTCAGCCGTTGCAGGGTAGTGTAGTCCTTGCAGGTCTGTTGTTGTTTGCCTCTGCAGGACAGATGTTTCCTGAAGGCTTGTCGCTGTTTAGAGCAGTTAAGTCCCTTGAAGTTTTGTTTGCCTCACGTACGAGATGTCTATACCTCGGCGTGAAGGGTTAGCCCATATTTCTTCTATTATAAATAGAGAACCCTATGTGTGTATTTAACACAAGGATTAATTCCAATATATAATTTTCATTATATTTAACATTAAGTAAGATTCATGAAACAGCACACTTAGATTTAACCTCAGTGTCGACTTTTCAAATTTCTAAGGGATCTACTGATCAATTCCACAAAAAGCTGTCGTAACACTGATAGTAAACTGTACATTTTTAAAAGGATTCTTTGACATTTATAGAATACTTTGGTACTCTACAAATATGTGAACAATTAGAAAGAAGTTTAAACAAATATACACATCTATTTCCCTTTGTAACAGCTACAGTTAAGCACATCTTCACTATTTAATATTCATGAGCAGAGAATTCATGTCAAAATGTTTACCAAGTATAAGCAGTCTATTTTTGCCATGGAAAGAATGAATCTCTAGTCATGAATCAAGCCAAGTGGCAATTTGTGATCCTTGTAGCCAACCTCATTGGGATAAGTCTTTTGTTTTTGTTGTTATAAAGTACAAAATTCAAAATATCAAGGAAAGCTTGGAATTCTTACATATTGAGCACTCATCAACTTTAGTCAAACATTCTTGCATTCGTACACAAAATAGTTCTTCTTCTTTCATGGTTAAAACAGTAATGCAATACCAGATGCTTAATTTGTTCATTACTAAGAATAATAATCTTCATGTCCTCCCCCCTCCCCTGCGACCAAAAACTGACAATAGAAAACTTATTGAACTCAGTTCTAGATATGTTTCTTAGAAAAGTTTGAGTTGCGAACTATGTTTTAACAAATGATAAAATCAAAACTTGACCATTGAATGATCCCTGATAACCAAATTTCATGCTTGCCATCTTGTCTTCACCAATATGGTAAAATCCCATTTTCCAAAACATCAATATTTTATTTGAATAATGTTCTCTTTTTAACTATACCAAAAAATTTTGCCTTCTTGTCTTCACCAATATGGCTTCAATTTATTTTGGGACTTAAGCAACTAAAAGAATAATGTTTTCACTGGCAAAGAAGAATCTATTACATAGGAACTAGAAGTAGAATATATGAACAGAAATTTAACACACGCCAGATACATAATTGCATTTGGAATATGCAAAGGTATCACTCTCTCTCCCTAAACACATTCATTCAAACCCAAGAAACAAATAAGCCCAAAATTGATAGTAAATTTGAATCAGGGCACATGTACAAGGTTCAGACACCACAAATCAACAACAAGCTTTCCCTCTACAAACCACATCAAACAAGGACAGCTCACATTATTAGAGAAAACCATCCATCAAAAGCAAAAACTTGCTACTCAAATAGAGCCATTCAAATTCCCAAAGATGTTCGCCGAAGCAACTCAACTTGCATACCCAAAATACATACCCATCAAAGTGTCTATGACCAATGCCTAAACCGCCAAAATACTCAAACTGCGAGAATGAGAAACAATGACAAGAAAGACCCTTCATTTTCCAACTGTAATTGAGTCTAGTGGAAGGAACTAGCCCCTTATAATGTGGTTAAAAAACGTTCGAATTTCCAAAATATGTGTCCTGCAGTACATAGGAATACTCCCATAAACTCAACTTATTAAAAGCATACTCAAATAAATACCCATCAATGTTACAAGCTTGTAAAATAAGTTTTGAATCTACTTATATACGCGGTAAAATAGTCTTATCACTAGTTGATAGAGACTCCCAATGATCAAAGAACATTTACACCCACAAAAAAGAAATACATGGATGAAAAAACAAAGAGCATAAAAACCCTTCATTTGTCAACACAATTTGGTCCAGCAGAAGAAGGGGCTAGTCAGTGTGGCAAACTAAGGTTCAAAATCCAGCTTAAAAAAGTATCCACATTTAGCGTTCCACAGTACCTCAAATAGGATCACAGGACACAGATGAGGGGAAAAATTCATTTCAAGGAATACCCAGAGAGAGATAGAGGGAGTGGCTTACAACGGCATTGAAGAGAGTGGATTTGCCAACGTTGGGAAGGCCAACGATACCAGCCCTGAGGCTCATGCTTATCTTGGATGAAGAGAACCTTCGCTGAATGTCATAGAAGCGAGTGCGAGTGGTGGAAAGAGTGTGATTTGTGAAGAGGGTCGACTTCAATGGATGAACTAAACTGGGAACCAAGTGAAGATGGTTGCAAGCTGCTCTAGCCATTTAATTGCACGACGAACACACGCAGAGAAGATAGAACACTGTTTCTGTTATCTGTTCTTTTGCTGCATTGTATTATAAAACTCTTTTGAACGTTTCTTCCACTTGGGTGCTTCTATGCCCCCCGTTTCTGATTAGGTTTTTTCTGCCAATTTCTAAAGCCTTGTTTAGGCTAAAGTTTTCTATTATTATTTATTTTTTATTCTCAGGAATTTTGAAGGAATCTTATTTTAATGTATTATCATTTATGTTTTATTCTTTGGAATTTTGAAACAATCTAGTTTTAATGTATGAATTAGTTTTAAAACCATGTATACGGTGAGTGTTTATTAAAAGAGAATTAGAAATTAAGAAAAAAATTAATAAATAATTTTAAATTTATAATTAAGTTTTGAATAAAATCAACTTTCAAAATAATTTATAGATTTAAAATGTCAATATGTCTATAAAAATATACACAGTAAACTTTGTAAAAATTACTGTATGGACAAATTTGTGTAATCTATATTGAAAAACTCATCTAATCATAAAATGGATTAAGTCTTTTAAAGTGTAGTTACCTTTCCTGTGTAGGTAAGGTTCCTAGTGTGAGTTTGTGGAGCTCACTCTTACGACTTAATTATTGTTGTGGTTAAAGATTTAGATTACATAAAAGAATCTTGTAAGTCTATAATCTTGACATTTTATTATAGTGGATTTTCTTTCAACTTAGGTTGTTGGAAGAAGAATCTTCTATAATTTTAAACCAGTTTAAATTTTTGTGTGATTTCTTTCATGGTCTTTATTAGATAATTTATTAGTTCTTTAAAATGTTGAAAAGTTCATTTTAAAGAAGAGTAAATCCAGTTTTAAACCAATTCCCTGCTCTTGGTTGAAATATATTGATCCTACAATTTTAACATTATTCATAATTATAGTCCCTTAATATGTTAAGATTTGGACTTTAAGTTTAACTTAACCTTACAAAACTGGCTTATAAGGTAAGGTTTGCATCCAATTATATATTTTATATTAAATTTATTTTTAATTGATGTGAGACTTCTAACACCCTCATGTCAAAGTATATACATCTCGAGCGAGATACTATATATTCATGGATAATCTGATAGTAAGTGAAACAATAGACCTAATAACAAATTGTTGGAAAACAAGTAGGCTTCTTTTTACACCAAAAGTGGCTGAATTGGTGGTTTATCAAAATCAGAATATTTTCTCAATCTTTAAATCAAAGTATGAAACTTTACAAACTTTCTTGAATTGCAAGTTATGAAAATCCGTGTGCAGCGGAAAAACGTAGTTGACTGCACAAATAGTAAAGTCGACTGTAATTAAAAGTGCAGGGATAGAGAAAATCAAACATTGGTTTTTATACTGGTTTGGCCTCAATGCCTACATCCAGTGTCCTTCCTATACCCGGAAGCAAATGAACTATAATGGTTGCAGTTTTTACAACAAGGCTTTTATAGAAGACCTCCACGTCAAAAATATAAAACACCTTTCTAGAAGTGATGGGACGTTGGCAGAAGAGAAGCTCACGGAATGCATCCAGGAGGTGACGTCCAGCAGCACCAAATTCACGTGATTGTTTTTATTTCTTCTTTCTTTGATGAAGAGAACAACGTTTTCATAGAATTGGAGAAAGGGGCACACGGATAAAGGTGATAAAACATTTTAGAAGAGGCATTCATTTGGATGGAGTGTGTGCACGTGATTTCATTGGGAAAAGGAACACATTTTCTTTACTTTAAAAATATTCATTCCAGCTTGGGAGGAGTAGCTCAATGGCTGCTTCATCCGGTCTTTATAAGGGTGCATGCTATTGCAATTGTTGTTTTTATCAAATCCATTCATTTTCATTTTGTTAGGAAATAGGATGCTTGACTCATTTTTTTTACTCTTTGCTACATTCATTTTGTTTCTTTTTACTAACAATGATCTAAATTTGGGGGCTTGTGCACGTTACCGAGATGGACAATTGTTAATCATTTTTTCCTTTCTTTTCAAGCAATGCCGACTTTATTTTTGGTAGAAGCACACAACTGCTTACATTTTGGAGAGGAGAGCTCCACTAGGTTTCCTTAATATTTTTTCTTTCTTCATGCTTGGACCGAAATCAATGCTTCGTTTTATTTTACACGTGAATTACATTCGGCGTTTATTGCATCTAATATTTCAAGGTCATATCCACTGTTCAACCGTTGCAATTTTTATTGGTCCAAGTACTTTACACTTTATGCTGCCTAGTCTGTTCGATAGTGATAATTTAATTGTCAAGTTAGCTTAGGTTAGTCGGTTGGTCATTAATAAAATTGCTTTGTTTCCTTGAGATTGCTTGGACTGTTCTTGTGTTTATTCTGCTCTGCCTGGCATTCTATGAAATTCGATTGTGCTCTTGCAATGGGTATACGCTTAGTTGCCCAATTGGTGATTGCATCTTCGCTTAGTTGATCGATCTGTATAGAACACATAGGATGGAATAGATGTATTGTGTTTGCTTAGTTCGTAATTATGATAGCATGATTAGCCTTCGCTTAGTCGGTTAGTTGTGCTGGATTAGAGGCTAGAGTAGTTTATTCATGAGACTCTTGCACTTTAATTGTCATACTTCTGCTCTGATTTGGCTCAATATTTAATCTCTTATGTGCTTGCGAATAGGTATACGCTTAGTTGCCTAATCGGTGTTTGATCTTTGCTTAGTTGATTAGACTGTATGGTGCATGATTGATTAGATTTGTGCATTGCATTCGCTTAGTCTGCAATTCTGAAGACTGAATTACCCTTCGCTTAGTTTGGTGATTCATGTTGGATTTGGATTAGAGTAGTGTGTACTTGTCTTTAATCTGGGATTGGAAGCATAGTAATTGAGTTAATGACCGACCGTTTTCATTCTGTCTTTGATTCTGTTTTTACATTTTTGTTTACATTTCTATTTTCATTTCTGTTTGCATTCGTGTTTTAATTTAATTCATCCGAATTCACCACAAAACCTTTCAACAACCCCCCCTTCGTGTTTAACCTGATTCTCGAACCACAATTTGGTCCTTGAGAGACGACCTAGGAGTCATTTCCTAGTCTATACTGCATTATTTAATGCACATTAAATTTGTGTGGGTTGCGACACCCATCAAATTTTGGCGTCGTTCCTGTGAAAGTACCCTCTAGGCACACAAAGCACGCTCTCAATATCATCAAAGTCAGTCCCCTCTTCCAAGTTGAGTGCAAACTGACACTGCACACCTGTCCATTCAATGTTTAGGAACCTGTTAATGGTCTCAGGATCATACCTAATAATTTTCCAACGGACATAGCTTGAATACCCCTCCATGTGAGAATGGGAGTTTCCCAGACCCCTGGCATTAGTGTAAAATTCCTTTACCACTGCTATATTTGCAAGTGCAGGGTAAGTAGCTAGCTTCTCCCAGTGTTTGCTCTCCAGTTCCTCTCCAAATTGTGGAGCCAAGTTTGGAATCCATCATGCCTTACGCTCCATTAAAAGCCTTCTATCTTGAACACTGACATAGTGTAATTCATGTCTCCGGGAAAGGAACTTGTTGGAATAAGGGCATTCTGGCTCCTTCCTCTTGTTTCCAATAGTCTTGATCCTCTTACCAAATGAGGAGGTCATCCATGCATCAAATACAATTCACAAGACCAAAGGAAAACTCGTTAAGCGTTAGCAAACCACATAACCTCGTCCAAACACACTTCCTATCAGCGCTGAGGGCAAAACAGGGCCCCTCAGCGTCACCTGCAACCAAAACACATAGAAAAAGCAAGCAAAATTCAAAACTGCAGATTGGCGCTCAGCGCCAATTAATTACTGTTGGGCGGTATCCATGCAGATTTTCACAAACAACCCAGTTGGCTTCTAATCTCCACTCACATGCAATTTTTCCAGTTCCAGACCTCAATCAGACATTTTAATCAGTCCAAACATCAATTATTTCACTAAATCATGCATAAAAATCAAAAGCCCTAAAAATCCACGCTTAGACAATCATTCTCATACAAAATCATGTTCTTAAAATACTAGAATGTAAAATGTATGAATTTACTTGGGTGGAGATACTCAAATGTGTGCAAAAGTGCTCAATATATGTGAATGACTCAACCCCAATTGTTGTGCTCTCACAAAAACCCCAAACTTTGATGATGAAGTGGTGCAAAAATGGTGGAGAAAAGGTTTTTGAGAAGAGGGGTGAAGGGGAAAGTGGAGAGAGTGCTTTGGAAAGAGCTTAAGAGTGGCAAAAATGAGTGAGTTTCGAATGAGGAGGCTTGGGCAAGACCTAGGGTAAGCAAAGTGTGCAATGGGCCAATTCACGCTGGGCCCAAAACTTAAATCTCAAAATCAGTTCTACGATGCCACCGCTTAGCGGTAACTTGTGCTGAGCGGTAGGCGCGGTTTATGCTTTCCTCTTGCTGACTTGCCCTAAGCATCATTGATCACGTACCACTCAATTTCAGCTCTCAAATTTTCAAATTTCATGCAATCTCCACTCACTCACTCAAACATTTAACAATAAAACCCTAAAATGCAACTAGAAAAGAATTAAGAACAAAAATAAATCAATCAACTGGGTTGCCTCCCAAGAAGCACTTGTTTAACGTCACGAGCCTGACCCAAACTCTTGCTAGCACCCATCACTAGGTGCAAACCTTACCATCACTCGTTAGTAGGTGTATCTTCCTGTATCCTTCAATAGATACTTAATCATCTAACATCCCTTAGTAGATGCTACCCAATAAACAATGTTTAAAAGTGTTTAAAATTACATCACCAAAATTAAATAAACAAAATCAAAGAACAAATGTTTTTAAATCACTGGGGTGCCTCCCAGCAAGCGCTCTTTTAACGTCATTAGCTTGACCCAATAAAGCTCATGTTCCATCTTCAATGTTGGTGTCTCTCTTGCTTTCATCACACTAACTCATCAACTGCTTTCGGTCCACTTTTTTAACTCGCCTGGAATATGGAGCCTCAATCTCTATTACTCCATTCTCTTTGAAGCCTTTCACAACCCACAACTTTTTCTTGAATCTCACAAGAGTACCAAGTTTGAATTGTGCATCTTTAGTCATGATGAACCGTCTCTCCTTTATCAACTCTATCTTCTTCCTTAACCTGCATCAAAACACAATGTTTACCTTTATTGACCGACTTTGCAGATTTTTGTTTAGCCACTGGTGCATCCTTCCTTGCAGCTTTGTGACCAATCTTCTTTACTTGAATCTGCTTATCTTTGAAGACATCATAGATCACCACCTCTTCTTGGTCTTTAATCATTATCAATCCATCATCCACATTGATGACTACCTTAGCCGCTTTCATAAACGGCCTTCCAAGAATGATTGGGATCTTTTCATCCTCCTTCATCTCTATCACCACAAAGTCAACCAAGAATTTAAGTCTTTCTATGCGAATCACAACATCCTTCACCACACCGTAGGGTTTCTTTGGTGATCCATTGTTAAACCCCTGGCAAGTGTACCAGATCGTATCAAGTAATATAATTGGTAAACCCAATATTGTTCTCCCAAAGGACTCAAAGGCCTTATCTTTTGTGTAAATCAATCTTATAAGACTTGAAAGAAAATTAACTTGTGGTTGAATGCAAAGGACTAAAAGTAAACTTGCAAATGCAAGTGATTCAATTGGCAAGAAAAAGGTAAGGATGAATGGAGTTGTTGGGGTTTACAATTTCATCTTATCCATTCTCTTATATCTACTCTTCTTATTAAATTCGCTTTATTATCTAATTGTTATGCAAACTTTCTTAGTCTACCCTAAACCCGATCCCTCGGCGAGAAGAGTCTACTACTAGTTACTGGCTTACTATCCCTAGTCTCCCCTAGTAACTAGCAGTGCAAGTACCACAAAAGCAAAATACAATTGATCATCCTACCCCCTATCCCTAGGTGGTATTGCTTAATCAAGGAATTCCCTATCATTTCATGACTTCCCCGTACGTCCCCGTATCGACAAAGGCAAACATCTATTTATCAAATTAGTTAAATGATAATAGCATAAAGCATAGATAAAGAACCCAACAATTGATAATAACAGCATATGCAAGCATATGAATAAAACAAGAATTTCAATATAAGAGAGTTTCAAAAGATTACATTGTTCCCCAACAACAAAGGGTTTAGTTCACCATTGACATGGTGAAACTAGATTAAATACAATGAAAGAATGGAAAAGCAAGCCCAGATATGATAAATGGGAGCCTAATAAATCTTTTTCAAGGAGTGTAAATCAGCTCTGGACGTCTTCTTCTGCCAAAAGAATAATATTTGAATCGCATTGGGGCTATATATAGAGCATAAAAGTAACAGAATTTAAGCCCAAGCCCAGCAGACAATCGCTCAGCGTCCAATTTTACCGCTCAGCGGTTTCCCTCAAGCCGCACCACCGCTCCGCGGTCAGTTTCACCGCTGAGCGGATTGCCTCTAATCGCTCTGGACGCTCAGCGTCACCGCCTGGGCGCCAAACAGTGGCTTTCCCTCGAATAATGGCGCTCAGCGGTGCATTTTGACGCTGAGCGGTGCATAGACTCTTCTTTTCTTCATTTTTCTTCTTCTTCCTTGAGTCTAAGATCTTCCTTCTTCAATTCCATCCTTAATTCTCATCAAAACCCTGCAAAATAATGCAAAACAAGCATAATATCTTTAAAAACAACTTTTGACTCTCAAATGACTCAACTTAAGTGTTTTAGACCGTTATCACAACCCCAACCTCTAAGCTCATTCTAAGCCATAAAGGGTGTATTTTGATATCAATTTAAGCATGAAAATAACGGTTTTTAGACCGTTATCACAACCCCAAACTTAGAACTTTGCTTGTCCTCAAGCAAACAAAACAAAACTTGGCTTTCCACTTTTTCATCAAATAGTTCAACAATCCCAAAATTCATTTTCTTATGACAAGAACTACTCAATTTCAGATTTTCAGTGGAATCTAATCAAGATGTATGCATGCTTTCTATTCAATTAAGTTCACATGATCACATATTTCCCAACAAATGTTTTATTTATGAATGATCAATCAACTAAGCATAGATGTAATCATGAAATTCAACAATTCTCACCAAGCAAGTGTTTCACTCAATCACTCAAGTGTTTAAGAAGTCACTCCACTCTCTACTATTCACGTGTCACATGAAACAAAATTGCCCTTCATCTAATACAATCAACATTCTTACATGCCAATGCCATCACAAGGACTTTTCCAAGGCTTATAATGAGGCTAGGCGAACAAGAAAAATTGGTTTTTCTGGATCACAAAATCCTTGAGTCAAGAGAGCTATTTTAACATCCAAAGTTCAAGCACAAACTCTCTTTCTTAACCAATCTCACTCATTCCCAACTTCTTCCCTTTCCTTTTATTTTTACATCGAGCTCATCTTTCATGCTTTTTCTTTTCTTCTTTTTCTTTTCTCATGCATTTTTCTTTTTCAACACTTGAGCTCAATGCCTTTCTTTTTGCCATTCAAATTTTCCCAACAACCCCAAACTTAAACCTTTTCAACAATTATTCTCAACCCAACTCAAGGTAAATAATTTCAAAGCAAGGGTTTTCATCATGTTTAAGGCCAAGGTTCAAAAAGGGTAGAACACATGGTTCTAATCAATTTAGGTGAAAATTTGGCTAAGTAAGGGCTTCCAAAAATGGCCTTGATCATATGACATAAACATGCAATTCAATCAATTATCAAGACTCAAGCAATATCATTCATGTTTCCCGGTGAACAGTACATATAACAATGAATATTTTGGAGCTCAATACCTCACACAATATGCTTTCTCACATATTATTCATTCATACACCCTGCTTAGCATCAACCACAATCATAAATCATCACACATCTGTTCACATAGCTAGTGAACTTTTCACCTGGATATCAACATGCAACACAACTCAATCATCATCCACATCCAATCATCATCAAATAGATTCATCATGCATTTCATTCAATCAAACATTTTTAGAAATAGTGTTCAAGCCAAGCATAGACACTCACAATCACAATTCAACCTATTCCAAAAAAAAAACAAAATACAAAAGTGTAAGATAAAACCCTGTCTAAAGCATGGGCATCCATCAATAGATGCCCTCTCAATCCATGTCCTCATCTGAGTCCTTCTGGTCTCCATCATCAACATCTTCAAAGTTATCTTCATCATCATCCTCATCCATGCCTGGTGCTTCAGCTGCTCCAGATCAACTGCCCTGTGCCTGCTCCTGAGGCCAAGCCATAGCTCCATGAAAATCGTCCATGGTCCACCTGTGCACTGGTGGCTGATCGTATATCCCTATTATCATCTCAGCAGTGGCTATCTACCCTCTGCGAAGAGCCTCCATCTTAGCCTCCATCATGGACATATACATGTCCCTCATCTGGAATGGCTCGGTGTGTTGTGCTAGTGCATCTGCAGGTGCTGTGCCAGTGCATATGCAGGTACATGCTCCTGTTGTGCTGTTGCTCTCCTAGGACGTCTCCTAGGTGCTCCAGCTACCTCTTCTTCTTCACAGTACTGTTGATAATAGGCATCATCTATGGCCTTCCTAGGCCTCTCATATGGTGGAACTGTAGTATCCACCCCAGCCTGCTGACACAAAAAAGTAATCAGGGACGGATGTCCCAGCGGTGTCCTGCTACTCACAATGGTAGCGCAACTCTGAATCTTGTCGGCGATGACCTTCCTGACGTTCACATCTAACTGCCTCAGCATGTAGTAAATGAAAATGATCCGATGCATGGTGATGTCGGAAACATGAGAGCACGACTGAATGTTGGCATTAGTGAATGTCATCCAGTATTTCGCCAAAGGCGTCAAATCTGCCCTCTTTATGTTGACGGGCACTCCATTGGGTTATTTTGAAAATGCCTTCCAGGAAGGCACATAACCCTCTCAATGTCTGCGATGTCTCTGAACCCCCCAACAAGTGCTACATACTGGCATTGTTCACCTGGCCATTCAGTGCCCAAAAAGCTGTTAATAGTGTCAGGGTCATATCGAATGGTCTGCCCCCTAACATAACTCATGTATCTTCCAACCGATACTCCTTCTCTAGTTAAGGCGTTCGTATAAAACTCCTTCACCAATTCAATGCTAGCTAGTGCAGGATATGTGGCCAACGTTTCCCAGTCTCTCCTCATAATCTCTACTCCAAATTCAGGAGCCAAGTCTGGGATAAAAGTGGCCTTCCTCTCCATCAGCAATCTCCTCTCTTACACAGTCACATAGTGTTCCTCATGTTTCCTGGAGAGGAATCTAGGCGAATAGAATCTTCTTTACCTCTCAGGTTCCTTCCTCTTTTTGCCAAGAGTTTTCACCCTTCTTGACGATGATAGCATTCCTGCATAAAATTCAAAGTACCACAGGAATTCATCATTAGAGGCTAGTACATCATCAATCAGATTCCAAACCAATTACAGTCCAACACTGAGGGAAAAACAGGGCCCCTCAGCGTCCCTGCATCAAAAATGAAGCATACAACAAAATCTGCAGCAGACTGCTCAGCGTCAAAGAAGACCGCTCAGCGGTTTGCCTCAAGTTGCGCCACCGCTCAACGTCCAAGCAGACCGCTAAGCGGCGGCGACTAAGGTTTTTCAAAATCCTTTTCCAATTTGCCCTATTCTCCACTCTAACATTAATTTCATCAATCTAGACCAAATCCATGCAATTCAATCGGTTCAAATAATTTCTTCTTCATCAAATCATGCATAGAAATCAAAAGCCCTATATTATCATGTTCCTAAGCATGTTCTTCATCAAAATTCAAATTTAGAAACCCTAAGAATGAAATTGCACAACTTACTTGAGTGGAGCGACTAGATTCTTGCAAGATTTCTTCCTAATTGATGATGAATGCCTCCCGATGCAAAGCCCTCACTAAAAACCCCAAACTTTTGACAAGAGAATGGTATAAAATGAGGTTTTTTTTGTGAATGGGTGATAAGAAAAAGTGGGGAAATCTCTTTGGAAAACCTTTGAAAGTGTAAATTGGGTGCTAGGGTTCACAGAGAACGCTTGAGCGAGCTTTAAAGAGGATTTTCAAAAGTGCAGAACCCCAGAAACGCTGAGCTAATAAAAGCCCAAGCGGGGTCTGCGCCGCCACCGCTCAGCGGTAAAATGCACCGCTCAACGGTGGGCAGTAATTATCTCACTCTCTTCTTTGCTTGCTTTTGCGTGATTCCACCCTATAGCACCTGATTTTAACCTTCAGTTTTTCAATTTCATGCCTTTCCCCTGTCAAATTCACATGGAAACATATAATGCACTTAAGTCAGAGTTTAAAAACAAACAAATAAACAACTGGGTTGCCTCCCAGGTAGCACTTGTTTAACGTCACGAGCCTAACCCAAACCTATCCAGCACTCATCAGTAAGTGCAATCCTTACCAACACCCTTCAGTAGGTGTACCTTCTATATCCTTTAGTAGATACATAAAAATTAGCATCTCTCAATAGATGCTACCCAAAAATTGTTTGAATATCAAAGGAATTACATGTCCAAAATACTAAACCAAAAAAAATGTTTTACAACAAAATATATTTCTCCAACAAAATCACCTGTTGTCCTTCGTGTTGGTGTCTTTAGTAAACCAAACTCTCAGTTTTTTCCATCTAATTGCTTTGTGCGTCTAGAATATGGTGCTTCAATCTCCACCACTCCTTTCTCCTTCAACTCTTTTATTATCCACTCCTTCTTCTTATATTTCACCTTGATGCCTGGTCGAAATGGGTCTTCTTTTGGTTCAGGATGGATAATTTTCCCTTCATCATTTACAGGTACCTGCAAAAAGTTACAGCTATTAGTATCAACACCTGTTGTGTTTTCTTCAAATGCAGTTTCTCTTCTTAACTTTTTATATCTGGCTCTCTTTTTTATTTTGATTGTACTTTCTTTATTGCCATCATAAATCAACACCTGTTCTTGATCTCTTAATATCATCTTCCCGTCATTGAAACACATCAACATTTTAGAAGTCCTCATAAAAGGTCTTCCCAATATTAATGGAATTCTTCCCTCATTCGCCATATCAACAACTACAAAGTCAATCAAGAACTCCAGCTGCTCAATTTGAACAATTGCATCTTCCACCTTACCAACTGGCTTCTTAATAGAACCATGCGCAACTGTCAGGGTAGTTTGAGCTGGTTTTAATACTAGCCCTCCAATCTTCTTGAAATAACTGAAGGGCATCAAATTAATACTCGATCCTGAATCAATCATGGTTCTTCCTATATCCACATCGTTGATGACACATGGAAGAGTTAAACTCCCTGGATCCTTTCTTTTTTTCGGATGATCCTTCTTTCTAGGCTTAACACAAAATTCCTAATCTTCTTCTTCATCAAGATCAATAACATCTCCAAGATAATACTTAATCCTCTTGGAATAATAAGGAATTGGTGGAAGTACTGAAGGAACAACAATCACCTGATTAAAGATGTCCCTAAATGATTCTCGGTGACTTTCTTTCTCTTCTTCTTTCTCCTCCTCTTCTTCTTCATTGCTTCCCTGCTCATTAGATTCTTCATTATTAATCATTTCTTCATCTTCCTCCTCACTGCTTTCAATATCAATTATTTCCACCTCTGCCTTCCTTTTACTTCTTGTCAGAACAACTTTGCCCTCATCCTTAGGGTTAACATCAGTGTTAGCCCTAAACTGATTCTTTTCAGTGGTTTCTACCCTTTTGGACAGCTGACCAATTTGCATCTCCAAAGATCTGAAGCTGGCTTGGTCACTAGCTTGTTGAGACTCATAGACCTTAAAAAATTTATCAAATCTATCATTCAAGCTTCTGACAGTTTCTGTCAAACTGCTTACCTGCTGCCATAAAGGTGATGGTTACTACTGTCGGAAGCTTCCTTGGCTAGAGTTACCTTGGTTAAAATTACCCTGCCTATACTGGAATTGATTACCCATGTAATTGGCTTCCTGCTGCATTTCCTCTGGCATAGCACATTGACCATTAATATGGTCACCACCACAAAAATCACAAAGTTGCTGTGCTTGGGAGACATTCCTAATCTCCTATGGATGTTGCGAGAGAACCTTCATCAAATTATCTAGCTTTTGAGTCAGAAGATGATTCTGGGCTACTATGGCATCATCTGCTGGCAAATGCAAAACTCCCCCTTTTTTTACAGGTGTGCCCCTCTCACTAAAAGTTTCCTGCTCATTAGCAGCCATACTCTCAATCAAGTCATAGGCTTCGTCCTCAGTCTTTTTCTTGATATCACCTCTAGTTGAGGCGTCCGACATCATTTTAGACTGTGTGTTCAGACCACCTAAGTAAGCAAGAACTAGGGTAGTCTTGTCAAACCCGTGGACCGGTGTCTTCCTCAATAGGCCGTTAAACCTATCTCATGCTTGCCCAAGAGTTTCCTCTATGCCCTATTTCAATGATGAGATCTCCAACCTTCCCTGAGTAATTTTGGACAGTGGAAAATATTTGTTGACAAATTTGGTTGCCATAGTCTCCCATGTAGTGAATGTTCCTTCAGGAAAAGAATTAAGCCACATCTTAGCATTGCCTCCCAATGAGAATGGAAACAAGCTAAGCTTTACTCTTTCGTCTGATACTCCAGTCATATTCACAGTGTTGCAAATTTCACTAAATGTTGTCAAATGATCATATGGGTTCTCATTTGACAATCCGTGAAATTGGTTGCTTTGTACCAGATGGATTAGTGCTGGATTCATCACCATATTAACTGCATGGTCCGTACGCATGGCTATGCTGTTGAAGTGGAAAGGGTCCACAACATTAGACTGATCCGCAAGTGTGCGTCTTGGAGGATGTTGATTTTCCATCTCCTCTAAGTTTTGTGTAAAAGCCTCTAGTGAAGAACGTAAGAGTCTTTCAGCAGAGGGAAAAAGTTCACGTGATGGACGTCTAACTCTTCTTTCTCTCATATCTGATATATCTTCAAGAAGAGGTTGCTGGCTTTTCTTACTCCTAGTGTGTATTGCTTCCTGCATGCACAAGAAACAAAAACCATAAAAGCACTTTTACAGATAAGAAAAATAAAACAAAAACAAAATATATAAAATAATTACAATAATTACACCAAGTCAAATTCAATCAATTTACACTACTCGAAAAGTTAAACCACGAGTCCCCAACAACGGCTCCCAAAACTTGTTAAACCACTGGCAAGTGTACCAGATCGTATCAAGTAATATAATTGGTAAACCCAATATCGTTCTCCCAAAGGACTCAAAGGCTTTATCTTTCGTGTAAATATATCTTATAAGACTTGAAAGAAAATTAACTTGTGGTTGAATGCAAAGGACTAAATGTAAACATGCAAATGCAAGGGATTCAATTGGCAAGAAAAAGGTATGGATGAATGGAGTTGTTGGGGTTTACAATTTCATCTTATCCATTCTCTTATATCTACTCTTCTTATTAAATTCGCTTTATTATCTAATTGTTATGCAAACTTTCTTAGTCTACCCTAAACCCGATCCCTCGACGAGAAGAGCCTACTTCTAGTTACTGGCTTACTATCCCTAGTCTCCCCTAGTAACTAGCAGTGCAAGTACCACAGAAGCAAAATACAATTGATCGTCCTACCCCCTATCCCTAGGTGGTATTGCTTAATCAAGGAATTCCCTATAAGTTCATGACTTCCCCGTACGTCCCCGTATCGACAAAGGCAAACATCTATTTATCAAATGAGTTAAATGATAATAACATAAAGCATAGATAAAGAACCAAATAATTGATAATAACAGCATATGCAAGCATATGAATAAAACAAGAATTTCAATATAAGAGAGTTGTTAACACTCTGGCAAGCGTACCAGATCGTTTCAAGTAATATGATTGGTAAACCCAATATTGTTCTTCCCAAAGGACTCGAAGGCCTTATCGTTCGTGCAAATTAAAATTGTAAGACTTGTGAAGAAAAATTAATTGGTTTATATGCAAGAAACAAAAAGTAAACATGCAAATGCGATTGATTCAATTGACGAGAAAAAGACTATGGATGAATGGAGTTGTTGGGGTTTACAGTTTCATCTTATCCGCTCTCTCTTATCTACTCCTCTTATTTAATGCGCTTTGTTATCTAATTATCATGCCAACTTTCTTAGTCTACCCTTAACCCGATCCCTCGGCGAAAAAAGCCTATTAATAATTACTGGCTTGCTATCCCTAACCTCCCCTAGTAATTAATAATGCATTATAAATGGAAGCGAAAACAATTGATCGTCCTACCCCCTATCCCTAGGTGGTATTGCTTAATCAAGGAATTTTCTCCAGTTCATGACAGTACCGTACGTTCCCGTATCAATAAAGGCAAACAACTATTACCGAATGAGTTAAACGATGAAAGCATTAAGCGTAGGTGAGAAACCCAATAATTGATAATCATAGCATACGACAAGCATATAAATAAATAAGAGTTTCAATAAAAAAGAGTTTCAAAAGATTACATTGTTCCCCAACAACAAAAGGGTTTAGTTCACCATTGTCATGGTGAAACTAGATGAAAAATGATGGAAGAATAGAAAAGCAAACCCTAGATTGGATAAAAAGGAGCCTAAGCATCCAAGAGATCTTCTCCAAGGAGTGAAAATTAGGTCTGGTCGCCCCCCTCTGTCAAAAGAATGCATCTAAACTCGTACTAGGGCTATTTATAGCTGAGGAGCGTCATTAAATTTAGGCCCAAGCCCAACAGACAACCGCCCGTCGTTACACTTTGGTGCCCGACGGTTTACCCTTAATCGTGCCACCGCCCGACGGTGAGTTGTACAGCCCGACAGTTTGCCTCATACCGCAAAACTGCCTGGCTGCACCGCTTGGGCGCCAGACAGTGGCTTCTCCCCGCATTTGGCCACCCAGCGTTGGATTTTGGCGCTGGGCGGTTCCTAAACTCTTCTTTTCTTCATGTTTCTTCTTCTTTATTGAGTCTAAGACCTTCCATCTTTAATCCATTTTTCATATTCATCAAAAACGCTGCAAAACAAGCATAATATCTCTAGAAACAACTTTTGACTCTCAACTGACTCAACTTACGCGTTTTGCTTGATTCTAAGCTCATTCTAAGCCTTGAAGGGTGTAATTTAATCTTAAATGAAGCATGAAAATAACTGTTTTTCAACCGTTATCACAACCCCAAACTTAGAACTTTGCTTGTCCTCAAGCAAACAAAATAAAACTTGGCTTTCCAGTTTTTCATCCAATAGTTCAACACTCCTAACATTTATGGAAAGAACTACTCAACTTCATATTTTCAGTAGAATCAAATCAAGATGCATGCATGCTTTCAATTCAATTTAGTTCACATGATAACATATTTCTCAACAGATGTTACATTTATGAATGATCAATCCACTAAGCAACAAATGTAAGCACAAAATTTATCAATTCTCATCAAACAAGTGTTTCACTCAATCACTCAAGTGTTTGAGGTAACACTCTATGTCTCTATTATTCACAAGTTACATGAAACAAAATTGCCATCCATCTAAAAAAATCAAAATCTTCACATGCAAATGCCATCACAAAGACTTTTCTAAGGCTTATATTGAGGTTGGGCTAACAAGACAAATTGGTTTTTCTGGAATGCAAAATCCTTGAGTTAAGAGAGCTATAATAAAATTCAAAGTTTAAGCACAACTCTCTATCTCACCAATCTCACTTATTCCCAACTTCTTCCCTTTTCTTTTATTATCACATTGAGCTCATCTTCCATGCTTTTCTTCTTTTCTTTTCTTTTTCTCATGCATTTTTCTTTCTTCATAATTGAGCTCAGTGCTTTTCAATTGCCTTTCAATTTCCCCCATACAACCCCAAACTTGAACTTTGTCAACACATACAGTTAAGCTCGAGCCAACTCAAGGTAAAGAATTTCAAACCAAGGGTTCTCATCCTGTTTAAGGCTAAGGTTCGAAAAGGGTATAATATTTCAAGCACTTTAGGTGAAAAATTTGGCTAGAGAAGGGTTGTCAAAAATGGCCTTGATCATATGACATTCACATGCAATTCAATCAATCATCAAGATTAAGGTAATATCATTCATGTTTTCCAGTGAACAATACATACAACAATGAAAACTCTGGAGCTCAATACCTCACACAACATGCTTTCTCACACATCATTCATTTATACACCCTGCTTAGCATCATAACCACAATCATAATTCATCACACATCTGTTCACATTGCTAATGAACTTTGTCACTTGGATATTAACATGCAACACAACTCAATTATCATTTACATCCAATCATTATCAAATAGACTTATCATGCATGTCATTCAGTCAAACATTGTCAGAAGAGTATTCAAGCCAAGCATAAACACTGAAAATAAAATGCTCCTATACTACAAATCAAAAGTACAAAAGACAAAGAAAAATTCCTGTCCAAGTGCTGGCATCCATCAGTAGATGCCCTCAATACACGTCCTCATCTGAGTCATATTCATCCTCATCCTGGGCATCCTCAAAGTCCTCATCCTCCTGTCCACCTGAAGCTGCTGCTTTTCTAGATCCACTACCATGTACCTACTCCTGAGGCCAAGCCATCGCACTATGGAACTCGTCCATAGTCCACTTATGCGTTGGTGGCTGCTTATATAGTCCTATAATCATCTCAGCAGTGGCCACCTGCCCTCTGCGAAGAGACTCCATCCTCGCCTCCATCATGGACATGTACATGTCCCTCATTTGAAAAGGCTCTGGCTGCTGTGCAGGTGATCTCCTAAGACGTCTCCTAGGTGCCGCTCCTGCTGCACCTGGCTCTGCACAGTACTGATGATAATAAGCTGCATTAATGGCATTCCTAGGTCTCTCATATGGTGGAACTGCAGTGTCCACCCCAGCGTGCTGACACAAAAAGGTGATTAAAGATGGATGCCCCAATGGTGTCCTGCTACTCACTGTAGTAGCACAACTCTGTATCTCATCAGCAATGATCTTGCCGACGTTTACGTCCATCTGCCTCAGCATGCAGTAGATGAGAATGATCTGATGCATCGTGATGTCGGAGATATGGGAGCACGGTTGGATGTTGGCATGAGTGAATGCCATCCAATATTTTGCCAAAGGCATCAAGTCTAACCTCTTAGTGTTAATCGGTGCTCCATTAGGATTAACCTGAAAATGCCTTCCAGGGAGACACATAACCCTCCCAATCTCGGCTATGTCACGGAACAAACCAACCTGTGCCGCATACTGACACTGCTCTCCTGGCCATTCAGTACCCAAAAAGCTGTTTATGGTATCGGGGTCATACCTGACAATATGCCCCCTCACATAACTCATAAACCTTCCAGCCGAAACTCCATCTCTAGGTACGGCGTTTGTGTAGAATTCCTTTACCAATTCAACCCTAGCTGGTGCAGGGTAAGTTGTCAACCTATTCCAGTCTCTCCTCATAATCTCTGCTCCAAATTCAGGGGCCAAATCAGGAATGAAGGTAGCCCTCCTCTCCATGAGTAATCTCCTCTCCTGTACAGTTGCATAGTGTTCTTCATGCTTTCTGGAGAGGAACCTCTGAGAGTAAAATCCTTGTGGCCTTTCAGGCTCCTTCCTCTTGTTGCCCATATTTCTCCCCCTTCTTGATCTGATGCTATTCTTATATAAAATATAATTCAAAACAAACCACAGGAATTCATCATTAGAAGTTAACACAACATCAATAAATTCCATACTAGTTACAGTCCAGTACTGAGGGTAAAACAAGGCCCCCCTCAGTATCCCTACATCAAAATCAAGCATCCATCAAACATTGCAGGAAACCGCCCGGCGTCCAAGGAGACCGCCCGACGGTATGCTTCAAGCTGCAACACCGCCCGGCGCCCAACAATACCGCCCGGCGGTACGCTAGGGTTTCGAAAAAATACTTTTGCAAACTACCCTAATCTCCACTCAAACACTAATTTCATCAATCCAGACAACATTCATGCAATTCAATTAGTTCAAACAGTTCCTATTTCATTAATTCGTGCATGGAAATCAACAATCCTGATTAATCATGTTCCTAAGCATGTTCTTCGTTAAATTTCAAAAATAGAAACCTAAGAATGAAATTGCACAACTTACTTGAGTGGAGATGCTATATGCTTGAAAAAATCCTCCAATTGATGATGGAAAACTCCCAATGCACAACTCTCACTAAAACCCCCAAATTTTAGATAAGAAAATATGTTTTTGTGAGTGGGTGGTAAGAAAATGTGGGAAAATCTCTTTGGAAACCCTTTGAAGGCGCAAATTGGGTGGTAAGGCGTAAGGAGACCGCTTGGCAAAGTGCAAAGGAGGGGATTCAAGTGCAGAACACCTAAAACCGCCTAGCTTTAAAGAGCTTGGGCTAGGATGTTTGCCGCCACCGCCCGGCGGTAAAATGCACCGCCCAACGGTGAGCAGTAGTTTCTCACCCCTCTTCTCTGCTTGCTTTTGCGCGATTCCTCCCTGTAGCGCCTGATTTTTGCCTTCAATTTTTCAATTACAAATCTTTCCCCTCTCAAATGTACATGCAAACCTATAATGCACTTAAAACAGAGTTTAAAAACCAATAAACGATCAACTGGGTTGCCTCCCAGGTAGCGCTTGTTTAACGTCACGAGCCTGACCCAAACCTATGCTAGCACTTGTCAGCAAGTGCCTCCCAACACCCTTCAGTAGGTGTACTATCCTGTCATCCTTCAGTGGATACAAAAAGTTAGCATCCCTCAGTGGATGCTACCCAAAAAATGTTCAAATATCCAAAGAATTACAAGTTCAAAAATGAAATAATCCTAAGACTAATGTTTTAAAATAAAATAAATTGTTCCAACAACATCACGTGTTATCCTTTGTGTTGGTGTCTCCAGTACACCATATCCTCCGCTTTCTTCTACCCACTCTTTTGATATGTCTACTGTATGGTGCTTCAATCTCCATCACCCCTTTCTCTTTCGGCTCTTTTAATACCCACCCCTTCCTTTTATATTTCACTTTACTACCCGGTCGGGATGAGTCTTCTTTTGATTCTGGATGAATGGTTCTTCTTACTTTACTCACAGGCACCTGCAAAAAATTACAGCTGTCAGTATAATGAGTACCTGATGTGCTATCTTCATGTTCAACTTCTCTCCCTGACTTCTCATGTCTCTCTCTTTTTTTTACTTTGACCTCATTCTCCTCATAGCCAATATAAAGAAGCGAATAGTCTTGGTCTCTCATCATTATTCTTCTATCATAGACACTAATAAGCATATTTGAAGTTGCCATGAAGGGTCTTCCCAAAATCACAGGAATCTCTTCATCAGTTTCCATGTCCATGACAATGAAGTCTACCACAAAATCTAGCTGCTCCACTCGCACAATAACATCTTCCACCATACCAAGTGGTACTTTTATGGAACCATCCGCCATTATCACATTAAGATCAGACAATTTCAATACTAGGCCTCTGATTTTTTTTCAAGAAATCCATGGGTATCATATTGATGCTAGCTCCCGAATCTATCATGGCTTCTACATCAAAATCATTCAGAACACATGATAGTGTTAAACATCCTGGATCTTTTACCTTGGGCGGATGATTCCTCTTCTGAGGTTGAATAACAGGATCCTCTTCTTCATTAGTGAGTTCAATTTCCTCTTCGAGGTTGTATTTAATTCTTTCGAAATAGGGAGGGATCTGTTGATTTACTGAAGGTATTACAGTCATTTGGTTAAAAATTTCTCTAAACGTCCCATTATAACTGCTTTCTCTTCTCGTTTCTTCTTCACCTCCACTAGTATCTAACTCAATGATTTCTTCTTTTTATCTTCACTACTTTTCTGATAATTGAATTCATCAGCACTCATCATCTCTTCATCTTCTTCTTCATTACTTTCAAAGTTAATTGGTTCCACTTCTGCTTTCCTTTTATCTTCCTTCAGAATAGCTTTGCACTTTTCTTTAGGGTTGACATCAGTGTTAACCCTAATCTGATTCTTCTCAGTGGTTTCTATCCTTTTAGACAGTTGGCCAATCTGCGACTCCAATGATCTAAAGTTGGCTTGATTACTGTTTAGCTGAGACTCATATCCTTTGAAAAATTTATCGAATCTGTCACTTAAGCCTCTAACAGTCTCTGTCAAGCTTCTCACCTACTGCCATAAAGGTAATGGTTGTTGCTGCCGGAAGCTTCCTACTTGCCCAGAAGAATTATTCTGATTCTGTCCAATGCTCGGGTGGTTCTTCCAACCTTGGCTAGAATTGCCTTGGTTAACGTTACCTTGCCTGTATTGGAATTGATTTCCCATGTAGTTGACTTCCTGCTGCATTTCTTCGGGAAAAGCACATTGACCATTAATATGGTCACCACCACATAGATTGCAAAGCTGTTGAGTTTGAGAGATATTCCTTATTCCCTTTGGAAGTTCAGAAAGGACCTTTGTTAGCTTATCCAGTTTTTGAGTAAGGAGATGATTCTGAGAAGCCATAGCATCAGCAGTAGGAAGATGCAAAAGTCCTCCTTTTTGTACACCCCTTTCACTTTGCGTCACTTCATTCATAGCCATGTCTTTAATCAGTGCGTATGCCTCATCTTCAGTCTTTCTGTTTATGCTGCCTCCAGCTGAAGCATCTAGCATCATCTTTGACTAAGTGTTTAGGCCTCCAAGGAAAGCAAGTATATAAGAGGTCTTGTCAAACCCATGGATTGGGGTCTTCCTCAACAGGCCTTTAAATCTGTCCCAAGCCTGTCCAAGAGTTTCTTCCATTCCTTGCTTGAATGAAGAAATTTCCAGCTCCCCTTGATTGATCTTTGTCTGCGGAAAGAATTTAGAGACAAATTGTTTTGCCACCGCCTCCCAATTTCTGAAAGTACCTTCTGGAAATGAATGCAACCAATCTTTAGCATTTCCTCCAAGAGAGAAGGGAAACAAGCTGAGTCTGACCCTGTCATCCGAAACTCCGTTCATCTTGACGGTATTGCAAATTTCACCAAAAATAGTCAAATGATTATAAGGATTCTCATTTGACAACACGTGAAATTGGTTGCTCTGTATTAGCTGGATCAGTGCAGGGTTCATCACCATGTTTGTTGCATTATCTGCTGGTATGGCTATACTATTGAAATGCAAAGGACCTATTGTGTTTGATGCGTCCCCCAGTGTGCGTCTTGGTGGAAGTTGGTTCGCCATCTCCTTTATGCCCTCTGCAAAAGTCTCTAGTGATGATTGCAGAAGTCGTTCAGGAGAAGAAAAATTTTCACGTGCAGGATGTCCAATTTTTCTTCCTCTCCTGTCTGATAGCCCTTCTAGAAGCGGTTGCTGGTTCTTTTTACTTCTAGTGTATTGTTTCCTGCATACACAATAAACAAAAACCCTAAAAGCACTTTTAAAGAAAAATAAAAAAAACAAAATTTTAAACAAAACAAAATATGAACAATAATTACAAATAAGTCAAATTTCAGTCAATTCACATTACTTGAAACAGTTAAACCACTAGTCCCCGACAACGGCGCCAAAAACTTGTTAACACTCTGGCAGGCGTACCAGATCATTTCAAGTAATATAATTGGTAAACCCAATATCGTTCTTCCCAAAGGACTCAAAGGCCTTATCGTTCATGCAAATTAAAATCGTAAGACTTGTGAAGAAAAATTAATTGGTTTGTATGCAAGAAACAAAAAGTAAACATGCAAATACGATTGATTCAATTGACGAGAAAAATACTATGGATGAATGGAGTTGTTGGGGTTTACAGTTTCATCTTATCCGCTTTCTCTTATCTACTCCTCTTATTTAATTCGCTTTGTTATGTAATTATCATGCAAACTTTCTTAGTCTACCCTTAACCCGATCCCTCGGCGAAAAAAGCCTATTAATAATTACTGCCTTGCTATCCCTAACCTCCCCTAGTAATTAATAATGCATTATAAACGAAAGCAAAAACAATTGATCGTCCTACCCCCTTATCCCTAGGTGGTATTGCTTAATCAAGGAATTTCCCCCAGTTCATGAAAGTACCGTACGTTCCCGTATCAATAAAGATAAACAACAATTACCGAATGAGTTAAACGATAAAAGCATTAAGCGCAAGTGAGAAACCCAATAATTGATAATCAAAGCATACGACAAGCATATAAATAAATAAGAGTTTCAATAAAAGAGAGTTTCAAAAGATTACATTGTTCCCCAACAACAAAAGGGTTTAGTTCACCATTGTCATGGTGAAACTAGATGAAAAATGATGGAAGAATGGAAAAGCAAACCCTAGATTGGATAAAAAGGAGCCTAAGCATCATGGAGATCTTCTCCAAGGAGTCAAAATTAGGTCTGACCGCCCCCTCTGTCAAAAGAATGCATCTAAACTCGTACTAGGGCTATTTATAGCTGAGGAGCGTCATTAAATTTAGGCCCAAGCCCAGCAGGCAACCGCCTGACGTCACACTTTGGCACCTGACGGTTTACCCTTAATCGTGCCACCGCCCGGCGGTGAGTTGTACCGCCCGGCGGTTTGCCTCATACCGCAAAACCGCCTGGCTGCACCGCCTGGGCGCCATACAGTGGCTTCTCCCCGCATTTGGCCGCCCAGCGTTGGATTTTGGCGCTGTGCGGTTTCTAGACTCTTCTTTTCTTCATGTTTCTTCTTCTTTATTGAGTCTAAGACCTTCCATCTTTAATCCATTTTTCATATTCATCAAAAACGCTGCAAAACAATGTAAAACAAACTTAATATCTCTAGAAACAGCTTTTGACTCTCAACTGACTCAACTTACGTGTTTTGCTTGATTCTAAGCTCATTCTAAGCCTTGAAGGGTGTAATTTAATCTCAAATGAAGCATGAAAATAAATTTTTTTCAACCGTTATCAAGAGTTTCAAAAGATTACATTGTTCCCCAACAACAAAGGGTTTAGTTCACCATTGACATGGTGAAACTAGATGAAATACAATGAAAGAATGGAAAAGCAAACCCTATATATGATAAATTGGAGCCTAAGCATCCAAGAAATCTTTTCCAAGGAGTGTAAATCAGTTCTGGACGTCTTCTTCTGTCAAAAGAATAATATTTGAAACGCATTGGGGCTATATATAGAGCATAAAAGTAACAGAATTTAAGCCCAAGCGCAGCAGACAACCGCTCAACGTCCAATTTTACTGCTCAGCGGTTTCCCTCAAGCCGCCCCCTCGCTCAGCGGTCAGTTTCACTGCTGAGCAGTTTGCCTCTAATCGCTCTGGACGCTCAGCGTCACCGTCTGGGCGCCAGACAATGGCTTTCCCTCGAATAATTGCGCTGAGCGGTGCATTTTGACGCTGAGCGGTGCATAGACTCTTCTTTTCTTCATTTTTTTTCTTCTTCCTTGAGTCTAAGACCTTCCTTCTTCAATTCCATCCTTAATTCTCATCAAAACCCTGTAAAACAATGCAAAACAAGCATAATATCTGTAAACACAGCTTTTGACTCTCAAATGACTCAACTTAAGTGTTTTACTTTATTCTAAGCTCATTCTAAGCCATAAAGGGTGTATTTTGATATCAATTTAAGCATGAAAATAACGGTTTTTAGACCGTTATCATCCATCTGCCATTAACAAGGAAATCTTTGTTGGCTTCAATTTAAGCCCATCAATCTTTTTAAGCATAGATAGGGGCATCAAATTGATGCTTGACCCTAAATCAAGTAGAGCTTTCCCTATCTTCACACTCCTAATCGTGTAAGGAATTGTAAAACCTCCTGGATCCTTTACTTTTGGAGGACATGATTTCTTCAACAAGTCACTGCAGCTTCCCTGTTCATTAGTATCTTCCTTATCTAGATCTATCTTTTCTATGAGGTACTACTTTATACGCCTTGCATAGACAGAAATTTGTTGGAATGCTTCAATCAACGATATAGTAATCTCCAATTGGTTGAAGATTTCTCTAAAACGCTCACTATTTCTCTCCACTCTCTCACGCCCCTTTGGTGATTGCAACCTCCTTGGCTAAATTGGGCTAAAGCTAGGAGATGTGCATGGAGGGGTGTTTCCTTGGATGAATGATGCAGAAATGTGGTTGTAAATGGTCCAAGGATGATGAGTTAAGGTATGGATGGGGTAGAAGCTCAAAGCCTCTAGGAGATATGATGGTGGTGGTGTAGTGTTTGGTGGCTCCAAGAGAGGTTAGGCCAACTCAAGGAGTAAGGTGACTAAAAGTGCCTCTAGGGTTGTTCTAGTCTTGATCAAGGAAGAGTATGGCCATATTTTGGCAGCATAACATTACTTAATTCCAAGATGAAATACAAGGGTGGAGACACCTCTATTTATAGGGCAAGGGTGTCTCCTTCTAACCCTAAAAGCATGATCTCCCACCTTTCCTCTCATTGGCCAAAAATGAGGTCTTCTAACCTCTCCAATGATGGGAAGACATGTGGCCACTCACAAAACACAATCCTCTCCATTCCTAGAGTGCCATGTGGCCACTACTAAAAGTAAATCCTCTCCACTCCTAGGGTGCCATGTGGCTACCTTTTAAAAAGTAAATCCTCTCCAATGGAAGCATGGCACATGGCACACACTTTCCACTTGGTTTGGATGTCTAACTTTAAGGAAAATCCTATGCTACTTAGGCCTTAATACAAGCCTTAAACAAACCTACACTACATGGCCTAATACAATGGCCTAAATTCCTATACTACTCTTCAATCCATGCTTCATGATGGCTCCAATGGTGGTCCATAAGGTAGAGTTGACACCCTCTTCAAGGATGAATTTCACTCTCTTGAAATTGTTGAGATTGTTGATAACACAATATCTATATCACCCTAGTCTTTGATGATGACAACACATTGTTAATAACACACATATGTTGTTGTTGTGTTACATGTTCGTATGCTTATGATTTGATATATTGTTGAACATGTTTATGTGTTTTGCTGTTGTATGAATGCATACTTATTAAGCTTGTACATGTTACATCATATCTGGTTGCATTACACATGGTTTAAAGGATGAAAACCACATGCACTCTTGTGAACTTAAAAGTTGTGTGACAAAGCTGCAGTAAAGTCGACTTCAGTACTAATTGATTCGATTATACTAAAGTCTTTGTACAGATTTTCCTAAACAGTGCTATGTGAGATATTGTGAAGAAAAGAATTTCAAAATGCTCTGACATGTTGAAGTCGACTGTGTGCGCCACACACTCGATTGCATTAGTTGTTTGATTTGAAATTTTGTTATGCTCATGAACAGTAACGACTATAGTTTTAAAAGTTAGTTGAGCATTGAATATAAGTCAACTGCAATGAAAGAGAATTTATTTTGTTTGACTGTATGCTACTGGTTTGACTTGTCTGTTATAACTGTCATAACCTAGTCGACTGAATTAGTAGCATATTCGACTGTGGGAGCGTCTGATTAACAGAATTCTATAAATAGATGTAATATGAAATTATTCAGAGACTTTTGGACATTTGTTGAACTAACACTTTCAGACTCTGTTTCAGATTGTTTCATACAGATTATAGTGCTCCAAGAATTCTCCAAGAAGATGGTGGTGATATTTCTTGAAAAAGATTCAACGGGAGACTGAATGCGCACACATTGCTTGATCACATATCAGCACGTTGAGGTGTTTTCTGGTTGATCAAGATTCTTGTTGGCATCCATTGGTGATTGCTGTTTCGACCTGTTGTGACTATAGGGGATAGACTTGTGGAGTCTGGTTCACTTTGAGGATTGTTCAAAGTGGTTTTGCAGAATGAAAGAGAGGGGACATCTTGCTGCAAGTCTTGCTGTGAGATTCTGCCTATATTTTGGTTAGAGGGTTAGAGAGGTGTTTAATATTTTTGACGAGGAGGTCTTCTATAAAAGTCTTGTTGTAAAAATCGCAACCATTATGGTGCATTTGCTTCTGGGTACAGGAAGGACACTGGATGTAGGCATTGAGACCGAACCGGTATAAAAATTAGTGTGTGATTTTCTCTATCCCTGCACTTTTAATTACATTTGACTTTACTATTTGCACAGTCAACTACGTTTTTCCGCTACACACGAATTTCCATAACTTGCAATCCAAGAAAGTTTGTAAAGTTTCATACTTTGATTTAAAGATCCAGAAAAGATTCTGATTTTGATAAACCACCAATTCACCCCCCCCCTTTGGTGTAAAAAGAAGCCTACCTATTTTCCACCAATTGGCACCAGAGCTGGTTTTCATAAGATATTTGAAAAACTAGTTGACTTTGTTTTTCTTTGATTCGAGTATTAACTTGGGGATGGCTTCCTGTTTTCAAACTTTTGGTGAAGGTGCTTCAACAAATAGACCACCTCTGTTTGCTGGTGAAAATTATCCTTTCTGGAAAATCAGAATGCAAATCTTTCTTTAAACACAAGATAAAGGAATTTTGGATGCAACTTTAAATGGTCCTTTTGTGCCTACTAAAATTGTTGATGATGAAACTGTTCTAAACCTTTTACTGAGTTGACTGCTGATGAAAATATAAAAGCTCAGTATGATATTAAAGCTAGAAGTATTATTGCCTCTGCACTAACAGTTGATGAATTTTTCAAGATATCTCAATGTAAATCTGCAAAGGAAATGTGGGATGTCTTAGAGGTAACAAATGAAGACACAGATGAAGTAAAGAGATCAAGAAAGATTAAAATGTGTATCAAGTAATAATAATTGGTAAACCCAATATCGTTCTTCCCAAAGGACTCTTAAGGCTTTATCTTTCGTGTAAACTAATCGTTTAAGACTTGAGAAAAGAAATTAATTTGAATGATTAAAATGAAAAACAAAAGTAAACACGCAAATGCAGTGATTCAATTGGCTTCAAGAAAATATGGATGAGTGGAGTTGTTGGGGTTTACAATTTCATCTTATCCACCCTCATATATCTAATCTCCTTATTCACTTTGCTTATTTATCATATTACCATGCAAACTTTCTTGGTCTACCCTTAACCCAATCCCTTGGTGAAAAGAGCCTATTACTAATTACCGGCTTGCTATCCCTAGCCTCCCCTAGTAATTAATAATGCATGATAAACAGAAACAAAATACAATTGATCGTCCTACCCCTATCCCTAGGCGGTATTAGCATAATCAAGGAATTCTTCCCAGTTCATGACATTATTGTACGTCCCCGGATCAATAAAGACAAACAATATCTACCGAATGAGTTAAACGGTAAAAGCATTAAATACAGGTAAAGAACCCAACAATTGATAAATCAAGCATATGCAAGCATATAAAGTAAATAAGAATTTGTATATATGAGAGTTTCAAAAGATTACAGTGTTCCCCAACAACAAAGGGTTTAGTTCACCATAATCATGGTGAACCTAGATGAAATATAATGAAAGAATGGAAAAGCAAACCCTAGGTTTGATAAAGTGGAGCCTAAGCATCCAAGAAATCTCCTCCAAGGTGTGTAGAGCAGCTCTGGAAGTTTCTCTCTGCCAAAAGAATTACATTTGAACTCGTACTAGGGCTATATATAAGCCAAAAAGATAACAGAAAAGATCTCAGAATCCAAAATATAAAAACAGACAACTGCCCAGGCGCCTAAAATGACCGCTGAGCGGTTTGCCTCAATACACGCCACCGCCCAGGCGCCTAAAATGACCGCTGAGCGGTTTGCCTCAACACACGCCACCGCCCAGGCGCCTAAAATGACCGCTGAGCGGTTTGCCTCTTGTCGCTCTGGACGCTCAGCGTCACCGCCTGGGCGCCAGACAACAACTTTTCCTTGCACTAGGACGCTCAGCGGTGGAATTAACCGCTGAGCGGTTAACAAACTCTTCTTTTATTCCTTTTTCTCCTTCATTCCTGAGTCTATGACCTTCCTACTTCATTGCCATCTTCCATTTTCATCAAAAACCCTGCAAAACAATGCAAAACAAGCATAATATCTCTAAAAACAACTTTCGACTCTCATGTAACACAACTTAAGAGTTTTACTTGATTCTAAGCTCATTTTAAGCTACAAAGGGTGTGTTTTAATATCAAATTTATGCATGAAAATAACGGTTTTGAGACCGTTATCACAACCCCAAACTTAAAACTTTGCTTGTCCTCAAGCAAAACAAAACAAGACTTGGCCATCCAATTTTTCATCAAGTAGTTCTACACTTTTGAAAACCCTTTTCTTCATGACAAGTTAATTCCGATTTTCAGTGGAATCAAATCAAGATGCATGCATGCTTCCAATCCATTTCAATTCACATAATCACATATTTCCCACCAGATGTTTTATTTATGAATGATCAATCCTCTAAGCAAAGATGTAAGCATGGCTTTCAACAATTCTCACCAAGCAAGTGTTTCACTCAATCACTCAAGTGTTTAAGAGGTCACTCCACTCTCTACTATTCACATGTCACATAGAACAATATTGCCATTCATCTAAAACAACCAAAATCCTTTCATGCAAATGCCATCACAAGGGCTTTTCCAAGGCTTGTAATGAGGCTGGGCTACCAAGAAAAATTGGTTTTTCTGGATCACAAAATCCTTGAGTTAAGCGAACTATTTCATCATTGAAAAGGTTCAAGTTTAAACTCTCTCTTTTTCACCAATTTCACTTATTTCCAACTTCTTCCCTTTTCATTAATTTTACATTGAGCTCATATTTCATGTTTTTTTTTCTTTTCAATACTTGAGCTCAATGCTTTTGTTTTGCCTTTCAATTTTCCCCATACAACCCCAAACTTGAACCTTTTCATCACATATGATTATTCTCAACCCAACTCAAGATAAATAATTTCAAATCAAGGGTTTTCATACTGTTTAAGGCCAAGGTTCAAAAGGGGTATAAAATTTTAAACTTTTTGGGTGAAAATTTGGCTAAATAAGGGCTTCCAAACATGGCCTTGATCATATAACATAAGCATGCAAATCAATCAATTATCAAGACTAAGGCAATATCATTCATGATTCCCTGTGAACAGTACATATATCAGTGAAAACTCTAGAGCTCAAGACCTCACACAACATGCTTTCTCACACATCATTTATTTATCCTGCTTAGCATCACAATCACAATCATAAATTACTACACATCTGTCCACATAGTTAGTGAACCATTCACCTGGATATCAACATGCAAAACAGTCTCAACCATCATCCACATTCAATCATCATCAAATAACTCATCATGCATTTTATATGTCAAACCATCATCAGAAGCAGTGTACAAGCCAAGTTCATCAATCTTACACTACTAAACAAAATTCAACCTACTCTAAGGATTCAAAGTGCAAAAGTAAAAGAAACCTGGGTTGCCTCCCAATAGCGCTTGTTTAATGTCACGAGCCTGACCCAAACCTGTTTAGCACTTATCAGTAACTAAAAATCCTTCCAACACCCACCAGTAGGTGTACCTTCCTATATCCTTCACTAGATACATAAAATTTAGCATCCCTTAGTAGATGTTACCCAAAAATTGTTCGAAAATACCAATATTTACAAGTCCAAGTAAAAGAAAATTAATGTACAACAATCACTAGGGTGCCTCCCAGTAAGCGCTCTTTTAACGTCATTAGCTTGACCCGGTAGAGTTCAAACACCCATCAGTAGGTGTTGATACTCCCTTTGCTTGATATTCTTCTCTTCTTCTTCTTCCTGCTGAATTTCTTCAAAAAGTTGATAACACCAAGCACCTGTTTCCAAGTCTCCATCATAGGAACTTTAATCTCCAATTTCTTGAAGATCTCCATAAAGCACTTGAAGTTCATTTTCTTCCTATGATACTTCTTTGGATGAGGAAGAGGTTTTTCATATGATCTTTTCTTCTTTCCTCTCTTCCTCTTTTTCTCACTCTTCTCCTCCTCTAACTTTCTCTTTTTTTCTCTTTTTATTTTCTTCTTTATTTTTCCACATTTTCTACTTTTCTTTTTTCTTTCAACCACTTGAATGGTAAAGCTCCCTGGATCTTGTAATTTAGGAGGTAATGTTTTCTGCATGACTGCACTGCAATTTCCTTGCACCTCAATAATTTCCTTCTCAATATACTTCCTTTTCTTCATGAGAAGTTCTTTAAAAAATTTCGCATATGAGGGCATTTGCTGAAGTGCTTCAGAAAATGGTATGGTTATTTCCAACTTCTTAAAAATTTCCATACATCGCTCCAACTGCTTTTCTTTTTCCCTCCTATAATATGTCTTTGGATAGGGCAAGGGTTTTTCATACTCCCTCTCCTTCAATTTTACAACCTCTTCTTCTATCTTCTCTTCATCTATCTTCTCCTCAGCAACAACCTTTTTTGTTTTTATCTCTTCTATCTTTTTCACCTCTCTCTCTATCTGGTCCTTATCAACAACCTCATCATTTTGTGTCTCCAAATTCCTGAAGGTAACTTCATAGCTCTTAGAATCGTACTTCTCCAAGAATTTGTCGATCTTTTCATTAAGGCTTATGACTTGTTTTGTCACATCAACTATCTGATGACATAGTTGTTGATCATACTCCCACGTTTCTATTGGTAAAGAGATTTGTTACTGCCACTGATATTGTTGCATCTCTTCCATACTTCTATGAGAAGAAAATCTTGTATACATGCCCTGTGGAAAAAATTCGTCATTCTTTACACTCTCCTCTATGCTTTGGACATGGTATACTTCCAAATTCATGATCCTTTGAAGAAGTTCATCAGAATTTGTATTTTTCTTAAGTGGAGTAATTCGTTGCTCATCAGCTTGCCTAGATTGGCTTTGATCCATGTATGAGTGAGGTTCCCACTAGTGGTTGAAATCATTTTGGTAGAATTGAGTACCCATAGAACCAAATTCTTGTACATACTGCATCCTGCAAACATTAGGCACAAAACCCTAGAAAACATTTATTAGAATAAAAATAAACATAAAATCAAGTCAAATTTAATCAGTTTACACTACTAGAAAAAGTTAAACCAAGAGTCCCCGACAACGGCGCCAAAAACTTGTTAAACCCCTGGCAAGTGTACCAGATCGTATCAAGTAATAATAATTGGTAAACCCAATATTGTTCTTCCTAAAGGACTCTTAAGGCCTCATCTTTCGTGTAAACTAATCGTTTAAGACTTGAGAAAAGAAATTAATTTGAATGATTAAAATGCAAAACAAAAGTAAACATGCAAATGCAGTGATTCAATTGGCTTCAAGAAAATATGGATGAGTGGAGTTGTTGGGGTTTACAATTTCATCTTATCCACCCTCATATATCTACTCTCCTTATTCACTTTGCTTATTTATCATATTGCCATGCAAACTTTCTTGGTCTACCCTTAACCCAATCCCTTGGTGAAAAGAGCCTATTACTAATTACCGGCTTGCTATCCCTAGCCTCCCCTAATAATTAATAATGCATGATAAACAGAAGCAAAATACAATTGATCATCTTACCTCTATCCCTAGGCGGTATTAGCATAATCAAGGAATTCTTCCCAGTTCATGACATTACTGTACGTCCCCGTATCAATAAAGACAAACAACATCTACCGAATGAGTTAAACGGTAAAAGCATTAAATACAGGTAAAGAACCCAACAATTGATAAATAAAGCATATGCAAGCATATAAAGTAAATAAGAATTTGGATATATGAGAGTTTCAAAAGATTACATTGTTCCCCAACAACAAAGGGTTTAGTTCACCATAATCATGGTGAACCTAGATGAAATATAAAGAAAGAATGGAAAAGCAAACCCTAGGTTTGATAAAGTGGAGCCTAAGCATCAAATAAATCTCCTCCAAGGTGTGTAGAGCAGCTCTGGACGTTTCTCTCTGCCAAAAGAATTACATTTGAATTCGTACTAGGGCTATATATAAGCCAAAAAGATAACAGAAAAGATCTCAGAATCCAAAATATAAAAACAGACATCCGCCCAAGCGCCTAAAATGATCGCTGAGCGGTTTGCCTCTTGTCGCTCTGGACGCTCAGGGTCACCGCCTGGGCGCCAGACAGCAACATTTCATTGCACTAGGACGCTCAACGGTGGAATTGACTGTTGGGCAGTTCACAGACTCTTCTTTTCTTCCTTTTTCTCCTTCATTCTTGAGTCTATGACCTTCCTACTTCATTGCCATCTTTCATTCTCATCAAAAACCCTGCAAAACAATGCAAAACAAGCATAATATCTCTAAAAACAACTTTCGACTCTCATGTAACACAACTTAAGAGTTTTACTTGATTCTAAGCTCATTTTAAGCTACAAAGGGTGTGTTTTAATATCAAATTTATGCATGAAAATAACGGTTTTGAGACCGTTATCAGTCTTAGAGGTAACAAATGAAGACACGGATGAAGTAAAGAAAGCAAGAAAGAATTCTTTGATACAAGAGTATGAACTTTTCAGGATGAAGGCTGGAGAGTCTATCTATGATTTCCAGAAAAGATTCACACATATTATAAATCATCTCATGGCTCTCGGGAAAGTGTTCGATAAAGAAGAAATCAATGTTAAGATTTTGAAGAGTCTGAACAGAAATTGGCAACCAAAAGTCATAGCAATCTCTGAATCTAAAGACCTTACAAGTATGAACATGGCTACCTTGTTTTGCAAGCTACGTGAACATGAATTGGAACTTGGTAGATTAAAGGATGAAGAAGAGATTGAAGAAAATAAATCCATTGCTCTGAAGGCTGCAAGTAAGATTAACTCGAAAACTGAGAACTCAGATGCAGAGATGGATGAGAAGGAACTGATGACCTTGATGGTAAGAAATTTTAGTCGACTTATGCAATAAAATAGTCAACTTATTAACCATGCAGGTCAAAGCAAATTAAAGAAAAGCTTCAGATCAGACATTGTCCATTGCTATGAATGTGGAAAAGAAGGACACATCAAGCCTGAATGTCCTAAGTTGAAGCCAAAGCAGAAAGGAAACAAAAGATACCCTCAAGAAAAAAACAGAAAACAAAAAGGAGCATACATTGCTTGGGAGAATACAGATTCTGACAGCTCAAGTGATGAAGATGCTGATAATGAGGAAGAATCCAACATCTGTTATATGGATAGAACATCTGAAGAGGACTATGACAATTGTGAAGAATTCGAGAATTTACCAATAGAAGTGAAGTATCAGCAACTATTGGATACATTCAAGAACTGCATGCTGAAGCAATGCGACTACAGTACAAGGTTAATCGACTAAACTCTGAAAGGAGAGATTATGAAAATAGGATTAACAACCTTGTTTCTGATAATGAGAGATTAGAAAAAGAATTGAATGATGCGTTTTTATCTGCTAATTTAGTTAAAATTGAAACTGTTACAGTAGAAAAACCTTGTGAAAAATGTCCTACACACATTGAGAAAATAGATTACTTGACTAACACGCTAGCCAAATTCACTCAAGGTAGAGACAATTTAAATGTTGTACTAAAATCCTCTGGCAGAGGTATACATAGACAATGAATTAGTTATAAAGCTCAATCTAACAGAACTAATGCAAAGAAGTTTATTGATATAAGAAAACCTACTAGAAATGCTTGCTTTTATTGCAATTGTGTTGGTCACATTGTTAGAAACTGTTATTATAGAACTATTGATGTTCTTAAAGGTTTATATGTATGGAGACCAAAGGAACAAGTGAAGAGAACTGACAATTAAGGACCCAAGTTCAAATGGGCACTTGCAACCAAAACTTGAATTGTTTTGCAGGATAAATAGCAGGTGCAGTATGAACTCAAGGATGAATCACTTTGGAAAATCAAAATCTTGAGTATCTATAACGGGTAAATTGTATCATTCTGCTGCATTATGCTTAAACTGATTGGTTGATGATGACTGAATGCATGATTGTGTGTTTGTATGCTTGATTGATTGAATGATTCTGAAAAGCTGTTTTTCACGAGTCTGAGTCGACTGCTTTATTAATTCATTCGACTATGTTTTCTGTATATGTTAAACTCTGTTTTCAAACGTCTACATGCACTGTATTTTATCAAAATGGGTCTTTCTCTTTCGCGCTTTTTTTTAAAAGGACGTGTCTTGTCACTCTTGTACATTCAATCGTTTATGTCTTGTCCACTTCCATTTCCCCTCATCTGAGTAAGAAAGTTTCAAGAATCCTCTCAATCTCTATGGGATCTTAGAGCCGCTCTGTGAGTAGGAACACGTGAAAAGATATCTCTGAATCAAGAATGTCTGATTCGACAAGATGGATTAGCGATGAAGCATCTTGCGAAAGATTCCTTAGTGCAACCATGAAGATTGTTGCTGCTCCTATGAACCTTAACCTGGATTTATTTGAAAAAGAAGGATTTATGTTTCCTGATTGGATAGAAAGGCAAGGGTTGTCCATTTTCATGCAAATGAAGGGGTGTTGGTATCCAGATTTGGTGAAAGTATTTTATCACAACCTAAGGGTAGTCAATGACAACATCTGTTCAAGAGTAAAGGGAGTTGACATTCTCATTGATAACTTCATATGGAACATCACTACAAATTTGCCATCAGCAGGTACTTTATCACATTTGGCAACTGCTCAAACCAATACAGTGATTAACAAGAGAAAGGTATACAAGGACTGATTGAGATTTCCTTGAATGTACTCAACTGAAAGGTTCTTTGCTCATGAGGGTTTAATGAAAGAGGAAAAGATGGTTGCCCATCTGTTGGCTCGCATCATATTACCGGGAAGGATCAAAACTGATAGAATGACTGGAGAGGACATTTATCTTCTTCATGCAATAAAGAACAATATACCAACAAACTGGCTGGAAGTTGTGAAGAATCATATGAAGTGTGCTGCTCTAAACAGATCACTGTACCTTCCATATGCGGTATTTGTGAGCAAAGTATTAGTATTACAAGGTGTGGATGTTAAAAACGAATAGAAGTGCTTATGGTGCTCATCAAATATGTTTGACCTTGACTCAATTGTATCTATCGGAATTGTGAAAAGCATCAATGGCTGGAATTTCATGGGAATTAATGCATCTGATAAGCTTGCTAAAATCGTGAATCAATTAAATTTCTTTCTTGAGACGAATTTTGAAAAGCTTGCAGCTGAGCAGATAAGAATCCTGCATGATAAGTACAATAATCTTGCAAAAAGGCATCAGGATGAAAATTCTTTTGAAGATGATTCTACAGAATCTTTCTAACTCAGCTCAGGGGAATAGAAGAAATGTCTTGTTTTGAGTCTTTTAGAATAGTTTTTTCTTTTGAGTATGGCTTAGATTGCCATCTTGTTTTGGTTCCTTGTTCCGTTCCTATCCTGTAATATCTTTTATACAAGTAAATAAAATTTGAAATTGAATCAAATATCAATTGCTTTAATCTGTTTGATTAAATTTTATCTGTGTTGTTTGATTCATTCGATTGTGTTTTGATTGAAGTCCACTATGCTTGGTTTTAAACTGTTACATATCTTTGCATATTGACTTCTTATGGATTATGTTTCTTGCATAACTAAAATGCTTGATCTGCAGAAGATCTTTGAAAGGTTTTGCAGGAAAAACATTGCTATGGAAACTGCAGGTGAAATGCAACATCATTAGCAAGCAATGTATTCGACTCAGGAATTAATTCAATCGACTGGACAGTAACAGGGTTATAAATTCCATTTCTGGAATTTGGTTATTTGTGTTTATTGATTATCTTCTCCTGATTATCAGCAATTTATCTCTATTAAATATTGATTGTGCATATCTTGATTGAGATAACATTGTGAGATTGTTGAAAATTGTATCATCACATGTTAGAATTGATTGATATCTTATCTGTGATACAATTTTGTGTCTTGATAATTGTATACTCTGATTATCTATACTGCATTATGCATCTGATCTGGTTCAAACATTTTATGCATAATGACAAGGGGAGTATTACATTCTTACACATTATTTTTTCACGTGCCTGCATTTCAGGGGAAGTTATCTGTTACATGTGAATAAATGTGATAGGGGAAGCATCAATGCATGTTATATCATTGCTTATTCTTACTGATGCATCTCTGTTTTGTTTTAACAACACATTATATCATGAGCATTCCTTTTTTGTTAGTGCACAAAGGGGGAGAAGGATTATGAAAGCTTATGAAAGGGGAAAATGTCTTCTGTTTCATATCTGCTTGATATTATGCCGTTTGATTGAGTTACATTTAGAGTATTTGAACTGTTTGATATCATTTGTATACTCTGTTTTGTATCAGATTGTGCAAACATGGTTGGTTATTAATCATGGTTGTGCATCATAAAAAAGGGGGATATTGTTAAGATTGTTGAAAAAATAATATCTATATCACTCTAGTTTTTGATGATGACAACACATTGTTAATAACACACATATGTTGTTGTTGTGTTACACGTTCGTATGCTTATGATTTGATATATTGTTGAACATGTTTATGTGTTTTGCTACTGTGTGAATGCATACTTATTAAGCTCGTACATGTTACATCATATCTGGTTACATTACACATGGTTTAAAGGATGAAAACCACATGCACTTTTGTGAACTTAAAAGCTATGAGAAAAAGTTGCAGTAAAGTCGACTTCAGTACTAATTAATTCGACTATACTAAAGTCTTTGTACAAATTTTCAGAAACAATGCTATGTGAGATTTTGTGAAGAAAAGAATTTCAGAATGCTCTGACATGTTGAAGTCGACTGTGTGCGCCACACACTCGACTGCATTAGTTCTTTGATTTGAAATTCTGTTATGCTCATGAACAATAACGACTATATTTTTAAAAGTTAGTTGAGCATTGAATATAAGTCAACTGCAATGAAAGATAATTTATTTTGTTTAACTGTATGCTACTGGTTTGACTTGTCTCTTATAACTGTCATAACCTAGTCGACTGAATTAGTAGCATATTCGACTGTGGGAGTGTCTGATTAACAGAATTCTATAAATAGATGTAATCTGAAATTATTCAGAGACTTTTGGAGATTTGTTGAACTAACACTTTCAGACTCTATTTCAGATTGTTTCATATCGATTATAGTGCTCCAAGAATTGTACAAGAAGATGGTAGTGATCTTTATTGAAAGAGATTCAAAGGGAGACTGACTGCGCACACATTTCTTGATCACATATCTACACGTTGAGGTGTTTTCTGGTTGATCAAGATTCTTTTTGGCATGCATTGGTGATTGTTGTTTGGACCTGTTGTGACTATAGGGAATAGACTCGTGGAGTCTGGTTCACTTTGAGGATTGTTGAAAGTGGTTTTGCATATTGCAGGAGAGGGGACATCTTGCTGCAAGTCTTGCTGTATGTTTCTGCCTATATTTTGGTTAGAGGGTTAGAGAGGTGTTTAATATTTTTGACGTGGAGGTCTTCTATAAATGCCTTGTTGTAAAAACCGCAACCATTATAGTGCATTTGCTTCCGGGTACAGGAAGGACACTAGATGTAGGCATTGAGGCCAAACCAGTATAAAAACCAGTGTTTGATTTTCTCTATCCCTGCACTTTTAATTACAGTCGACTTTACTATTTGCGTAGTCAACTACGTTTTTCTGCTGCACACGAATTTTCATAACTTGCAATCCAAGAAAGTTTGTAAAGTTTTATACTTTGATTTAAAGATCCAAAAAAGATTCTTATTTTGATGAATCACCAATTCACCCCCCTCTTGGTGTAAAAATAAGCCTACCTGTTTTCCAACAAGTGCTTGACCATGGTAATTGAAGAACTCCCTTTTGTTGAAGTAGAGCTCTTCTTTCACTATGAGTCTCATTAGCATTAGCTGCCATATTTTCTATCAATTCATAGGCTTCCTCTATAGTCTTGCACTTGATATTACCTCAAGCTGAGGCATCTAGGATAAGCTTTTTTTGAGAGCCAAGACCTCCAAGGAATAATAAGACTACTGAGACATCTAGCAAGCTTTTATATCGGTCCCATGCCTGGCCTAGGGTTTCTTCCACGCCTTGCCTGAAAGAAGAAATTTCCTGTTTACCTTTGTTGATTTTAGACTGTGGAAAGTACTTGTTCAGAAATTTGGACACCACAGCCTCCCAGTCAGTAAAGCTATCCTCTGGGAAAGAGTTCAAGCATAGTTTACCATTGCCTCCCAATGAGAAAGGAAACAAGCTAAGTTTTATCGCCTCATCCGGCACACCATTGATCTTTACAGTGTTGCAAATCTCATTTAATGTGGTCAGATGTTCATATGTACTTTCATGAGATAGTCCATTGAATTGGTTGCCCTTCACCAATTGTATCAACGTCGGTTTCACCTCCATGTTAAGTGCATTGACCCTCGGCCTTGCAATGCTATTAAAGTGATGAGGGCCAACAACAGTGGTGTGATCCGCTAGAGTACGTCTACCATTGTTTTCCTCAACCATCTCCTCTGTGCTCTGGTCAAATCTTTGTGGTAAGGGTTGCAAAAATCTTTCTGGTTAAATAATTCTATGGATGTTCGTACCTTCCTTCTCCTTCTACTTTCACTCAATCCTTCAAGAAAAGGTTCTTGATTTTTCTTACTCCTAGTACGAATTGTATCCTGCATACAAAAGAAAACAAAACCATAGAAAGAACTTTTATAGGCAAAATAAAAATAAAAAAACAAAAAAACAAAAATCAAGTCAAAGTTAATCAATAATCACACGAATAGAATAGTTAAACCACAAGTCCCCAGCAACGGCGCCAAAAACTTGTTAAGGCTCAAGCAAGTGTACCGAATCGTATCAAGTAATATAAACGGTAAGTCCAAGTATCGTTTCCCTAGAGACACATTGGCCTAGACAATCATGTGATTTGTTGATTATTTAAGACTTGACAAAACAAAATTTAGGTTTTAGTATGCAAAATAGAAAATAAACATGCATGCAAAGGTTGATCAATTAACCAAGAAAATACGCAGGTGAATGATATGGATGAATTATTTTGTTGGGGTTTATGACTTATCCTAATCCACTCTCATGTATTTATGAATTCTACTCCTTCATTAATGTCAATGCCACTTTCTAATTTACCCTAAACCCAATGTCTCGGTGAAGAGAGCCTACTCGTAATTACTAATTTACAATGTCTTGTCTTCCTAGCAATTGATCATGCATTACATTCGCACAGAAACTTAAAGGCAATCGGCCCTCCTATCCCTATGTCTAGGTAATATTGCTCCCGAGAGAATTCCCCCATGTCAGGATTTTCCCGTATGTGTCCATAACAACAAAATCAAAGATGGAGGAAACAAAGCATGCATAGAGAATAGAGGAAAAACTTTAACAATTAATGAAGTAAAGCATATATATTAAGAATCAATTCAATACATGAGAGTTTCAAAGGATTACATCATTTCCCCAACAATAATGGAGGTTTAGTTCACCATGGACATGGTGAAACTAGATGAAAACAACGAAAGATAAAACCCTAGAATTTGTATATTGGAGCTTCCGCATCCAAAATCCACCTCTGGGGGTGGAGAGAGTGTTTTTGCGCCTCTTTTTGTCAAAAGATACCCTATCTGGGTCATGCAAATCAATATATAGTTCATTAAAATAAGAAGAAACTGGCCCAAGCCCAAGAGACTGACACTCAACGCTGGATTACCGCTCAGCGATAGGTGCGACACTTTAAAATAACGCTCAGCGTTGACGCCCAGGTGTCTAGCAGAGAATTCACTAAAGAGCCTGGCGCTTAGCGGTGCCGCTCAGCGGTAGCTGTGACATTTGATTTCCCTTCAGCGTTGGCGCTTAGGCGTTGGCCAGAGAATCCCTCCAAGAGGCTGGCGCTCAACGGTGGATTTACGCTCAGCGGTGCCTGCGATTCTTCTTTTAAGCACTTTTCCTTCTTCTCTTGAATCCAACTCCTTCCTACTTCAGCTTCCTTCATTCAATTCATGTTAATTCCTGCCAAAACAAGGAAAACCAACCATAATACCAAGAAAAACACCTTTGACTCTCTTATTCTCTATCTTAAGCAAAATGAATGATTTCAAGCTAGTTTCTAAGTCATAAAAAGTGTGTTTAGTGTTAAAATTAAGTATAAAAATAATTGTTTTTAAACCGTTATCAACAAACTACATAACCAAGTTTGAATACACTTGTTAGCACCCTCCAACACCTAAGCTTTATCCCAACATTCCTACTTTCAATTTTCAAGACTTAAAACCACCAAAATGGACTAAAAAGTCATCCTATGAAGCAATTAACACTTCCATGACAAATATTTCCTACTTGAACCTCTAGACAAGCCCTACTTGGCCTCAAAATATGCTCCAAACTCTCCAAAACAGTTTACACCACTTATTTTCGAATCTCACTACTCAAAACTCCCTTTGAACACCAAAAACACTTGAAAGTTTCAATTATGAACCCCCCTCTTTGCTACATATCAATTTTCAATCATCTAACACTTCTAACAAATCCCAATTAATCACAAAACAGTGTTAAATCAATTACTTTCTCACTATCATACCTATTTCTCAATTTCACTCATTAAAACCCCACTTTTTAGACATAAAACTCAAGAATTTAACCTTTTCACCTCACCACTACTTTGAATTCAATTTCGCACCCCATCCCTTTCTCCTTCCTCATCTTCATGTCACCTACATGTATTTTACACTTCTTCTTCTTTTCCATGGCCTACACTGTTAAGACCTCGACAAGTGTACCGAATCGTATCAAGTAATAATAAATGGTAAGACCAAGTATCGTATCCTAGAAGACTCACGACACTACACAATCGTGTAATACCTTAACTAATTAAGACTAAAAACAATTCTTCTGTATTTTTGAATGAAATAAAACTAAACATAAACATAAATATAAATTTGATCAATTGGGGTTTAACACAAGTATGAATGGATGATGTTAATAATATGAGATGATAATGTTGTTGGGGTTTAAATTTCACCGTTTTTACTTTCATGCATATAAGAATTCATCTTCTTCATTAAATTATTAACGTCACTTTCTAAATTACTTAGAACTCGATCCCTCAGCGTAAAAAGCCTATCCTTAATTATTAGACCTCAATCCCTTGAATCCCTAACAATTAATTCTGCATTACTAACAGAAGCTTAAGACAACCAAACATCATATCCCTATCCCTAGGCAATATTTCTTTTGGGAGAAATTCTCCAGGTCGTGGTTTCTAGGTATTTCCCAATAACAAAGAAAACCAAAAATCATGCTATGAGTGATGAAAACATAACAAGCATTGAGCAAAGGAGAAAATCCCTAACAATTAATGATAGAAGCATAAAATAATTCAGAACATATTCAACTACATGAAAGTTTAGAGGTTACATCTTCCCCAACAACAAATGAGTTTAGTTCTCCATTGCCATGGAGAACCTAGGTATACAATGGAATGAGAGTGAGATAAAAGCCCTAGTAAACGAAGAGGAAATCTCCTGCATCCAATTCTGCCTCTAGAGGGTCAAAAAATGTGTCTCTACGCTTCAGCCCCCAAAAGATACAAACCCTAGGGCGTGCAAATCCTTAAATAGAACATAAATAAAGTCCAAGGCCCAATATGCTGGCGCTTAGCGTCCGCACTTAGGGCAACCAGGCGAGCTTGCGAGAGGAGTGGCGCTCAGGGCCCTGAAAGGGGCAACAGGAGTTCTGTGGTGCGTGGAGTTTGGCGCGCAGTGCCCCACAAAGGGCAAGAAAGCGCTGGTGCGAGCTACCTGGCGTTGAGGACCCTAGAAAAGGACAACCAAGCGTGGTTGCTTGAGCTCCTACACCCAGGGCCCCAGAAAAGGGCAACGAGACGTCCTGCAACCTTCTTTAACCTTATCTTTTGGTGCTTTTTCTGTCCTTCCTGGGTTCAAACTCCTTGATACTTCAACTTCTCTTCCAAATCATTCCAATAACCTACAAAAACAAAGGGAATTTAGTGATAAAATCATCAAGTATAACCTCAACTCTCTTATTCACAAAAATAAACTAAAAACAAGAGTTTAAGCAAGCTTCAAAGTCAAAAAGGGTTAATTTAGTATCAAAATTGAATCGCAAATAACGATAAAATCAACTGTTATCACAACCCCAAACTTAAAACTTTGTTTGTCCTCAAGCAAAACAAAACCTAGCTTAAATAACATAGTCAAACTACAATGGTCTAGCACATCAAAAACATTTTCCTCTAAAAGAAGTTATTACTCATGTCTGCTTATCATAGAAATATCAGTCAAGATGTAATGATGCCTTAGCCAATCAAGCTTCAACTATGGTGCTCAAACACTCAAAGAACATACAACAAATGCAAACCTTATGAATAATCAACTACCAAGCAAGAATGTTATCCTATAGTGCATGGAACTATTCCTCACCAAGGAAAGTGTTTCACTCAAGCTCATAGGTGTATAGGGAGGTGTCTCTTTCACTCTACCATCACAATGTTACATAAATCAACTTTGCCTTTCATTTAAGCACATTAAACACATTCACAAGTAAGTTATTATAACAAGGACTTTTCATGACTTGTAACATGGTTGGGCTAAGAAGAAAACTGGTTTTTATAGTCAACAAAATTCCTTGAGTTAAGAGAGTAAATAATTCATAATTTCATATTAACCATAATCTCTCTTTCTCCTTTACTTGAGAAAGCATTCTCACCTTAATCCCAACTTTTCATTCATTGAGCTTTTCCTTCTTTTCATTTATTCCTTCTTTTCTTTTCTTTTCCTCAATGCTCTTTTTATTTTATTTTCTTTTTTTTTCAACTTCTTTCCAATTTCCCAACAACCCCAAACTTGAACCATTCTCCATTACCATACATACATACTCAACTCAACTCAAGGCAAGGATTTTAAAAGGTTTTTTAAAATATTCAGTTTAAGTTCAAAGGATAGAACAAACATCGTTCTTTGTTGGGTTAAAGTAATTGCATTGACTTACATGGGAGAAGAACAAATGGCCTTGTAACAAGCAAGCAAGTGGTTTAATCATAGAAAATCAGGCAAAATCAATTATGATTTCAAAGCAATAGCATTCAAACAACAATAACTATAGAGTCCAACCTCTCACAGGTTAACTCAAGTTCCACAATTTGATAAACATCCTGCCCAACATATTAATCATAATTTAAAGCATGCATCAGTCTTAAACAATTATGAGCAACTACCTGTCTATGCTTAAAAGTTAAACCAAACATTATCTCAACATCAATCAATACAATAAACCAAGCACAAGATAGCTTCATAATCAAAAAGTTTACTACCAAACCATTGCATCAACCACTTATCAAACCACGTATATAACTCAAGAACGCAATTCAAACAAAATAAACAATTAAATCAACTAAAGAAGCATGTTTAGAAAGTTGGGTTGCCTCCCAGTAAGCACTTATTTGATGTCATTAGCTTGACACCATTATGCTCAAGGGTCAACCAACTCCATAACTATGGAGAGGCGTTCAACCTCACCACCCAAAAATGCTTGAGGCGTTGCCCATTAACCACCGAACTTCTTTGTGGATCATCAGAAGCCAGATCTACCAACTCAATTACCCCATCAAGTTTGACATCCTTAATTGTAAATGGCTAAGACCACTTGGGTTCAATTTTCTAGGGAAAAGCTTCAAACGTGAATTGAACAACAATACCTGCTGCCTTGGATGAAAGACCTTCTTTACCAACTTCCTGTCATGATAGAATTTAACCTTCTCCTTGTAATTCTTGGACGAATCATAAGCATGCAAACGCATCTCTTCAAGCTCAAGAATTTGCCTTCTACTCTTATCAGCGGTTTCAAAGGGATTAAAATTAAAAAACTTTAAAGCCCATAAACCCCGATGCTTCATCTCCACTGGCAGATGACATGCTTTCCCATAGACTAACTGAAAAGGAGATAGCCCTATAGTAGTCTTCATTGCAGTCCTGTACACCCAAAGAGCATCATTTAACTTCTAAGACCAGTCCTTCCATGATGAAGCAACCGTGTTCTTCAGAATCTTCTTTATCTCCCTATTAGACACCTCAAGTTGCCCATTTGTCTGTGGATGATAAGGTGCAGCCACCTTATGCCTCACGCCATAATGCTTGAGTACTTTTGCAAGCTGAGCATTGCAAAAATGGGATCCTCCATCACTGATAAGAACTCTAGGAACTCCAAACCGGACAAATATTTGCCTTTTCATAAATTTAATAACCGTATTGGCATCATTTGTAGGATAGGCAACTGCTTCTACCCATTTACTCACATAATCTACCGCCACCAAAATATACTTATTATTGAAGGAAGGTGGAAAAGGACCAACAAAATTTATACCCTAGCAATCAAAGACTTCAACCTCTAGAATGGCCTGTAATGGCATTTCATGTCGCCTTGAGATGCTCCCAGTTCTCTGACACTTATCATAGTTTCTAGCATGATTATGAGCATCTTTGAACAAGGTAGGCCAATAAAATCCCGACTGAAGAACTTTTGTTGCCGTTTTGTCTCCATTAAAATGTCTCCCATAAGGTGAATTATGACAATGCCACAAAATTCCTGCTGCTTCTTCACTAGTAATAAGTAGATAAAAAGATAAAATAAATTATATACACATATAAAACAAAAAATATAAATAAAAAATTAAAAAAATAAATATAAAAGTAAAATAATATTCCTGAATAATAAATATAAATAAAAAAATAAAAAATAAAATAAAATAAAATAATAAAATAAAAAATAAAATAATTTCCATACACATATAATAATAAAAGAAATATAAATAAAATAGAAAATAATAATATCAAATAATTAAAAAGTTAATTTGTAAGACACTTATGAATAAAATAAAATAAATATTAAAATAAATTTCAATTAAAAATAACATGTATTTTTATACTATTCAGTTTAAAAACTACTACAATTCAGTTTAAAATTAGTATAGTTAGTAGTTCAGTTCAGTTTATATCGTAATTTAGTACAATTTAGTATACTTCAGTTCAGTCCAGTTTGATAAAACAAAAAACAGTTCAGTTCAGTTTGTTTGAACTGTTTTATAGTTCAATTCAGTTTGTTTGAACTGTTTTACAGTTCAGTACAGATTTTAGTAGTACAGTGCAGTTCAGTTCTATTTGCCCACCCCTATTCATTAGTAACACAACGCCTCAAAAGGTTGTCAGCTTCAATCTTAAACAAAAAGGGATCATCCTAGATAAACTTATTTGCATCATGTAAAAACTTCTTCTTTTGTTGCTAGTTAAAATTTTATGGGATTACTCCCTTAGCTTTAAAATTAGCCATGCCAGCAAACCATGACCTAAGTTGAATATGGAAGAGTGTTTCATCTGAAAAAGATTCCCGGATCTCTTTTTCCTTGCTTGTAACTTCATCATTAACAAGTCGAGATAAATGATCAGCAATTAAATTCTCACTACCCTTCTTGTCACGGATTTCCACATCAAATTCTTGTAGTAAAAATACCAATCTAATCAAGTGAGGTTTAGAATCAGGCTTCGTTAGCAAATATTTAATAGCCACATGATCCGTGAATATGATCACTTTAGACCCAATGAGATAAGGCCTAAATTTCTCCAAGGCATACACTATGGCAAGAAATTCCTTTACTTTGGTAAATAATTCAACTTGGCTTCACTCAAAACTTTGCTTTGCATAATAAATAGTGTGAAAAACCTTCTCTCTTTTCTGGCCAATCACAACACCTATGGCATAATCGCTAGCATCACACGTCAGCTCAAAGTGTTGATTCCAATTAGGAGCTATAATCACCAGAGTAGAAATCAGTTTATTCTTAAAAATGTCAAAAGCCTTAAGACATTCATCATTCATCTCAAAAGGCGCGTCTTTAACAAGGAGATTGCTTAAGGGTTTGGCAATCTTGGAGAAGTCATTGATGAATCTTCTATAAAAACTGGAGTGCCCTAAAAAGCTTCTGATTCCTTTCACATTTGTCGGTGGTGGAAGTTTTTCAATGACTTCCACTTTAGCTTTGTCAACCTCAATTCCCTTGGAAGAGACTTTGTGACCCAGAACAATACCTTTAGTTACCATGAAATGACATTTTTCCTAGTTGAGAATAAGGTTTTTTTGGATACATATTTTGAGAACAATATCCAAGTTAGATAAACACAATCGAAAGGAATCACCCAATACCGAAAAATCATCCATAAAGACTTCAATGCATTTTTCTATCAAATCTGCAAAGATTGCCTGCATACATCTTTGAAATGTGGCTGGAGCATTGCATAATCCAAATGACATTTTTCTATAAGCAAAAATACTGAATGGACAGATAAAAGTTGTTTTTTCTTGGTCTTTTAGGTCCACCACAATTTCATTGTATCTTGAATAGCCATCTAGAAAGCAATAAAAAGTTTGACCCGCCAATACACATGAAAGGAAGGGGAAAGTGATCATTCCTTGTGGCCTTATTTAACTTTCTATAGTCAATACACATCCTCTACCCTATAATCGTCCTAGTAGGTATGAGTTCATTCTTTTCATTATAGATAACTTTCATCCCACCTTTCTTTGGTACCACCTGCATTGGGCTTACCCATGCACTATCAGAAATAGGATATATAATACCAGCCTCCAGAAGCTTCAGAACTTCTTTTCTAACTTCCTCCTTCATCACAGGATTCAATCTTCTCTATGGTTGAACAACTAGTTTATAATCATCTTCCATGAATATTTTATGCATGTAATAAGTAAGGCTTATACCTTTAAGATCCGAAATTGACCATTCAATGGCTCCTTTGTTGGTTTTTAACACTTCAACCAATTTTTCTTCTTCCTTGGAGGATAGAGAATTACTGATAATTACCGGTTTATATTCACCTTCTTCGAAGAAAACATATTTTAAGTGTGGTGGTAACATCTTCAGCTTAAGTTCATTTTCCTTGACTTTTTCCTTGGCATTCAACTCTTCAACTTTCGCCTCATCAATAGGAATTTCTTTTAACGCATCCAAATCAGTCAAGCACTCATCATTTAGTTCCTCTTCCTCCTCATTCAAGGCTTCACAAGCATCAATGAGGGTTTTCTCTAAAGGAGAAGAAAAACATACCATCTTCTCTTGCATCATACATACTTCATCAAGTGTGTCAATATGAAAATATGCCTTATCATTATTTGCGTGAGACATGGCTTCAAACATATCAAAATTCACCTCTTCATCTTGTACTCTCACCTTGAGTTTGCATTCTCCATATCAATTAAGACTCTAGTAGTCTTCATAAAGGGTCTCCCAAGAATGAGAGGCATATTTACATTCTCCTCCATCTCCATGATGACAAAATCCACAAGAAATAGAAATTTGTCCACTTTAACAAGCACATATTCAACCACCCCAGAGGGGTATTTCAAGGATCTATCTGCTAATTGGATAGTCATACTAGTAGGTTTGAGTTCCAAACCTTCAATCTTTTTAAACATAGAGAGCGGCATCAAGTTGATGCTAGCCCCCAAATCAATCAATGCCCATCCAGCAACCAACTTCCCTATGGTGCACGGGATTGTGAAGCTACCCAGATCTTTAAACTTAGGAGGTAAGAGCTTCTGTATGATAGCACTGCAATTTCCCTGTACTTCAATGTATTTCCTCTTTTTCGTGAGGAGTTCCTTCAAAAATTTGGCATATGAAGGCATTTGTTGAAGTGCTTCAGAGAAGGGTATGTTAATCTCCAATTTCTTGAAAATTTCCATAAATCGCTCAAATTGCTCTTTGATCGAGGTCGTAACCGAATCAAATTTAATATGCAATAAAAGTGCAGTATATGACTAGGAAGTGACTCCTAGGTCGAATCTCAAGAATCAAATGTGGTTCAGGAATTAGATCGAACAAGTGGTGGGAGGTGGTTTTTGGAAAATTTTGAGTGAACTAAAATGAACGAAATCAAACACTAAATAAAAATGATTGGTCACTAGCTCAATTACAATGCTTTCAATCACATATTAGCAACAAATACTCACTCCTCTAACCCTTAATTGAACACAAGCTAACCAACTAAGCGAAGATTAACCATGTTTTCATAATCGCGAACTAAGCGAATGCAATGCTAATATTCAATCAGTTATGCACCATACAATTTCATCAACTAAGTGAAGATTAAACACCAATTAGGTAACTAAGCATGTACCTAACTGCAAGTGCAAAACAAATTTAATATTGAGCTAAATCAGAGTAGCAAAAACACACTTTCAACTCAGAAATCTCACGGAAACGATGCAATTTCATTAATGACCACCCAAACACACTTAAGCTATCATTAGAAACGAAACCCAAACAGCAAAATGAAGTGCAAATACTGAAGGAAAAGCGAAACTAAAATCTGGAACGAAAACGCAAGCATAAAACGAAACTGGAAATGTAAAAACGCAATTAAATCTGCAACGAAACCTAAAAAACGCAATTAAACGTGAAAATGAAATTGGCCAATAATGAAATTGGGGGAAAACGAAATTGAAAAATGAGAATGAAAGAAGAACAACAAACAGAAATGTAATTGCAATTAAAAACGAGATCCATACGTTAATTGAAAGGAAAGGAGAACAAAACATAAGCCCCCAAAGGCAGGGGGGGTAGAAAACGAACCAATGCTCCAAAAACCTAAAGGAAAAATGCAAATGAGAGGAGGAGAGTGTTCAAATCTGATTTGGGGTATTTAAAACCCCAAATTATGAAAATGCCCTTAGTATGGGCTTCTCCTAAAAAGTTGATCAAAAATAGGCCCAAAGTCAAATCTTGCCCAAAATTAAAGTAATTTACATTACAAAACAAAATTAAATGATGTTGCAACCCTCTTGAAGTCCTACTAATAATTCCAAGGTTGTCCTGCAATTAATACTGAGAATAATTAGATTAAGATAATCCAAATTAATTAAAAATATGCATTACTAATCAAATTGAGCCCAATTAGTGAAAATGAGACAATAATGGAGAATTAAACACAATTCACTAATATAATTTGGTGTGAAAAGTTAAGTGAATAGTATAAAATAATGGTTCATCAAAATAGACCACACTTAGTCTTTTGCACTCCTAGGCAAAATCAAGACGCAGAACTAGGAACTACTCAAGAGACATTAAGAGAGAAACCCAACCTTTAGGAAACAAAAACAAAAAAGAAAAAGACACACAAGACACCAAACAGATACACAATCCTCAATGAATCCTAGAAAAAGAAAAGGAGTAGACAACATCCATCACAGAAATAATCAGAGAAACTAGACACTTATGGAAATCATCCAAGCAATTCAAAACATGGCAGAATAATCTATCAGCTTAAGAGGTGAATCAAAAGCAACAGAATCTCACGGATGCACTATTACTGTTTCTCTCAAGTGTCTAGGGTAAACAATGTCAAGTCAATGCACTCAAGAAAGAAAACACAAACAAACTTGCCAAGTCTCTAATATCAACACTTAAAACATATGCATATTCAAATCAAAAGGTCTTTTCACGGTTGGAATGAGGCCAAGGATACGGAAGGATAACATATGGATGAGAAGGTACAAACCAAAAGAAATAGAGGAGCAGTGGAGAACAAGTGAAAACACAATCAAATTACACCTAAAACCTCTAATTCAATCTTTTTCTTGACTTCATTATTCCCCAAAATTTTTATTTTTCTGATTTGTTTTCTGTTTTTGTGATTTTTTCTATCTTTTCTTGTCTTGTCTCATTTCTTTTCTCTCATTTTTTAGAACACAACTGCAAGAGACAAGATACATAGCATATTTACAAATACCAAACAAGACTCAACTAGCCAATTCATAAGAATCCCCAGGAAGACCACACTTGTGTTGGAGAACAGGTAGGCTTCTTTTTACACCAAGAGGGGGGGTGAATTGGTGGTTTATCAAAATCAGAATCTTTTCGCAATCTTTAAATCAAAGTATGAAACTTTACAAACTTTCTTGGATTGCAAGTTATGAAAATTCGTGTGCAGCGAAAAAACGTAGTTGACTGCGCAAATAGTAAAGTCGACTGTAATTAAACGTGCAGGGATAGAGAAAGCGCTGAGCAGTCCGGCGATTTGGAGGGAAATCGCTGAGCGGCCAAATTAGGCGCTGAGCGGTGCAATGCTGGGCTTGGGCTTAAATTATGTTACTTTTATGCATTATAAATAGCCCAGTGCGACCTTCAGAGTATTCTTTTGGCAGGCAGAGACGTCCAGAGCAGTTCTAAACTCCTTGGAGGTGGTTTCTTGGATGCTTAGGCTCCAATTTATCAAATCTAGGGTTCAATCTTCCATTCCTACATTTAATTCCATCTAGTTTCACCATGTCCATGGTGAACTAAACCCTTTGTTGTTGAGGACAATGTAATCTTTTGAAACTCTCTTATATTGAAATTCTTATTTCTATTCATATGCTTATATTATCAATTGTTGGGTTTCTTATCTATGCTCAATGCTTTTATCATTTAACTCATTCGGTAGAAGATATTTGTCTTTGTCGATACAGAGACGTACGGGGAAGTCATGAACTGATAGGGAATTCCTTGATTAAGCAATACTGCCTAGAGATAGGAGTAGGACAATCAATTGCATTTTGCTTCTGTGATATATGCATTGCTAATTACTCAGGGAGACTAGAGATAGTAAACTAGTAGTTAGTGATAGGCTCTTTTCGTCGAGAGATCGGGTTTAGGGTAGGCAAAGAAAGTTTGCATGATAATTAAATAATAAAGCAAATTAAGTAAAAAAAGTAGATATAAGAGGGCAGATAAGATGAAATTGTAAACCCTAACAACTCCATTAATTCATATCTTTTCTTTGCCAATTGAATCACTTGCATTTGCATGTTTATTTTCATTTTACATACAACCACAAAATTATTTCTTTTTCAAGTCTTATAAGATCAATTTACATGAAAGATAAGGCCTAAGAGTCCTTTGGGAGACGATACTCGGACTTACCATTTATATATTACTTGATAACGATCTGGTACACTTGCCAGGGGTTTAACAACGTGCAGGGATAGAGAAAATCAAACACTGGTTTTTATACTGGTTCGGCCTCAGTGCCTATATCCAGTGTCCTTCTTGTACCCAGAAGCAAATACACTATAATGGTTGCGGTTTTTACAACAAGGCTTTTATAGAAGACCTCCACGGCAAAAATATAAAACACCTCTCTAACCCTTTAACCAAAATATAGGCAGAAACACACAACAAGACTTGCGGCAAGATGTCCCCTCTCTTACAATCTGCAAAACCACTTTGAACAATCCTCAAAGTGAACCAGACTCCATGAGTCTATCCCTTGTAGTCACAACAGGTCCAAACAGCAATCACCAATGGATGCCAACAAGAATCTTGATTAACTAGAAAACACCTCAACGTGCAGATATGTGATCAAGCAAGGTGTGCGCAGTCAGTCTCCCTTTAAATCTCTTTCAAGAAAGATCACCATCGTCGTCTTGATGAATTCTTGGAGCACTATAATCTGTGTGAAACAATCTAAAATAGAGTCTGAAAATGTTAGTTCAACAAATGTCCAAAAGTCTCTGAATAATTTCATATTACATCTATTTATAGAATTCTGTTAATCAGACGCTCCCACAGTCGAATATGCTACTAATTCAGTCAACTAGGTTATGACAGTTATAACAGACAAGTCAAACCAGTAGCATACAGTCAAACAAAATAAATTCTCTTTCATTGCAGTTGACTTATATTCAATGGTCAACTAACTTTTAAAAATATAGTCGTTACTATTCATGAGCATAACAGAATTTCAAATCAAACAACTAATGCAATCGAGTGTGTGGCGCACACAATATTCTCTTCACAAAATCTCACATAGCACTGTTTCTGAAAATATGTACAAAGACTTTAATATAGTCGAATCAATTAGTACTAAAGTCGACTTTACTGCAGCTTTGTCACTCAACTTTTAAGTTCACAAGAGTGCATGTGGTTTTCATCCTTTAAACCATGTGTAATGCAACCAGATATGATGTAACATGTACAAGCTTAATAAGTATGCATTCACACAGCAACAAAACACATAAACATGTTCAACAATATATCAAATCATAAGCATACGAACATGTAACACAACAACAACATATGTGTGTTATTAACAATGTGTTGTCATCATAAAAAACTAGAGTGATATAGATATTGTGTTGTCAACAATCTCAACAACTTGTTCCTAAAACAATTCCAAAGCTCCAAAGTTCCCTATGGTTATGGTAATCATGGTCTTTCACTTAAGGGTAATTAATGAGCTTGAAAACAAATACCAAGGGAAGGAATAGGCTCAACAGGGGTTATCAAAGGATTAAAACAAGGTAGGCTTATTTGGCTAGAGAGGCTTAAGAACAAAATTGCCTTTATCACTTCCAAACATGCATAATAATCAATAATTATCAACAAGAGTCAAGCCAAGGCATATGTGTAAGCAATCAAGAGATATATCACACAAGAAAGAACATCAAGTGGCTCAAACTCACACAGGGTATTTCTTTCACAATCAAATCAACCTCTCAGACATCATGATCATCTTCCAATCACAGAATGGCAAAGATTTCAGACCATAAGTATCAATCACGTGAAGGAAAGCCTATAACCTAAATAAAATCCAGAAATAAAGATAATCATGCAAAATTGTACATAAGACCCAACAAAACAACCTAAAAAAGAAAAAAATTTAACAAAGAAAACAAAAACCAACAAAGAAAAATCAAAATCTCCCACAATAGACCACACTTAAACTACATAATGTCCTCAGTGTGTCACAAACAATAGGATCAAAGCAATCAATACAATCAACAGATCATGGACAAGTGTAATAAAAGTGGGGAAGGGAGGAGAAGGGAGAAGAAAAACTCCCCTGAGTCAGGGTGGAAGTTGCAAAATTTGAGCTAGTAGAGAAATGTTCTCCACCACTAGATCCAGCAAGAAAGCTTTTAGGAGGAACTGCTTCATCCGCCATATTTGATCGAGTAGGGAAATGCCTTCCACAGCTGGATCTAAGAAGCAAGGATTGTTGATGAGCGGGTTCAGCTGGTGCCTATTGATCTTCAAACTATTGTGTATGCTTGCACCTTTGTTTTCAACTGTGGGTATTTGATGGTCAAATTCATGTGTACCTCCTGTAATATGGTTAGTACATTGTAGCTCCAAAGAATTGACATGCAGAGGTATAACACCCAATCCCAATGTAATAGGTTGAACATCAGATAAACTCTCAGAACATGAATCAAGTTGAAATTTAGAACCATTATCAACAACAGAATTAGATTCATGTTCAGTGCATGGAGAATAAACATTAAGATGTGATAGCAAAAAGTGGTTCTCATCATGCAGAGAGGAAGAATTAAAAACATGCTCATCAACAATATAATCATTAACATACCCTTCAAAAAAGCAAAATCATCAACATCATAATGAATCTGAGGTATGTTTACCTCCACTTACCAGAAGGTGGCTAAAGTGGTGGAAGATGAGAATGATCTACCTGGCTCAAAATTGTTGCTTATACATGTCTGGTCCTCAAAATCTTTATCAGTAACCACCTCCTCAAGTGCAAGAGTAGGGACATAAGAGGGTGGGAAAGTAGGTGGCACAGTGAGCACATGACTCTGCTTCCTTTCTCCTATGTTGATGGCACTGACATCATTCTCCAGAATCAGAACAGTCTGAAATGGTGATTGCTCTGAATGTTGAGACTGTTCCTCAGTGAGCTGAGCGGTCATCTGCCCATCTGATCAGTCAAAATCTGGATGTAAGCTCTTGTTTCTTGCTGAAACTGCATATTCTAAACAATGATAAGCCTCACAATCTCCTCCAATGTAGGCTCAGAAGTAGGGGAATGTCGAGGAGTTGTTTGAGCAAGCTCATGAGGTTGTTGTAGTTGCTGTTGTTCCTGGGCTGGTAGAGGCATACAAGTATTTTGAAATGCTGGTTCTTGATATTGATGTTGTTGTTGTGGAGCATCATACAATTTCATATTAGGGTCATTCGTCCATCCTAGATTGTTGCTATACCCATACGGATAAAAATGATGCTGAGCAGGGAAAAATTCGTCCAAGAAGAGTCGCTTAAGATCTTCCTAAGCAATGATGGACCCAGGAGGAATACAATATAGCCAATCCTTTCTTGCTCCTTGTAATGAGTGAGGAAATTCCCTTAAGAACATGTGATCATCTGGGACATGCGAAGGCTTTATTGTAGAACAAATGATAAGGAACTCCTCCAAATGTTTATGTGGGCATTCTCCTGCAAAACCATGAAACTTAGGCAACCAATGTATCAGTCCAGTGGTGAGAACGCAGTGAATATCATCCTCATTAAGTGAAGTTGGATCCCAGGGAGCATTCTCAGGAGTTGGAGGATGAGCCATATTGTTCTCAGCATAGAAATCAGTAGAACACACATGAGAACTAGAAATAGAATTTGGTGCAGTAGATGCAATATGCATGAGATATGGAGCAGTAGACACATAATGAGAACCATAATCAGAGGAACATGGAGAGGAAAATCATAATCAGAGGCACTGGGAAAATAAGTATTATTCACATAACCAAAATAGGCAGACATGTGGCAAAAGAATGGAATGAATTATGCAACTAAATGTATCTAAATGCAAAGACTAAGAATTCCTAGAATACTTAACTATTAATCAATGAAAAGTCCTATCAAATTTAAAATCAAAGGGTGGTATTTTCCAAGGATTGTCCTTAGTCATACACTAAGTCAACTCTATCAGTAGAAGTCAACATAGTGAAAACATAGGGGGTAAAACAACGATATTTGCAAACCTTATCAGAATGACCTGAAATTTTGTGAGCAACCCCCTAAAATCATGAAAATATAGCACAAAAAATTTCAAAGCAAAATTCAAAGTGTAACTATGTCAACGAACACAGGAAAGGATGAAAAACGGTAAAAATAAAACTTCAAAAATAAAAAAGAAATAGTAAACAACCTTTTTTCGGTCTGAGAGGGTGGTGCTCGTGGTGAAATGCGACGGGTCTTGCTCAAATCATGGTTTTCCACCCAAAAAAATCATAGGATTTGTCCAATTCCGACTCCAGGAGCAAAACAGTATTGATGTACTATTCATGCCTGGCTCAAGAGCGCTTAAAACTGAATCTGGACAACCACTAGTACTTCTGAGATTTTTCTATGAAAATATGGAGCAAAAGAAGTGACCACACCAATTTTCAACAAAAAAAAAGGCCTCTAGCTATGAAAACAAAAAATGCACATTAAATAGGAAAATTGGGCACTATTCACTCATTATTCATTGTGTGCAGCTCTTTCATTGCATTCCAGTGCGTCAACAAACCAAATGGCATCCAATTTCTCCTAATTGTGACCCAAACAAACATAACAAAACACAATTAAACAAGCAACACGCACAAACAGACCACAACAGAACACACAAAAACGCACACATAACACCCACAACAAAACAAAGAACTTAAGACCGAACCGTTAGTCCACGGTAATGGCGCCAAAGTTTGATCGACGTCGTACTCGAATCAAATTTAATCTACAATAATAGTGCAGTATAATACTAGGAAGTTGTTGGAAAATAAGTAGGCTTCCTTTTACACCAAGAGGGGGTGAATTGGTGTTTTATCGAAAACAAAGTCTTTTTCGCAATCTTGAAATCAAAGTATGAAACTTTACAAACTTTCTTGAAATGCAAGTAATGAAAATTCGTGTGTAGCGGAAAAACGTAGTTGACTGCATAAATATTAAAGTCGACTGTAAGTAAAAGTGTAGGGATAGAGAAAATCAAACACTGGTTTTCATACTGGTTCGGCCAACAATGCCTACATCCAGTGTCCTTCCAACCCAGGAAGCAAATGCACTATAATGGTTCGGTTTTTACAACAAGGTATTTATAGAAGACCTCCACGTCAAAAATATAAATCTCCTCTCTAACCCTCCAACCAAAATATAGGCAGAAACACAGCAAGACTTGCAGCAAGATGTCCCCTCTTCTGCAATTCGCCATACACCACTTTGAACAATCCTCAAAGTGAACCAGACTTCACAAGTCTATCCCTGTAATCACAACAAGTCCAATACAACAGTCTTCAAGGATGCCAAGCCAATTCTTGATCAAACCAGATGCACCTTCAGTTGTGCAGAAAATGATCAACCAATGAGTGTGCAGTCAATATCCTTTGAATCTCTTTCAAGAAAGATCACCATCGTCTTCTTGGAGAATTCTTGGAGCTCTACAAAGAGAGATATCGATCTAAAACAGAAATGAAATTGTTAGATCATCAAAAGTCTCTGAACAATTGTGTGTTCAGACTCTTTATAGATTTGTGTTAAACAGATGTTCTCATAGTCGAATAAGCTACTAACTCAGTTGACTATGTCAAGACAGTTATAACAGTTAAGTCAGACCAGTAGCATTTAGTCAACCAAAAAAAATTCTCATTTAATATAGTTGACCAACTATTCAATGCTCAACTAACTTTTGAAAATATAGTCGTTACTGTGCAAGAGCATAACAGAATTTCAAATCAAACAACTAACTCAGTCGAGTATGTGGCGTACACAGTCGACTTCGACAAGTAAGAACATTTTGAAATTCTTTTCTTCTCAAAATCTCACAAAGCACTGATTCTCAAAATCTATACAAAGACTTTAGCATAGTCGATTCAATTAGTATTGGAGTCGACTTTACTGCAACTTTGTCACACAGTTATAAGTTCACAAAAGTGCTTGTGGTTTTCGTGCATTAAAAAATGTGCAATGCATCCAGAAATGATGTAACAAGTACAAGCTTAATATGTATGCATTCACATAGAAATATAGCACATAAACATGTTCAACAGATATATCAAACATTCAGCATAAGAACATGTAACACAACAACAACATATGTGTGTTATTAAGCAATGTGTTGTCATCATAAAAAACTAGAGTGATATAGATATTGCGTTGTCAACAATCTCAACAGAAGTGACTCCTAGGTCGCCTCTCAAGGACCAAATGTGGTTCAGGAATTAGATCAAACACGTGGTGGGGGGTGATTTTTGGACAATTTTGAGTGAACTAAAATAAACAAAATCAAACACTAATTAAAAATGATTGGTCACTAGCTCAATTACAATGCTTCCAATCACAGATTAACAACAAATATGCACTTCTCTAACCCCTAATCGAACACAAGCTAACCAACTAAGCGAAGATTAACCATATTTTCATAATTGCGAACTAAGCGAATGCAATGCTAGTATTCAATCAGTTATGCACCATACAGTTTCATCAACTAAGCGAATATTAAACACCAATTAGGCAACTAAGCGTGTACCCAATTGCAAGTGCAAAACAGATTTAATATTGAGCCAAATCAGAGCAGCAAAAACACACTTCCAACTCAGAAATCTCATGGAAACGATGTAATTTCACTAATGAAAAACCAAACACATTTAACCTATCATTAAAAACGAAACCCAAAAAGCAAAATGAAGTGAAAAAAATTAAAGGAAATGCGGAACTAAAATCTGGAACGAAAACGCCAGCATAAAACGAAACTGGAAGCATAAAAACATAATTAAATCTGCAACGAAACCTAAAAAACGCAATTAAACGAGAAAACAAAATTGGGCAGCAATGAAATTGGGGAAAAACGAAATTGAAAGACGAGAATGAAAGAAGAACACAAAGGGATGGTGAAGCTATATGTATCTTTAAACTTAGGAGGTAAGAGCTTTTGTATGATACCACTGCAATTTTCCTGTACTTCAATAGTTTCTTCTTCAATGTATTTCCTCTTTTTCGTGAGGAGTTCCTTCAAAAATTTGGCATATGAAGGCATGTGTTGAAGTGCTTCAGAGAAGGGTATGTTAATCTCCAATTTCTTGAAAATTTCCATAAACTGCTCAAATTGCTTTTCTTTTTCCTTCCTTGAAAATTCTTTGGGTAAGGAAGGCGTTTTTCAAATAATTTTTTCTTTTTCCTCTCATTCTCTTCTTCTTTCTTTTTCTCTCCCTCATCTTTCTCCTTTTCTTTTCTCTCAATCTCTTCTTTCTCCTTTTCTTTTTTTTTCAGCTTCTTCTTTTTCACTCAACTCGTCTTTCTCTTTCCTCTCTATTTTTCTCTCATCTAACATCTTGTCACTTCTAGTCATAATAGCTTTACACTCCTCCTTAGGGTTAACTTCAGTATTAGCCCCAAAATCCTCTAACTTCTTAGCTAGATGACCAACCTGTATCTCTAACTTTCTAATTGCAGCTTCAGTGCTTTTATGATTGGTGATGGACACTTGTATAAATTGTTGAAGTGTGTCCTCTAGCTTTGCAGTCATGTCTGATAAGAAGGGTTGTTGTTGCCATTGCTGTTGCGGTGATCTATTGAGTTGTCCAGCTTGCTCTTGACCCATACTTGGGTGAGGTTTCCACCCTTGACTGTAATTACCTGGGCATCCCTGATTACCCATAAAATTGACTTCTTCTTGGATATTGGCTTGCATGGCACATTGACCATTCACATGATCTCCACCACATAGCTCACAAAATTGATGTTGAGCTTGAGAGACATTCTGCAACTCTTTCGGCAGTTGAGAGATTTTTTTCATTAAAGTCTCCAGTTGCCGAGTCATAATTTTATTCTGAGCCAACAGAGAATCTTGAGATTGTAATTGAAGAAATCCTTTCTGTTGAAGTTGAGCCCTTTCATTGTGCATCTCATTATCATTTGCGACCATATTTTCAATCAACTCATAGGCTTCCTCCGGAGTCTTGCATTTGATATTACCTTCAGTTGAGGCATCTAGTATCAATTTTGTTTGTGAACTAAGTCCTCCAAGGAAAAGAATGACCACCGTAGGTTCATCAAAGCCATGTGTGGGCGTCATCCGCAATAAACCTTTAAATTTGTCCCACACTTGACCTAACGTTTCATCCATGCCCTGTTGAAAAGAAGAAATTTTTGCTTACCTTTGTTGACCTTGGACTGAGGGAAGTATATATTCAGAAATTTAGCCGACACTTGTTAGCACCCTTCAACACCTAAGCTTTATCCCAACATTCCTACTTTCAATTTCCAAGACTTAAAACCTCCAAAATGGACTAGAAACTCATCCTATGAAGTAATTAACACTTCCATGAGAAATTTTTCCTATATGAACCTCTAGACAAGCCCTACTTGGCCTCAAAATATGCTTCAAACTCTCCAAAATAGTTTACACCACTTATTTCAGAATCTCACTACTCAAAACTCTCTTTTAACACCAAAAACACTTGAAAGTTTCAATTATGAACCCCCCTCTTTCCTACATATAAATTTTCAAACATCTAACACTTCTAACAAATCCCAATTAACCACAAAACAGTGCTAAATCAATTACTTTCTCACTCTCATACCTATTTCTCAATTTCACTCATTAAAACCCCACTTTTTAGACTTAAAACTCAAGAATTTAACCCTTTCACCTCACCACTACTTTGAATTCAATTTCGCACCCCATCCCTTTCTCCTTCCTCATCTTCATGTCACCTACATGTATTATACACTTCTTCTTCTTTTCCATGGCCTACACTGTTAAGACCTCGACAAGTGTATCGAATCGTATCAAGTAATAATAAATGGTAAGACCAAGTATCGCATCCTAGAAGACTCACAGCACTAGACAATCGTGTAATACCTTAACTAATTAAGACTAAAAACAATTCTTTTGTATTTTTGAATGAAATAAAACTAAACATACACATAAATGTAAATTTAATCAATTGGGGCTTAACACAAGTATGAATGGATGATGTTGATAATATGAGATGATAATGTTGTTAGGATTTAAATTTCACTGTCTTTACTTTCATGCATATAAGAATTCATCTTCTTCATTAAATTGTTAACGTCACTTTCTAAATTACTTAGAACTCGATCCCTCGGCGTAAAAAGCCTATCCTTAATTATTAGACATCAATCCCTTGAATCCTAACAATTAATTCTACATTTAGAACAAAAGCTTAAGACAACCAAATATCCTATCCCTATCCCTAGGCAATATTTCTTTTGGGAGAAATTCTCCAAATCGTGGTTTCTAGGTATTTCCCAATAACAAAGAAAACCAAAAATCATGCTATGAGTGATCAAAACATAACAAGCATTGAGCAAAGGAGAAAATCCCTAACAATTAATGAAAGAAGCATAAAATAATTCAGAACATATTCAACTACATGAAAGTTTAGAGGTTACATCTTCCCCAACAACAAATGAGTTTAGTTCTCCATTGTCAATGAGAACCTAGGTGTAAAATGGAATGTAAGTGAGATAGAAACCCTAGAAAACGAAGAGGAAAGCTCTCGCATCCAATTCTACCTCAAGAGGGTCGAAAAGTGTGTCTCTGCGCTTCAGCCTCCAAAAGATACAAATCCTAGGGCATGCAAATCCTTAAATAGAACAAAAACAAAGTCCAAGGCCCAACACACCGGCGCTCAGGGCCTTGAAAGGGGCAACTAGGCGTTCTACGGTACGTGGAGCTTGGCGCTCAGCGCCCCTCAGAGGGTAAGCAAGCGCAAGTGCGAGCTACCTAGCGCTGAGGGCCCCAAAAAAGGGCTACCAAGCGTGGTTGTGTGAGCACCTGCGCCCAGGGCCCCAAAAAAAGGGCAACTAAGAGTCTTGCAACCTTCTGTAGCCTTCTCTTCTAGTGCTTATTCTGTCATTCCTGGGTTCCAACTCCTTGATACTTCAACTTCTCTTCTAAATCATTCCAATAACCTACAAAATCAAGGGAATATAATGATAAAATCATCAAGTATAACCTCAACTCTCTTATTCACAAAAATAAACTAAAAACAAGAGTTTAAGCAAGCTTCAAAGTCAAAAAGGGTTAATTTAGTATCAAAATTGAATCATAGATAACGGTAAAATCAATCGTTATCATACACCCAAATAAAATCTTGCACTACAATGTACAAAACGTAAAATTACATCTTCCCTTATTCTTTTAAAATAGTGGCCCCACACAACATGTCTACAACAATGACCCATTCATTTTCTCTCTCATCTCTCTTTTGCAATTCAAAACATATTACAGAGAGAAATCAACACATTAATAACCAATATGGGTACAAGCATTTGAATCTTTCAAAAACACAAGTTATAGCATACATTTTATCATCACTCCTTCATCATATATTACAGATTAAAAATGTAATACCTATGTCACCAACTTGGTCACACGTGAGTCCCTTGCCCATGGTAGTTACGACATCCTTAATAAGACCAAAACTCACCTCAATCTCTTATACCTTACAAATGTAGATTTCCTCCTAGCATCTAAAATACACATCACGGCTACCCTAAGGTCATATAACAGTGGTTGTTCTTCTATATGCATCCTTTGTGCATTACACTCGTGAATCATGCCTTCCATTGTACACACAAATAATTTTATAACAAACAAGATATCTCCTCCCATGCAAAGCAATTCATCCAAGCATTTTAACAACTCTTGGTCGTTCCATTTGTCTCAATATTAGTCTAGAATCACCCAAAACCATTGTTTGCTCCAAACCTAATACATAGAATGCATATTTGCTTATTCAAATCTCGACATGACCTTACAACTACCTCATGTACATCAAGAAGGACCCAAAAATTTCAAAACAACATTACACTCTTTGCACATAAACACCATAAGAATATTACCCTACGTTATCAAGTCAATGTTATTGCACCCCCTTAACCCCACTCATGGGTGGTTTTCCCCTACATGTGACTCTCATTCCATGTAAACCCACTCATCCTTATAGCATTTTCCATACTCAAAGACCCATGAATATAACCATTACAAAGAAACACACCATGCACAAACATGACAAAGAGGGTTAGCTCCCCTTACCTTTCCTTCAAGCTAGCATTCTACCCCCTCTTTTTGTTGGCTTCCAATGCTTTCTTCTTTCACTCTCAGTCATGATTTTCTTCTTTATTGCCTCTCCTCTCTCCCTTCACTTTGTTTCCCCATCTACCTTATAACCTCAAACCCTAAAAAGCACACCTTAATATATCTTTAACCCCTAAACCGTTATTTGTATATATCTAATTCTGTTATTATTTCATTTCTCCCTTTTTTTCCTTATTTTCTCTCTCATTTAAACCATGTAACATCTCACATTCATTATGGTTCTCTGCTTCAATTCATTTAACACTCTCTTTTTGTAGGTCGTGGGTCCTACCATGCAAGCAAACCAACTTATTTACTTTGCACATGCTCCCATTTTTTTCCTTGTTGAAAAAGAAAAACAACGGCCAAAACATGTTTGGCTACTTTTTAAGAAACCCTTCTTTGCATAACTCATTAAAAACTTAAACTATATGAGCCACACCCGTCCAATAATAAGTAAAAGAAATTTAATCCCATATGCCTCACTTAATCAACTTATTAAAACAACACATATTTGCCCCCACTAAAATATAAGGAAATGAATCCATGAAACATAGCCCTAACAAGACTTGTAACCAAATCCTTTTACTCAGTACCTCATACAACTACCTCCAAACCATAAGATTATGTTATATATATATATATATATATATATATATATATATATATATATATATATATATATATACACGTAAAAATGCACATATAAATTATACAAAATTTACCATATACAAAAATAAAATAATAAATAAATAAACTTATCTATTACCAATTTTAACACAAATATAGTCAAAACTAATTTATTTTATTATTTTTTTCTTCAAATTTTACATCTCTCATCTATCATGTCTCAACACGATCTGCAATATCATCTGGTCGTGTATAATACATTATATGATCATTGTCGATAATATCATTCACAACATACAAACACAAACATGTATGGGTAAGATGTCGGTAAAACAATCATAATAAGAAAATATAAACATATATATTATATCAACAATAATCAAATACCCCATACATAATAGTAATAAAAATAGGATTCCTAATCCTTTAACATAAATAATTAAATCACAATAAATTACTCTATCCTCAATTCTCGATCCTAGATCTCCACCCTTTGATGTCATCACTAATATCTAACACATAGACCCTTGGTTTATCCACTCATTAGCACCCATGTTAATTCTTTACTATAACTATTATAGTAACACCACTATCACATCTCAAATACCATGATCATCATCATAGATACACCATCATCATGATTATCCCAGTCATGAACAACACCATGAGCATATTGTACCATAAGACCATAGTGGAAAGAATCAGTCACACTCATGTACCCAACCTCACTGACTGTAGTCGCTCCTACAACCCCATCTGTAGATTCCCCACCCAAATACGCTCGAGTAGTCTCGCAATCCCGCAAAGGAACATGTAATCCTATCACACAAGGACAAGGAAAACACCTTCACCCATACATAAGGAAGGCTCAACACTCGAACAACTCTTCCAATGCGCACAAGGCAAAGGGAAGCACCTATCCGTAGATGGCACTAGGATTTACTAGGTACAACAAGTAGACTTATCCTCCACTCTCATTCTTATCAATCACATACTCAGGTACATCCCAACACTCACTCATGCTCCAATCTCAACCACAAATCAAACATGACCGTAAACATAACCATTAATCTCATTCTCTTATTATCAACACGTTTCACTGCTCCTTAAGCTTGGTTCACGTCCATTCTTTATCAAATTCATCATGTTTTAGAAAAATGTATTGTGATAATCGATTATCTTAGTGAAATTTACCCAGAAACATCACACAGGAAGGGATAATCGATTTTCATCCTAGATAATCGATTATTCCCGTAACCATACTCAACATTGACACGCAGATAATCGATTATCACTAATGATAATTGATTATTGCGGAATTGAAACACATCTTAGACACGATTCAAACATTCAAACATACATACCTCAATCCTAGATCGCGTGGAAACATACTTAATATATCATACATGCATTCAAGCATCACATACCCTTGTATAATACTCAAACACATACATCACAACACTTAAATAATCCAAACCCAATCATTATACATGTTATACCCCCAATAAATCCAATTATACTGCATATGATTATTACCACACCCTTACAACATATATTTGCATGGAAAACCCCAAACATCATAACTTTGTTCTCCCTTAGCATCAAAACCTCTGTTGGGATAACCCAACAAAACATACATAATTCATTTATAGGAAAAACCCATCACAAACATAACATAAACCCTATGCACATGCATTCATAAACTCTTACCCAACAATAACCATAGATAATTATAATCATATACATATGGATCAAAACAAGGATTATCAATCAAGATAACCAAGAACACATATAACACACAACCATAAACAAACAAGGGTAAGTTTCCCCACACCTTGGCCAATACTAGGGTTTTATCGAACTTCAAAAACACCACAAATCCTCCCTTGCACTAAGGTTTTCTACATCCCCTCCTCTTTTCTCCTAGAAAATATCTTTTCTCTCCTTTATCTCTTTCAATTTCGTTTTTTACAATTAGGGTAGCAATATACAAACCTCTTTTTTCTCTTCTTCTTTTTATCTTCTTTTATTTTATCTCTATCTTTTTTGTTTTAAAAAAATCTCTCACTTTATCTCGAAAACCACTAAGATTTTCTCTCTTAACCACTTTTAAAAATATAAACAACCACTAAATCTCTCAAAGATTCACATAATCTTTTAATTTTAGATTTTAATATTATTCTTTTGCTTTCTACACCCCCTTATATTAATTTGTACACCAAATAATAAAGCCAAAAGACTTTCTACCCTTGGGCCTAAAATTCAATTAAAATAAAAGTTTATCTTAACTCTTTTTCTTTCTAGGATTGAACCCACACCCATTCAATCCTAAACCATCCTTCTATCTACAAGCCAACACATCACATTGATAATATCACACACACATAAATCATTAAAATAACAACATACCAATCACGTGTTCCACTTAATCAACAATAATTTTAATTAATAATATAATCATAAAAAGGAACACCTGAGCATTACACACCAATTTCCAACAATAATTATCAAGTCTCACAACCATGTTATTTCCTAATACCACAAATTTCTCGAGTCTTACAAAGACCAAGGAAGAAAGATCAGATGAAACATGCATCATCCTATTTACATGTGACTAAAACAAGAAATCAAAAGAAAAGAAGTAGAATCTAACTTACTATATGGAGAAAAATTGATCGGATGATGTTGTAGACCTCACTACAATGATCGTTAGGAACCTCCTGATTGTCAAATAGATAACTCAGATGTTCAGAATCTTAGAGAGAAGGGATAGGAAACTCAGAGAATGAGTTTTAGAGAGATAGTGAGTGTTTTTTAAAATGAGACATGTGTAAAAAATTCTATTCATATTATTGAATTATTTTAACATTAAAAATACTCAGTCTCATTATTTTAAAACACATATAAACTCTAATACTCTATTTTCTATGTTCTTATAATATATATACATATATGTGTATGTGTGTGAGATAATAAATTTTAAATTTACATTAATCATACATAAATGAATTAATAAAATAATATTATTAAAATTTCTTACAATCAATAGTGAAAGAATTTTTTTTTAATTTGTAATATAAAAAATAAATAATGATTAAAATAAAATAAAAAGAATAAATGCAAGAATAAAGAAAGAAAAGAGATCACTCAGGGGATAAGATACATACATGTTTCTAAAGGAATTTTCTTTAACTTTTGGCTCCTAAGAGGCTTATCTCTTATTAGTTTCCTAGAAAATATTTCGACAAGACATTAATGACTGCATAAAACAAAAAAATAATAATAAATAATAATATACAATATGCTATAAATAGATAAACACAGTTGGATGAAATAAGAAAACAGTAAAAAAATACACGATGAAAGCTTCGAGAAGAGAAAAAGATCTACAATCACTAAAAGGTAAGGAGAGAAGACATCCTGCACTTCGTATATATTTTAACTTTTTTACTTATTTATTTATTGCTATTATACTCTATGGGATGTCTCTAACTCTATTTCATTTATTCTATATTGTTTTGTGGAGGTGTTCCTAACTACATTTTTATCTTATATTATCTCTAAATATTAGTATTTCTAAATTTATGAATCTTTATGAATATAAATATACTCTTGTTGTGAAGACCAAGAAAATCGTATTTTAGAAGTGGTAGTGAGTTAAAAATAATGAGACTTTATTATTGTAATATTAAAAGGTTTTAATATTAAAGGAATTTTTATAAACGAATTTCATTATTTTAAAACACATCATCTCTCTAAAAACCATTTTTCTAGATTTCTCTACCTTTTCTTTAAGGGTTCTTGCACCCTGTTCATTTGTTTGAAGATTGGAGACCGCATGTGTGATCCTTGCAGTGAGATCTTCAAGTCTGCCTGATTAGTTTCTCAAATAAAGTAAGTCATTTTTCTACCCTTTTCTCTAAGTTTCACATTCTTTAATGCATGTGAAGTTTCTCTTTATCGCATGTATGGTCTAAGCATTCTCTTAGGTTCTTCACTGATCAATGGTTCTTGTTGAGATTGTTGATAAGGGAAGCATTGGTTTAACTAACCTTAATCTCACAGTGCTCCAGTTACTCTGGTTTTTGATGATGACAACACATTATTAATAACACATGTATTGTTATTTGTTACATGTTCTATTCTTTATTATGGTTGATATCTAAATGAACATGTTTGTGTTGATTCTGGTATATGTATGCATAATCATAGATCTTATGAATGATACATCACCTATGATTGCACTACATAGGTTTATGAAAAGGAAAACCACATGCACTTTGATGAACTTATATTGTGTGTCATAACTACAAGTTTTAAGTCGACTTCATTATGAAGTAAGTCGATTAAAACTCGTGACTATGCACATATTTTCAAAATCAGTGCTATGTGAGATTTTGCATTGAAAAGATTTTCAAATCGAGCTGAAGTGCCTAAGTCGACTACATGCGCAGTGGATCCGACTTAGTTAGTTATTTGATTTGAAATTTTATTATTATGTGTGTACAGAAACAACTATATTTCAAATGTCTGTTAAAACATTTATGATAGTCAACTGTATTAAATGCAAAATCAATTTCGTTGTTATGACTGCTGCTAAATTGCTTAACTATTATAATTGTCACAAGATAGTTGACTTTATCAGTAGCATAGTCGACTACAGGCGCGTCTGATTTATAGAAAACTATAAATAGATGTGACTCAGTTGATCACAAAAAGACTTTGGCCATTCTCACACTTTCAATTTGATTTACACATTGTGATCTCTTAGAAAAAGCTCCAAGAACTCATCAAGAAGATGGTGGAGATCTTTCTTGGAAGAGTGTCTTAAGGAGGAATTGGATTGCGCATACTGTTTGATCAGAAATTTGTACAGGGTGTGTATTCACATTGATTAAGACTGCTTTCAATCTATTGGAGATTGGTTATCCTGTTGTGATTACATGAGGTTGACTCGTGGGGTTTGTACACTTTGAGGATTGTTCAAAGTGGGGGTAAAGATTGTAGAAGATGGGATATCTTGCTACAGATCTTTGTGTTGTTGATGCCTATATTTTGGTTAGAGGGTTAGATAGGTGTCTTATATTTTTGACATGGAGGTCTCTATAAAAGCCTTGTTGTAAAAACCTTGACCATTATAGTACATTTGCTTCCGGATTGTGGAAGGACACTAGATGTAGGCATTGAGGCCGAACCAGTATAAAAACCTGTGTTTGATCTCTTTATCCTTACACTTGTACATTCAGTCAACTTAAATGTATTCGTAGTTGTCGCAACCGAAAATCGCGACAGGACGACGATCCAAAAAATGAAATCGTAGTCTTTGAAAAAAAGTTTTGGAGTCGCCACCATAGTTTATTCTGGAAAACTACGGAAAAACCATAAAAAGTAAAGGCAAGGTCTATGAAAACCAGATTTTAGGTTCGGGAGTCGGTTACGTGTAGGGAAGGTATTAACACCCTACAACGCCTGCCCGAAGGCAGTACCTTTAACTAAATACGCGAATTTGATGTGGTTTGCAAAATGTTTAATTATCCCTAAAAAATAAAACTTTAAAGAAAACAAAATATTTTTAGTTTTTTTTTTGGATTTTTGGAAAGTGAACCTGACAAGGACTGGCCTTGCTCCTACGTATCTCCACCCTTGGTGGAGAATCAAGGATCACGTAGTTTTGGCATTAAGAAATTGATTTGAAAAAAAGTTGATATTTTGATTTTGAAGATTTTATGATTTTTTATTTTTTATTTTTTTTGGAATTTTTTATATAAAAAAGGAGGTAAGGTCTTAGCACGAGGACGATGCGTGCGATCACACACATGCTTAAACCTTTAAAATATTTTTCGATTATTTTTATAAAAATGAAGAAAAGGTTTTCTAGCACAAGGACGATGTGTGCGATCACACATATGCTTAAACCTTTAAAATATTTATTTATTTATTTATTTATTTATTTTTTATTTTCGTTTATTTATTTTTTTATGATTTTTATATTTTTTTTATTTTTATTAACTAACTAATATAACAAACAAATAAAAACAACGACAATAAAAAAACATCACACTCCAACAAACCCAATAAGAGTGAGGTGCAGAGATTAAAACCAGGGGTGTTGAGCAAAGTTGAGGCCACCAAGGGTATGATGATTAAATTGGCGGTGCAACGCGAAATAGCCTGTCCAGGCCCAAATACAAGTGCATCAGCAAAGTTGGAGGTGCCTAAAACCGAATTCGGCCCAATGTACAAACCTCCTTTTTTTTTGCAGAAATGGCATGGGAGTCCGAATGGGAATGTAAGTGGTGGCAGGAAGAGAGAATGAGCCCAATAGCCCAATCAAAAACCATTAGCGGTTCCAGCAACTTCATCATATTTGCATAAGCAGCGTCAAGACTCAGATCATCTTCTCCTCTGAACGAAAGGAGCTAAAGACACCTCCACTCAAACGGCCACCATCGTACCAACCTTCACCGGCCGTTGCAGCCCAAGACGCCGCTAGTGCGACGATCGTCGCCGCAACCGATGTCGATCGTCGCGCCAAGCTCTCTCTTCTCATTCGCCTCTTCACGCGAGAACAATCTCCCCACCCTAGGTCACGATATGGTTTGCTATCAAGACTGTCGGCAGCGACGTCGGCCACCACCGGAGCTCCTCCCTGCATCGCAGCCGCAACCAGGGTAGTTACCGCAGTCGTCCCCGTGTCATTGTATGCAACGCAGTCGGCAGCGTCGCCGGCGCCGTCGAGTGAACCGCACCAGGCTCTCTCTTCTTCCTCTGTTTCTCTTTTTTTCCTTGGTTTTCTGTTTCTATGTTTCTTTCAGGTTCTGAACCGAATAGAGGGGGAAATTCTGGGGTTTTTGCTAATTTGAAATTCAACTTGATGGGAGGATGGTATTCTGTCTTGGGTTTCTTCTCTGCTTGAAGCCACCCTCAACGGTAATTTTCTTTTTCTCAAGCGAACTCACAGAAGTTCCAACGCCCAACGCAGTTCGAGCTCGTGTCTTACCCTTGAGCAACTTGTTTCAGATTTATCTCCGTTCAGAAACCACACTCACGCAACCGACAATGCCGCTATGATTATCCTCCTCAGACGCTTTCCCTTCCCAAATTCGTGAAGGCCACTCCTTTTTATCCTCTCTTGATTTCTTTGTCTTCAATTGAGAAAATGAATGCGTGTGTTGAAAGTGTGTTGACAGGTCTATTGTGTGTTGTGGTAGACGAAAGTGGTGTTATGGAAGAGGTTGTGATGATGATGGTGAAATGATCCCATATCTGTTTTCTCTGTATTTCAGGTAATGAACTAGGATGGAGGGGTGAAGATGATGAGCTATGATGACAGTGAACGGCCAAGGAGAATGCAGGTTGAGGAAATGGTTATAACGAACGTAATGGGGGTTGGGATTGTTAATCCATTTTTGGTGTATTATGTTTTTGGTTGAAAGCCAGGGAAAATAGGAGAAAAATCTGATGAGGAGGATGACAATTGAGGTTTTATAGGGATGAAGACGGTGGAAAGGAGTTGGGAGAATCTGTGAGTGAATGGTGGTCCAGGGTCCTCTGATTTTTTTTTTTTTTGGGTTGAAGAAGATGGAAGGGAATATTAAGAAAGTGAAATCATGAAGAGAAAATGATGAGTGTTGTGTCGTTTTCTTCGTGGGGAGCAATGGCTTGTGTGTTGTTGTGTTCTAGTGTATGCGAGAGGGAGGCTTGGGTTACTTGTGGGGTGAAATCTGGAGATGAGGAATTGGAAACAAAAAAGGAAAATCTGATTGGGTGGTTACGGGTAAGAGCTCCTAGATCTGCTAGAGGTGATCAATTGGGAGGGGATAGAAAATGTGGCTGAGGTTCCCTCCTTTTTTCTTTTTTTTTTCGATGTGTTGAGGGGTGCCCATTTATCATACACAAAAGCACAAACATCCAAATGGTGAGTGTTTTAGTGCTCACTTTCAGTGCTCACATAATTGCATACAAACAAAACATTTCCTAGTGCATGGGTCCAAACAAATATTTAAAGTTTATCCAACGCACTCATACCATTATGTGATAACAATACATTACTATGTACTGATATTCCCGAATCCGTGTCTCTCGTGTTCTTTTTTTATTTCTTTTCTTTTCCTTTTTTTTTCGTTTTGTTTCTCCTTTTTTTTTATTCTTTTCGTTTTCTTTTCCTTTTTCCTATTTTGGTTTTCTTTTCTTTCTTTTTTTATTTTTATTTTTAAAAAAAAAAGAATATAGAAAATTAAATCAAATCAAAAAAGTAAGAATCAACTAAATCAAAGTAAACTAAAAATTAAAACCAAATAAATTTAAAATAAAACAAGTCTTATTATTTAGTCGCCCGAACGAAATTGGGTGTTGACAGCTGCCCCTCTTTACTTAGAATTATTGAATAATATGAAATTTTGATATTTTCGTATTATCTGAGTAAAGCTAAGTAATGATAGAAACACTAATTTCGTCTGGGTTTGAAAGGTGAAAGAGGAAAAATAAAAACAAATCCCAAAAATCAATGAAGCGTACCATGATGCAACAAAGACAGTTCAACCATTGCCTAGTAGAGGGCCGATAGCAAAACAAAAACCTAGACTTAACCATTTCCTAGCACAGGGCTAAACTCACAGAACAAAAACTCAAATTCGACCATTGCCAAGCTGAGGGCCGATAGCAAAAATTAAAACATGGATTTGACCATTGCCTAGCAGAGGGCCAAACTCACAGAACAGAAACTTAAATCTGACCATTGCAAAGCAGAGGGCCGATAGCAAAAATTAAAACCTAGATTTAACCATTGCCTAGCAGAGGGCCAAACTCACAGAACAGAAACTTAAATCCGACAATTGCCAAGCAGAGGGCCGATAGCAAAAATTAAAACCTGGATTTGACCATTGCCTAGTAGAGGGCCAAACTCACAGAACAGAAACTTAAATCCGACCATTGCGAAGTAGACGACCGATAGCAAAAATTAAAACCTGGATTTGACCATTGCCTAGCAGAGGGCCAAACTCACAGAACAGAAAATTAAATCCGACTATTGCCAAGCAGAGGGCCGTTAGCAAAAATTAAAACCTGGATTTGACCATTGCCTAGTAGAGGGCCAAACTCACAGAACAGAAACTTAAATCCAACAATTGCCAAGCAGAGGGCCGATAGCAAAAATTAAAACCTGGATTTGACCATTGCCTAGTAGAGGGCCAAACTCACAGAACAGAAACTTAAATCCGACCACTGCCAAGTAGACGGCCGATAGCAAAAATTAAAACCTGGATTTGACCATTGCCTAGCAGAGGGCCAAACTCACAGAACAGAAACTTAAATCCGACTATTGCCAAGCAGAGGGCCGTTAGCAAAAATTAAAACCTGGATTTGACCATTGCCTAGTAGAGGGCCAAACTCACAGAAGAAAACAAACTTGGATTCGACAATTTTTTTTATTTATTTTTTTTTTTAATTTTTTTTATATTATTATTATCATTTTTTTTACAGACACATTATTGAAGCCTCCGGTATACATGACCAAAATTGTAGACATAGTGAGTTTTTTTTTGGCTATATAAGGAGGAGCAGACTGCGTTGAGCGACACTTTGAGGTGTCGTGATTCTTGAGCGTGTGAGATAGTGTGAGAGCTTCTGAGCGAGTGAGATCTGAGCGAGAGTGCGTCTGCGAACCCTCTGTCAAGCGAGATTCTGCTTCTCCTTCCGCGTTTGTAAGTTTCTCTCTTTCTCTCAACCCTTCTTCTCTTTTGTTCGTGCTTTCCTTTTATACTTTTCTACTTTACACTTCTTTATGTTCTTTATTTCTCTTTCTTTTTTTTACTCGTTATGTATATGTACACGGGGTATATAGGCTGGAAAACCGTTGTTAATCTCCCTTCGTTTGAAGGTATGGCACAGACATTCGGGTAGAACAACGCCACGTATCCCAGTTAAAACAAACCAAAACAAAAAATATAGACTCTTTGAACTTAGATCTAGTTAGGATCCGTTGCGAGGACCGTGAAACAAATCTATTTCTGGACATTGAGACTTAAAGACTAGACGATGAAAACTAAACTAAAAAGAGAAGAAGCAAAAATGGAAGACATGACTTAAAATGGAAACTTGACTTGAACCTGATAAATCTTTTTACTTTTACCTTTTTTTCTTTGTTTTGTTTTTTTTTTAGAAGAAATATGGATACGGGTTACAAACAATGGCGGTCCACCCCGGAGCAAGTTCAGATCTTGTTGAACATTTTTAACCATGGGATCACTAATCCTAATCAAGATCAAATTCGGAAGATTGCAAAACGACTCCGGGAGTACGAAGATATCGGAGAATACAATATTTATTATTGGTTTCAAAACCATGGAAACCGATTAAAGCATCGATGCTTGCCGCAAGACGTCTCCGGTACATCTGAACCTTCATACTCCCTTCTACCGTCGTTTATGTATGGTAAGCATTTTATATATATATATATATATATATATATATATATATATATTATTTTTTTTCTTTTTTTTAAAAAAAAAATTCTTTGTTCATCTGACTAATATTATTTTGCACATCCGGAGATCCTTTATGGGTAATTCCACAGGCTCCACGGCTCTTGGATCTCTTTTCCATCCCCACCATTCCAGAAGAAGAAAAAAAAAGTCACTTATCTCATGTCGTTCCGCATCAATGCTCCTTCCACGGAGCTCTCTTTGAGATTGTCGTCTCCTTAGGGGGACCTTATTTTTATTATTATCATTATTATTGTTGTTGTTTTTTTTTTTTGGACTGTACACTTAACGACCACTTGTGGCCGACACCTGAGCATCTTATTATTTTTTTTTTGTTTTTATTTTTATTTTTGGACTGTACCACTAACGGCCACTCGTGGCCGACACTTGAACATCTTTTTTTTCTTTGGACTATACCCTTAACGGCCACTCGTGGCTGACACTTGAACATCTTATTATTTATTTTTTCTTTGGACTGTACCCTTAACGGCCACTCGTGGCCGACACTTGAACATCTTATTATATTTTTTTGTTTTTATTTTTATTTCTGGACTGTACTACTAACGACCACTCATGGCCGACACTTGAACATCTTATTTTTTTATGTACTGTGATTATTCTTTGTTTTTTTTCTTTTATTTATGTACTGTAATCATTACTTGCTTTTTTTTTATATGCCTAACTTTGTTTGTAATTTCATATTTGCATCGGTAATAAACAAATTACAGTTTAGTTATTCTTATTCCTCTCTTTTTTGTTGAAATTTTCATTGATGCTTTTATGTTTTTTGCTGCAACGAATTCCAATTTTCTGTTGCTATATCTGTAATTCAAATTCAGAATGCAATAATGACCACATAAGCTAAAAATATATTACAAAGTGTTAAAATCAAGACGTCAAGACCCTAACATGATTAACACGAAACTTGAATGCATATCGCTTTTTTTTGTATTTGGGATGAAAGATTCGATAACCATTCATATGAATGAAGAGGGTTTCGAATATTTTTTTAAGTGATTGTGTCATTCACCACATCATTTCGTTTTAGAGTTAAATTGGTGAGAAAGATCAGGACAAACATTCTTCAGTCGGCGTGGACTTTAATTTGGTTGTACCGTGGCTAAAGGTTTAGGGTTTTGAAAGAAACGGATAATGAAGGCCCAAATAAGTGTTTGAGGTTAAATTGTTTTAACAAGAATCACCTGCAATGTGTCGAGTCACCTGTCTCTAGGAGTTTGAAACTTCAGACATCCCTTTAGACCATTCGTTCAGTTGCCCCTACTGTGGCTTTTTTGAAACTTTTTTCATTTCTTTTTTTTTCAGAAATTTTCTCCTTGATTTTGGATGCCCTTGATGTACCCTTTTAGGTTGACATCGATATGCCAATGATTCTTGTCCAAGGTGATGAAAACAATTATGACTTCTGGTTCAAAGAGGGTGCAATTGGATAAATTTCTTTATTATTTGGGTGAAAGAAACAAAATGGTCACACGTCACTCTAAAGCTTGCTTTCCTTACTTTCTCACGACCTTAGCATTGAGACGAAACTCGGTAGCGGTTGACACATCGACTTCATTTTCTCTTTTTTAATTATTTTTTTTTATTGTCATTTTTTTGTTTTCTTTTTGTTTTTTTATTTTTATTTTTTTTATTTCTTTGAGTTAAATGTCTTAATTGCAATCATCAAACTTTTTTTTTATTTTGTATTTTTTGTAAAAACTGAGGAATGTCATACATCCGAGGTCTAACTTTGAGATTATTACATTTTGACTTTTTCCTTCGAACATCAGTGCACACATGCTTGAATTTATTGGCAAGAGGATGATTTCGAAGAGAATGAGAGCTGTTTAGAATGGTTTGGAAGGCTGGGACAGGCACGTGGGCACTACAATCCTCAAAGGCGATGTAATATGTGAATGTCAAGTCAAAACACGATATATCAAAAATTTTTGCCCCGGTTTGGTGTTTGGGAAAATGAGTTGAGGTTTGGATCCATGAAAATTAGGTTCAAAAAAATCAAGTGAGACTTGTAAAGTTGCCTCGGTCTTAGGATTATGGGTTGATGAAAAATTCGTGTGAGACTCACAAAGCTGCCCCAGTTTTTTTTGTTTTTTGCTTTGTTTATTGTGGTATGAGTTGATGAAAAACTTGCGTGAGACTCACAAAGTTGCCCTAGTTTTTTTTTTGCATAGGGTTCTGTGTGGAAGAGGTGGTGGGCATGAAAAGGATCTGCTAAAAGGATGACCCTAATTGGTTTGATTTTCTTTCGCATGCTTTTGGCTAGTCAGTAAGGAAATCCTCTCTTCCTGAGACATTTCTTTTTTCTTTTCTTTTTTTTTTGTTTTCCATTCATTCATTTTCAACTTTTTTTTCTTCTTTTTTTTTTACGACACATTGAAAGTCCCTTCGCCTTATGCAAAATTAAGCTTTATGAAAATTTGAGCAAACATTATCCAATATGTGTGGACTTTGTTAGGCTTGTAACGTGGCTAGGGGCTAAAAGGTATTGAAAGAAAGGATATAAAAGCCCAAATGAGTTTTGTTGGTTATTACTTTTTTGAAACAAGGGTTATCATCTAAGTATTTGCATCAACTTTTTGACTTTTCGAGCACTTTGTTTTTTCTTGAACTTTGCTTTCCATTATTTTCGCTCAACATCACTTTGTGATTTTTTTTTGTTCTTTTTGTTTTTCTTTTGTTTTTTTATTCACTCTTCTTGATGAATTCTCTTCGTTTGATCATTGAGTGCTCTTTATTTGAATCATGAGTTGACTTCACCCTCATGATAACCCTTGCTTGGGGATTATTTTAAAAAGAAATTATTGTTGGCTCAAACGGGGTGACAATGGATATATATTTTTCTTTTTAGATAAAGAAAAGATGGCCACACATCATTTCAAATTCTGATTGCTTTATTTTCAAAAGATTAATTCTGGAACTAGATGACCTCAACATAAGTCGTTTTTTTTTGTTTTTTTTTTCTTTTTTTTTTGTTTTTTTCTTAAAATTCTTTTGTTCGTCTTGATGGATTCAGGGATCACCCTACTAGCGCAAGCGAGAAAATTTTGGCCAGACCAATCTGCCCTAGTGTAAAGGTTTACTTTGTTACTGAGGGAAATGACAGTGTTTGTGGGGAAAATCTTTTATTTTGGGAAAGCTCAAGGGTGAAGTTTTTCAAGCAACACACGCACAAACGTTTAGGAAGGAAACGTCAAGTTGTTATTTTTTATTAGACACTTGACCTCAAAAAAGCATGACACTGCATCTTTTATTTATTTATTTATTTTGCTATTTTCGAATAATAAGAGTTTGACGATTTGTAAGAAAGACAAACGACTCAAGATATGCACAAGGTACGTGATTTTATTAAGCAAAAATGAGGGTTAGAAAACTGCACTCATCTCCCTTTGTGCCCTAGATAAGGTTCAACATTTCATATTCAAGGTCAAGTATATGCAATCTTACAAGGATGGCTTCCTGAACCTAGAGATCAATGGTCACCAGAGTTATGGCCCCCGTCAGAGCATCTCCACAACAATCGAGTAATCAACTAGATGCGGAGACATAACTGAAGAGAACAAACTCTAGTTGGGGTTCTCACGATAGCCAAACAGGAAGTATGTCCCAAATGGCACCGCTACACAACCCCTCTATTTCTAAGTTACACTCAGACTCGGGTATAGGGCCTCACTCATGATATGCATAATGTGTGTGTGTGAAGGGAGAATGCAATGCACCCAAACCCTCACCTTCAAAACAACCAGAAAAATTCCCAGGCAGATATAAACATGTTTTCTACCCTAGGGTTCAAGAATTATTTCAAGCAAAACAACTCACATGCAATTATTATAAATATCGAACAAAGATGAAAAATATTGAAGTACAAAACAGGAATGGGACAAAAAACATAAAGCAAAACCACATCAAATTCGTGTATTTAATTAAATGGCTTGACTCTCTAGCGTCCCTAGTGGAGTCGCCATTTGTCGCAACCGAAAATCACGACGGGACGACGATCCAAAAAACGAAATCTTAGTCTTTGAAAAAAAGTTTTGGAGTCGCCACCATAGTTTATTCTCGAAAACTACAGAAAAACCATAAAAAGGCAAGGCAAGGTCTACGAAAACCAGATTTTAGGTTTGGTAGTCGGTTACTTGTAGGGAAGGTATTAACACCCTACAACGCCTGCTCGAAGGAAGTACCTTTAATTAAATACGCGAATTTGATGTGGTTTGCAAAATGTTTAATTATCCCTAAAAAATAAAACTTTAAAGAAAACAAAATATTTTTTTAGTTTTTTTTGGGATTTTTGGAAAGTGAACCTGACAAGGACTGACCTTGCTCCTACGTATCTCCACCCTTGGTGGAGAATCAAGGATCACGTAGTTCTGGCATTAAGAAATTGATTTGAAAAAAAGTTGATATTTTTATTTTGAAGATTTTAAAATTTTTTATTTTTTATTTCTTTTGGCATTTTTTATATAAAAAGGGAGGTAAGGTCTTAGCACGAGGACGATGCGTGCGATCACACACATGCTTAAATCTTTCAAATATTTTTTGATTATTTTTATAAAAAGGAAGAAAAGGTTTTCTAGCACAAGGACGACGTGTGCGATCACACATGTGCTTAAACCTTTAAAAAAATTTATTTATTTATTTATTTATTATTTTTGTTTATTTATTTTTTTATGATTTTTATATTTTTTTATTTTTATTAACTAACTAATATAAATAACAAATAAAAACAACGACAATAAAAAAACATCACACTCCAATAAACTCAATAAGAGTGAGGTGTAGAGATTAAAAACCAGGGGTGCTGAGCAAAGTTGAGGCCACCAAGGGTATGATGATTAAATTGGCGGTGCAACGCGAAATAGCCTGTTCAGGCCCAAATACAAGTGCATCAGCAAAGTTGGAGGTGCCTAAAACCGAATTGGGCCCAATGTCCAAACCTCCTTTTTTTTTTAGAAATGGCATGGGAGTGCGAATGGGAATGTAAGTGGTGGCAGGAAGAGAGAATGAGCCCAATAGCCCATTCAGAAACCATTAGGGGTTCCAACAACTTCATCACATTTGCATAAGCAGTGTCAAGAATCAGATCATCTTCTCCTCTGAACGAAAGGAGCTAGAGACACCTCCACTCAAACGGCCACCACCGTACCAACCTTCGCCGGCCGCTGCAGCCCAAGACGCCGCTAGTGCGACAATTGCCGCCACAACCGCTGCCGGTCGTCGTGCGAAGCTCTCTCTTCTCCTTCGCCTCTTCACGCGAGAACAATCTCCCCACCCTAGGTCACGATATGGTTTGCTATCAAGACTGTGGGCAACGACGCCGACCACCACCAGAGCTCCTCCTCGCGTCGCAGCCGCCACTAGGGTAGTTGCTGCAACCGTCACCGTGTCACTGTATGCTACACAGTCGACAGCGTCGCCGGCGCCGTCGAGTGAACCGCACCAGGCTCTCTCTTCTTCCTCTGTTTCTCTATTTTTCCTTGGTTTTGTGTTTCTATGTTTCTTTCAGGTTCTGAACCGAATAGAGGGGGAAATTTTGGGGTTTTGGCTAATTTGAAATTCAACTTGATGGGAGAATGGGATTCTGTCTTGGGTTTCTTCTTATGCTTGAAGCCACCGTCAACGACAATTTTCTTTTTCTCAAGCGAACTCACAGAAGTTCCAATGCCCAACGCAGTTCGAGCTCGTGTCTTACCCTTGAGCAACTTGTTTCAGATTTATCTCCGTTCAGAAACCACACTCACGCAGCCGACGATGCCGCTACGATTATCCTCCTCAGACGCTTTCCCCTCCCAAATTCGTGAAGGCCACTCCTTTTTATCTTTTCTTGATTTCTTTGTCTGCAACTGAGAAAATGAATGCGTGTGTTGAAGGTGTGTTGACAGGTCTATTGTGTGTTGTGGTAGACGAAAGTGGTGTTATGGAAGAGGTTGTGATGATGATGGTGAAATGATCCCATATCTGTTTTCTCTGTATTTCAGGTAATGAACTAGGATGGAGGGGTGAAGATGATGAGCTATGATGACAGTGAACGGCCAAGGAGAATGCAGGTTGAGGAAATGGTTATAACGAACGTAATGGGGGTTGGGATTGTTAATCCATTTTTGGTGTATTATGTTTTTGGTTGAAAGCCAGGGAAAATAGGAGAAAAATCTGATGAGGAGGATGATAATGGAGGTTTTATGGGGATGAAGATGGTGGAAAGGTGTTGGTAGAATCTGTGAGTGAATGGTGGTCCAGGGTCCTCTAATTTTTTTTTTGGGGTTGAAGAAGATGGAAGGGAATATTAAGAAAGTGAAATCATGAAGAGAAAATGATGAGTGTTGTGTCGTTTTCTTCCTGGGGAGCAATGGCCTGTGTGTTGCTGTGTTCTGGTGTATGCGAGAGGGAGGCTTGGGTTACTTGTGGGGTGAAATCTGGAGATGAGGAATTGGAAACAAAAAAGGAAAATCTGATTGGGTGGTTACGAGTAAGAGCTCATAGATCTACTATAGGTGATCAATTGGGAGGGGATGGAAAATGTGGCTGAGGTTCCCTCCTTTTTTCCTTTTTTTTTCGGTGTGTTGAGGGGTGCCCATTTATCATACACAAAAGCACAAACATCCAAATGGTGAGTGTTTTAGTGCTCACTTTCGGTGCTCACATAATTGCATACAAACAAAACATTTCCTAGTGCATGGGTCCAAACAAATATTTAAAGTTTATCCAACGCACTCATACCATTATGTGATAACAATACATTACTATGTACTGATATTCCCGAATCTGTGACTCTCGTGTTCTTTTTTTATTTCTTTTCTTTTCCCTTTTTTTCGTTTTGTTTCTCCTTTTTTTTGTTGTTTTATTCTTTTCGTTTTCTTTTCCTTTTTCCTATTTTGGTTTTCTTTTCTTTCTTTTTTTATTTTTTTATTTTTTAAAAAAAGAATATAGAAAATTAAATCAAATCAAAAAATAAGAAATAACTAAATCAAAGTAAACTAAATATTAAAACCAAATAAAATTAAAATAAAACAAGTGTTATTATTTAGTCGCCCGGACGAAATTGGGTGTTGACAGTAGTCAACTTTACATTTCCGCTGCACTTAGAATTTTCATTCCTTGCGATTCAAGAAACTTTGTAAAGGTTTTTACTTTGCGAAAAAGATTTTGAAAAGACTCTGGTTTTTAAACCTCACCCATTCACCCCCGTCTTGGTGTTGAAACTGAGCCATCCTCTTTCCAACAATTGGCACCAGAGCTGGTTTTCATAAGATATTTGAAAAACTAGTCGACTTATGTTTTCTTTGAATCGACTATATCCTGGATAATGGCTTCCAGTTTTCAAACCTTTGGTGAAGGTGCATCTACAAACAGACCACCACTGTTTACGGGTGAAAATTATCCTTTTTGGAAAATTAGAATGCAAATATTTCTTGAATCCGTGGATAGAGGAATTTGGGATACAACTTTGAATGGTCCTTTTGAGCCAACTCTCTAGAGCTAGTTGGAGTTTCTGAGAGGTAAGGGAAGCTAATGTTACTTTTTGATTTAATTATTAAGTATAAACAGTGTTTTGAAAGTATATGAAATTGATACATGTTGGTGTATATCTGTGGATATATATATATATATATATATATATATATATGAATAAATTGCTTGTATGGTGTTGAATGTGTCTATATGGTTTATGATAACTTGAATATTCTATAGTGAGTGAATAATAATTGTTGTGCTTCATGATGTGTTCTTGAGTTTGAACGAATGTATAAATGTTGTCTGAGTGTATGTATGCTGAAATTGGAATGGATTGGAATGCAAAACTATATGGATGATGATATTGGTGAAAAGAGAGGGTTGAAGTACTACTTTGTGTTTCAAATAGGGGTGTTTGGATACTAAAATTTAGAATAACGAGTTTAAAGTGGAACCTGCAATTTAGTAAGTGTTATGGGGTGTTTTATGACTGATTGATGTCTTTAAATTAGTAATGTATGATGTCAAATTGAAAGGAAAGAATATGAATTTGTTTTATTCTTGTTTTAAAAGTGAAATTGGGGGTTTTAATATGTAAGTTTTTGAAGAAAGGGTTGATAAGGGAAAATAGAAGTTTGGAGTCTATTTTGAATTCATTTATGACTTGTTGAAGCTGTAAAACTAATAAAATATGGTATATAATGTAATAGAGCGTTTGTGAGGGTGTGTTACATAACTTTTAGTACAATTAAGGGGGTTTTGGGTAGTGAATCTCTAAAGGAGTAGGCCTGTGTTGAATTGGATGGTTTAGGGTTTGTTGTTAAGTCATTTGAAACTTGTTTGTGCAGTTAGTTTAGTGAATTGGGTGTTAAAAGAAGTAGAAAGGAGCTTATGTGACTTAGAGAGGTAGATTGGGTTTAGAGTGGTCAAATTGAGTTAGAGATGTGTTTTCTGAAGTTTCTTAGGGTTTATAGGGTCCTAGGGAATAGTAGAAGTTGGGGGTAGAGTGTCCAAGGTTAAAAAAAGAAAAAGAGTATTACACTGAGCGCCAGTTTGAGGGTGCCTAAGCGTTAGTCAACAGGGTTCCATAAGTTGGTTTAAAGTGTTTTGTGATACTTGATTTGTTTGTTTTTTATTCTTTTGGGGATGTTTCATGGTTTACTATGTTTTGATGCAATATTATGAGGTTATCAAAGTGTGAATGAAATATTGTGGAAAAGAATTCCAAGGAGGAATTTCTTATTGGGGGATTCATATGTGGAACTAGTATAAATTGTAAGAAGTCGATATGAAGGTTATCCTAACACTCTAATGATCATCCATGCTCAATTAGAGAGTGATAAGTCATGTCGTGAAAAAAGTAGGAGGTCCTAGCCTTGGGGCCTTTCTTCATGGTGGAAAAAGGGTGTATTTCAAGGACTAACCTTGTGTGGCAGCTTTGAGTGGGTCAACTGTTCCACCACACAAGTGCAAAACCTTTCCATGGCTCGACATTTATACTAGATTGTAAAGACTTTGACCAAGCCTGAGTAAGTGGTGTAATTGTGGAGAATGTTCTAATATTTGTGTGATTGGAATTGTATGTTAAATTCTATCTTACAGTGTATAACTATTTTATCATTAACTTACCTTTGCTTTTGTTTGTTTGTCTGTGTGTGTTTTCTCTTTTGCGATGATCACCTTAATGGGTGTGAGCATAGTATACCATTCTTGTCATGATTGTTTATGTGAACCTTTTTTATACTATGCCAATAAAATAACTCACACTGCAGAAAAATATGAAAGAAGTCTATCATTATTAGGAAGGAAATAAATCTAATATATGTATTATAAGTCTATTATGTATAATTATGGTGTGCACCTATGTATAATATCAATTTTATGGAAAACAAATCTTGTGAAATATTTTGATAAATAATATTGATGTTAGGATTTCTCTAATAAAGGAAGAAAAAAATAAATTAGGACATCACAAAGAACATCATTAAAAAAAAAATAACTTTCGCATACCATTTTTATTGTAAAAAAACTCAAAGCACGAAACCACTTAAACTACAACTTAGCACTTCACCCTGTTTCAAAACTTTGTTCACATACAATACATCAAAGACACAAACACAAACAGAAAATCAACATAATAGTGAAATCACTAAATATATCCCAATCCCAAACCACCCCAAAACAAACATCAAACTTCTTTAATTTAACCTAACCATAAAAAAAAATTAAAACTATTTATAACCAACGAAATAGGACTATAGGTGTGTTACTTGCAACTGTTGAAATGAATTTCACTGACACAAAAAGCAAACACAAATGAAGAAATGAACTGCAAAACAATGGACGGAAGGAAACAACCCAAACAATGGACTGAGAGCGACGACGACGATGGAGCCACAACGAACCAAGGAACCCACAATGTGGCCGAAATTTGAGGAAGCCAAACCCAAACAATGAAGTCAAACCACTTTCTAGAGTTCTCTTACTTCTTTCTAAGAGTTCTCATCTCTTGTCCATCTGTTTGAAGATCAAAGACCGCCTGCGTAATCACAGTGACAAGATCTTCAAGTTTAACCGATCAATTTTCCAAAAGAGTAAGTTAGTTTGTACAATTTTTCTTTAGTCTGTCTCGTTTCTTTTTGCATGCGAGATTTAATGCTTTTTCATGTGTCATCTGAGTATTTTATAAGACTCTCTACTGATCAGTGGTTCTAATGGTGTACCCCGATCATGTTTTCATTATTTGTAAGTGCATTTAGTATTCTTTAATATGTGGGAATTGTCTGAGGGTTCTATAGAGTCGTTGGTCTTCAAACATGTAAGGGAAGATAATATTTGTTTTAATTTGTGTTAAAAAGTATGAAATTATGTTTATTAGATTGTGAGAATGATGTTTGATTGAATATGTTATAATTTGAGATAATTATTAAGAATTGTGTTTGATGAATGGAATTGGATTGTTGATGAATGTTGTTGTGAATGATTTTGAATTAGTATTTGCTTGAATTTTGAATGTTGTTGTTTTTGAGTCCTAGGAGGTATAAATCTATTTAGAATTGAAAGTAGTGAAATGGGAGTGGTGCCCTATAATGTATGTATTATTGTTGGAACTCAGCCTCCAGAGTTATCTTGACACTATAATGGTCATCCGTTCTCGAGTAGAGAGGGGTGCCATGTGGTGAGAGTAGTAGGAGGTCCTAGTTTTGGGGGGCTGGTACCATTAACAAAGGGCGTTTTAACTAGAGCTGTCAAAATGTGTTAGAACCTGCGGGCCAACCCGGGCCACCACGGGTTCGAGCTAGGTTAGGTTTGAAAAAATGTATGTTTTTTATGCGGGTCAATTTTCAACCTGACTCATTTAAACTCGACTCATCCGGGTTGAACCCGTGGTGAGCCGGGTTGACTCATCAATCTACCTAATTTTATTTTTATTAATTTATTATCTTATGAAACCCTAAAAAATACTCTCCTAACTGATTCTATACCAAAAAAGAAACCTCATCTTGTTGATTATATGCTCACACAAGTTTATTATTTCTTTTGATGGCTACACTACAATACCTTATTTGTGATAGAAAATTATGCATAGTTCCACTAAGTAATTGTGGTAGCAGTTTTATAATTTATTTAGACAATTTTGTTTGAAAAGGACAATAAATATGAGTACATCTTCCACTGATCTATATTGGCATATAATTTCATTTTTTTTAAGTTTTGTCTCAATTTGATTTCTCCAACTTCTCTTGGGTACAAGCTTTTTCACTTTTTTTTTGTTAGACGCGCTTTTATTTTACTCACAAAAATAATAGCCAAGACGATGTTCTACAATATTCTTTCGAAAGAACTTTTGAATGTGTTCTTTTATACCACATTTTGCATAGAGTAAAGCTACAAGGTTAGGTTAAAATATCTTGACCTGTTATTTATAATTTTTTATGCTAATTACTAAAAAAATTAGGTCTAGATTAGTTGGTAGATGATATTGAACTTTATATCACAGTGGTGTTTATTATCTTGATGATTCACTTTTGCATCTGTAAGAAAGAATGACAACATAAATCCTTATTATTTTCTTCATTATTTATTTAGATTTGAATTATAAAAAGTCTGTAATTTTTATTTTATTTTAAAAAAGTTATAATTAAGTGAGCCAATGAGCCAACCCGTTTAACCCACCAACCCGTGGTGAGTCGGGCCGGGTTCAAATTTTTCTGATAAATGAGCCGGGTTGGGTTTGCTTACCAAGTGACCAACCCGTGGTGGGCCGGGCCGGGTCGAGTCGGGTGGCCTGTTTTGACAACACTAGTTTTAACGGACTAATCTTGTGTGGCAACTTGGGAGGTAGTTGTTCCACCACTACAAGTGTACAATCCGCCATAGCTCTACAATAACGCATGTATCCGGATTTTGGGTCTAGATGTCTTACCTGTTTAGGTGTTGTGTTTAGTTTGAACTAAAAATATAGTATGTTACTTTATGAATGTTATGTGTTAGTCTTTTGATATTAGCTTACCCTTTTGTTTTTGTTTGTCTCTTGTTTGTTTTCTTTTTTGCAGTGATCATCTTAAATAGTATGAGCTTAGGGGGACGTCCTTTTAGTTGATCTAATGCGGGATGCAATGAGAATAATGACATAGTTAGAATTTAGTTCTCTAAGTATAAGTCTTTAAAATTAAAAATCTCAAGTTTTTCGTCAATTATTATATTTGTAGCACTTATTTATTTTAGTAGTTTTATACTAATAAGGAGATGTTATCATATTTATATTATTATTAATACTTATATGTTATATAAACAAATTCATTTTTATTGTGTCTACATTTTTTTCAATTTATCAAGTGATTTTTTTAAATCTAACTGTTTTTTTTAATTTAATATTTTTCAAAATAAATAAATAAATTATGTACAAATAAACTATAATAAATTGTAAAAATTATTTATATTTACTTTTATAAACTATAATAGCATATGTGTTTTCATTGGTATATACATAAGTATACTATGAAAAAATATAAGAAAATAAAAAATTAAAATATTAGTTACAAATTAAACAAAATGTCAATTTTATTTAATTAAAATATTAAAAATGCATGGCAAATTTTTAAACTATATTGTTAAACTTAATTTCAAATATTTGCAATTTCACCTATTTTTCAAATCATATAACCAATAAATAAGAACAATAAAAAAATCTTATGTTTGGGTATCTTCCCCGGAAAACTACAAGAAACACAATCTCACCAAAAACGTTCCTGAGTTAAATTAAAAAAAAAAATTAGGTACGCTATCTCAACTATAACACACCCGCTCTCTCTTTCTCTCTCTCACTCTCTCTTCTCTCTGTGGTAGGGTTCTTCTTCACTTCCCTTTCTCAACCCAAACTATTCCTTCAATCTCTGCCATGACCTAATTCACATAACTCTCCGGACAAGTCACTTCGCGAAGCGCGTTCAACTTTGCTTATTCACCGTTCGCGTTTCTT
>CM050925.1:20838593-20998640 GCA_027742785.1 Vigna reflexopilosa | reverse complement strand
ATAGTTGAATCTTGGTTGGCTAAGACATCATTAATTTTTACTGATCTTTCTATGATGAGCATGAGTGAGTTACTTGTCTTAGAACAAAATGCTTTTTGGTGTGCTTGACCATTATAGTATGGCTATTTTGTTTAAGTCAAGTTACATTTTGCTTGAGGACAAGCAAAGTTTCAAGTTTGAGGTTGTGATAACGATTGATTTTACCATTATCCATGATGGAATTTTGATACTAAATCAACTCTTTTTGACTTTGAAGCTTGCTTAAACTCGTGTTTTTAGTTTAGTTTTGTGAATGAGTGAATCGAGGTTATACTTAATGATTTTATTACTACATTACCTAAATTTTGTAGGTTATTGGCATGTTTTGGAAGAGGAGTAAACATATCAAAAAGTTGGAACTCAAGAGGGACAGCAAAAGCACCAGAAAAAAGACTGAAGAAGGCGCATGACGATTGGTTACCCTCTAAGGGGCGCTGAGTGCTAGTTTGATGCACTGCAGAACGCTTGGTTACCCTCAACCAAGGCGCTGAGCGCCAGTCTCTTTGCAAGCTCGCCTGGTTGCGCTTTCTTAGGGCTTTGAGTGCCAGTGAAGTGGGCTTATGGGCCACTTTTGATCTATTTAAGGGTTTGCACGCATTAGGGTTGATATCTTTTAATGGCTGAAGCACAGAAACTCTATTTTCGACCCTTTGGAGGTAGATTAGGAATGCAGGAGCTTTCCTTTTCTCTCTCTAGGGTTTCCATCTCATATTCATTGTTCCATTGTACACCAAGGTTCTCCATGACAATGGAGAACTAAACTCATTTGTTGTTGGGAAAGATATAACCTCTAAACTTTCATGTATTTGAATATGTTTTAAATATTTTATGCTTCTTTCATTAAATGTTAGTGATTTTCTTCCATTCATAATTCTAGTTATGTTCTGGCCATTCATAGCTTGATGTTTGATTTATCTGAGTATTGGGAAATATCTTATGAATCATGATATGGAGAATTCCACCCAAAGGGAATATTGCCTAGACATAGGGATAAGACGTTTAGCTGTCTTAAGCTTCTTTTCGTAATGCGGAATTGATTATTAGGGGTGCAAGTGGTTGTGGTCTAATATTAAGGCTAGACTTTTTACGCCGAGGGATCGGGTTTTAAGTAATTTAGAAAGTGACATTAACATTCCAATGAAGAAGACGAGTTCTTATTTACATGAAAGTGAAGTAGGTGAAATCTAAATCCCAACAACATAATCATCTCATATCATCAATTTCATCATCCACTTATCTGTGTTTTAGTATCAAAAGATCAACTTGCATCATATTTACTTTTGTTGCATTTGCATTTGCATTTTAATCCAATCGAATTTTCTTCAGTTTTAATTAGTTAAGGTATTATACAATTGTTTAGTGCCACAAGTCTCTTGGGAAATGATACTTGGGCTTGCCATTTATTATTACTTGATACGATTCGGTACACTTGCCGACCATTTAACAATATCTCAAAGGGGTTGATGTGACAAGAACGGGGTAGTTTTGTGTTGGCAGGCTTTGTTGTACTATATTTTGATTGAGAGTTTGTGAGGTGTTTACATATAAGAGTTGCTTGTGAAGCGTTCGGCAAGTGTACCGAATCGTATCAAGTAATATAAAATAGTAAGACCAACTATCGTTTCCCAAAAGACTCGTGCCACTAAACAATTGTATAATTCCTTAACTAATTAAAACTGAAGAAAGATTCCATTGGATGAAATTAAAATGCAATAAAAGCAGATATGATGCTTTAAAGGTAAAGTTGATCTTTATGATGCTTTAAAGGTAAAGTTGATCTTTTGAGGCTTAAACAAGAATGAATGGATGAAATTGATGATACGAGATGCTGATGTTATTGGGTTTTAAATTTCACCTACTTCACTTTCATGCATATTAGAACTCATCTTCTTCATTAGAATGTTAATGTCACTTACAAAATTACTTAGACCCCAATCCCTTGGCGTAAAAAGCCTAGCCTTGATTATTATTAGACCTCAATCCCTTGAATCCCTACTAACCAATTCCGCATTATAAAATGAAGCTTAAGACAACCAAAAACGTCCTATCTCTATCCCTAGACAATATTCCCTTTGGGTGAAATCCTCCAGATCATGGTTCCTAGGTATTTCCTAATAACAAAGAAATCCAATCATCAAGCTATAAATGGCTAAATCATAACAAGCATTACGAATAGGAGAAAATCACTAGCATTCAATGAAATAAGCATAAGATATTTAAAACATGTTCAAATACATGAAATTAGAGGTTACATCTTCCCTAAAAACAAATGAGTTTAGCTCTCCATTTTCATGGAGAACCTTGGCTTACAATGGAAGAATGATAATGAGATGGAAACCCTATGTTAAAAAAGAATGGCTCAATTACTCACACCGAGAGGAGGGGTGAATTGGTGAAACTTAAAAGCAATGTTCTTTCAAAATCTTTTTCCCAAAAGGAGATGCCTTTAAAGATTTCTTGAAATGCAAGGAAAAGATTTTCTAATTAATAACGGTTGAAAAACCGTTATTTTCATACTTAATTTTGATATCAAATGCACCCTTGTTGACTCAGAAACTTATTTGGAATCATTATTTTTCTTTAGTTTTGTGAATAAAAGAGTTGAGGACATTTGATTTTTTAGGTTTTTGGAATGAATTGAAAGAAAGCTTGAAGTATCAAAGGGTTGCAGTGCAGAAAAGTCAAATAGAATGCAGAAAAGTCAACCCGTCAACCAGAAAAGTCAACCAGTTGACCAGAATGTTGACCAGAGCGCTGAGCGGCGGTTTTGGGCGCTGAGCGGTGGCGATGAGTGCCAGTTTTGCTTGTTTTTCACTATTTTTCGCTTGGGGGCACCGCTGAGCGGTCCTGCGATTATGAGGTAAATCGCTGAGCGCTGTTTTTGAGCGTTGAGCGTTGGGGACGCGGGCTTGGACCTTTTTTCTGTTATTTTTATGATTTGTTTGGGCTTGGACTTGTTTTCTGTTATTTTTATGCCCTATTTAAAGGCCAGAACGTCTTAGGGTTTGTATCTTTTGATGGCTTAGACACAGAAACACACTTTTCACCCCTTTGGGGTAGATTTGGAGGTGGTGACAACTCTCCTTTTCTCTTTTTAGGGTTTCTATCTCTTTCATTCCATTATTCACTTAGTTTCTCCATGACGATGGAGAACTAATCTTATTTGTTGCTCGGAAAGATGTAACTCTAACTCTCTTATATTGAAATTATTATTTTATTCATATGTTTCATATGCTTATATTATCAATTGTTGGGTTCTTATCTGTATTTAATGCTTTTATCGTTTAACTCATTCGGTAAAAAGATATTTGCCTTTCTTGATACAGAGACGTACGGGAAAGTCATGAACTGATAGGAAATTCCTTGATTAAGCAATACTGCCTAGAGATAGGGGTAGGACGATCAATTGTATTTTGCTTCTGTAATTAATGCATTGCTAATTACTTAGGGAGACTAGGGATAGTAAACTAGTAGTTTGAATAGGCTCTTCTCGCCGAGAGATCGGGTTTAGGGTAGGAAAATAAATTTTGCATGACAATTAGATAATAAAGCGAATTTAATAAGAAAAGTAGATATATGAGAGTGATTGGGTGAAATCTAAACCCTAGCAACAAACCCATCTCATATTATCAACATCATCCATCCACTTTTGTGTTTAACCTCAATTGATCAAATTGCATTCATGTTTATTTTTCCTTACTTTATATTTAAAAATCCCAAAATATTGTTCTTATAGTCTTGATTGGTTAAGCAAAAGCACAACAGTTTATTGCCTTGAGTCTCTTCGGAAATCGATACTTGGAATTACCATATATTATTACTTGATACGATCTCGTACACTTGCCAGGGGTTTAACACTAATGCAGTGAAAATAAAGTGGATTAAGTACAAAATGAAGTCGACTGAAAGTTAAAGTATAAGGATAAGAGAATTCAAACACTGGTTTTTATATTGGTTCGGCCAACCTGCCTACTTCCAGTGTCCTTCCAATCATAGGAAGCAAATGCACTATAATGATCAAGGTTTTTACAACAAGGCTTTTATAGAGACCTCACTTCAAAAATATAAAACACCTCTCTAACCCTCTAATACAAATATAGGCATACAATAACAAGAGCAGCAACAAGAATCCCCTGTTCTGCTGTCTACACCCTTTGAGAAACCCGTCAAAGGTAAGAACACAACACGCTCTTCTTCTTGTAATCACAATAGGGAAACAACCCAATCTTCAATAGATTGTCAACCCTGATCTTGTAGTAGACACCTCAATGTGTAGATAGATCAGACAATCAATGCACAACAATCTTGCTCTTCAAGAAATCACAAGTAGATGATCACCACGATCTCTTCTTTGATTCTTGGAGTGTTCTCATCTTTCTGTAACACAACACTTATGTGAAAGATATCACAAACAATGTTAGATTCACCAAAGTTGTTAAAGAAATCAATCTCGCGTCAATTTATAGTTTTTCACAATTCTGACGCACTTTAGTCGATTTAGCTACTAATGTAGTTGAATATAACAAAACAGTTATGGCAGTTAGTAGCAGTCAAAGCAATTAATTAAGTTCACAATTAATGCAGTCAATTTGCATTTAATGCGTGGTCAACCAAATTAAAAATATGACCGTTAGACAGTTATGACAAGCATTAACAGAATTTCAAAACATAACAGACTTAGTCGAATGCGATTCGACTATAATCGACTATGTTACACAGTAAAGCAAAGTTTCGAAAAACTTTCTCTTTAAAAAATCTCACAGCACACTTTGAAAAGGTTTGTGCAAAGACACTAGTTTTAATGGACGCACTCCATAATGAAGTCGACTTAAAATCTTGCTTTGCTACATAATCAAAGCTCAACAAAAGTGCTTGTGGTTTTTCTCTTTAAAAAACATTTGTCATGCATTTACAGATAAAATCCCATATACCTAACATAGTGAAATGCAATGAACAGCACAAAAACAACAGAATCATGTCCTCAGGTAAGCATATAACATGTAAGGAAAGAACATGTAACACAAAATATACATGTGTTATTAATTATGTATTGTTATCATCAAAAACTCAGATATTACTGAGATTGTGGGTTCAACTAAACCAATGCTCCCCTATCAACAATCTCAACACCCTAGAAAGAGAAAAGGATAGCTCCTGCATGCCCAATCTTCCTCCAAAGGGTGGAAAATAGGATTTTTGTGCTTCAACCGTTAAAAGATCAAAGGTAACACATAGGCCCACGTCGCCAGCGCTGAACACCCTGGTTGGGGCAACCAGGTGTGCTACTGTACATGTAGCTGGCGCTCAATGTTAATGAATCGGCAAGTGTACCGAATCGTATCAAGTAATATAAAATGGTAAGACCAAGTATCATTTCACAAGAGACTCACGTCACTAGATAGTTATGTAATTGCTTAACCAATTACGACTTTACGAACAATATTTTGGGGTTTGAATGCAAAGTGCAGAAAAATAAACATGAATGCAATTTGATCAATTCAGGCTTAATCACAAATATGAATGGATGAAGATAATATGAGATGGTTATGTTGTTAGGGTTTAGATTTCACCTAATCACTCCCATGCATATAAGAATTCTTCTTCTTCATTAATCTTAATGTCACTATCTAAATTACTTAAAACCTGATCCCTCGACGAAGAAACCATATCCTTAATTACTAGACCACAATCCCTTGCATCCCTAATAATTAATTCTGACCAACAGGAGCTTAAGACATCCAAAACTCATATCTCTATCCATGGGCAATACTATTTTTTGGGAGAGATTCCCCATAACCTGAATTGTAAGATATGTCCCGATACTCATGCAATTCATACATCATGCCATGAATGAGTTAAACAAAGGAAGCAATGAGCGAAGGAGAAAAACCCTAACAATTAATGAAAGAAGCATATATAAATAACAAGAATCAATTCAAATATATGAGAGTTTAGATGTTACATCATTCCCCAACAACAAATAAAATTTAGTTCCCCATTGTCAAGGAAAAACTAGATGTACAATGAATGGAAGAGATAGAAAAACCCTAGAAAGAGAATAGGAGAGTTGTCACATCCCCAAATCTACCCCAAGAGGTGAAAAACGTGTTTCTGTGTTCAAGCCATCAAAAGATACAAACCTTAAGGCGTTTGGGTCTTAAATAGATCATAAAAATAACAGAAAATAGAAAGTGACTCCTAGGTCATCTCTCAAGGACCAACTGTGGTTCGAGAATTAGGTCTAACACGTAGTGGGGGGTTATTAAAAGTGTTTTTGTGATTAGAAATAAACTAAATTAAAACTAGAAATTAAACACAACCAAACATAATTGAAAACATCGAAATAAATGAACAAAGCATGAAGACCGAATGGTCCTACAGATGACCGAACGGTTCTACATTGAGTCTAAACTGTCTCTAAAGCAAGTGAGGAAATTGAAAATGCAAGAAGACAAAGGAGCCAAACCAAATAAACAACATAGTGAACTGAACAATAAATCGAACATAACAGATATCATAAAAACAGTAAATTAAAGGATCCTAAAGCAAAGTGTGTGAACTAATTGAAATGCAAGAAATGAATAACAAAAAGCGTCAATGCTAGAATAAAATTAAATGCAACAATTAAGCAAAAGAAATCTGAATACGCATTCAAGGAAAACACATATAATTCTTTTAAAATGCAAAGCTTTAGACTAATTAATCAAATAAAGTGCAGCTTGGAATTGAAAGCAAAAGAAATGTCACCATGGTGTACTAAATGAAATGTGAATCAGCATGTGCATATCTAAATGCAAAGAAAATCACCGTCTCCATTTTTTTCTATAAGAAATTGAATGCTCTAATAAAGTGAATCACGTGTTGCCCTGCCGCTGGATGTAATTTCAAAAAATCAATCACCATTTTTCCTGATCAGTGTGTGCACTTCCAACTAGCTATGTCTGTATGCCACCTCCAACTTTCTCCAATTGAATCACCAAGTGTGCCTTTGCTACCATATGCAATCAGCGCATGCTTCATCTAAAAGCAAAAAAGGAATTCCGCAAAATGAATGCAGCGCCTCACTTCTTGGTCGTGACACGCGAGAATCTGCACCCTTTTCTCCAATACCATCACCGTGCACACACTTCTTCAATTGAAAACATCACAGCGCTTTTCTCTAAAGCAATGGAATGTCAGCCAGGCCGTGAATCTTCCCTGCACCGCTTCTCATGCTTCCTCCAATTAAATCAATGCATTTCTCCTTTCTCCAAAGCCAATGAAAATTACCGCGTGCATTAGCTTTCTAATTGAAAACGTAAAGAAAGAAAGGTAAATAAATTGCAGCTTCTTCATCAAAAGTTTAGAGGTCTACATTTTTAGTCACCGTTGCTTTTCTTTTTTTTTTCTCAAGAGTAAATTGAATCCCTTGGGTGGTGGCTGGCCCTAGCTAAAGCACCCTTGTCCTCTCTTTTCGAAAAACAAAAAAAATAATAAAAAATAATTTCTAGACCTAACATTGCTACTCCAATTTTGGGCCCAACATCTTTTGCCAAAAATTGGTCCAAAATAAAAAAAATTGTCCAAAAAGTTTTAAGTAACTAAATTACAATATAACTAAATTCTAAAATGTCTATGTAGAGAGTCTTGAATTATTTGGCATCCTTCTCAATGTCCGAAAATGTATTTCCAAAATTTTCCCTGCAGTGAATAACACAAATAATTAGCTCAGATAATTCAAATTAATTAAAATAAGAAATTATGATCAAATTAAGCACAATTAGGAAAAATGGGAAATACTGGACATTCAAGCACAATTCCCTGTTTAAATCCGGTACAATAAACTAAGTGAAATCAATAAAATATTGATTCATCAATAGCGGATACTGGCACTCAGCGCCCCTGAAAGGGCGCCCGGGCGTGCTGCGGCACTTGAAACTGGCGCTCAGCGGTACTGGAGTGGCGCTCAACGCTACCTTTTTCTGGGTTCCACCGCTCAACGGTACAAACTGGCGCTTAGCGCCAACATTTCAACACTTTTTTTTGTTGTTCTGTTCGTCCCTTTTGAGTTCCAACTCCTCGATACTTTTGCTCTTCTTCCAAATCATCCAATAACCTACAAAATTAAGGGAATTTAGTGATAAAATCAATAAGTAAAACTTCAATTCTCTTATTCATAGAACTAAAATAAAAACATGAGTTAAAGCAAGTTTCTAAGTCAAAAAAGGGAGAAATTAGTATCAAAATTGAATTATAGATAACAGTACATTTAACCGTTATCACAACCCCAAACTTGAAACTTTGCTTGTCCTCAAGCAAAACTATAACTTGGCTTACATAAAATAGATATACTACAATGTTCTATGTTGAACCCCTGACAAGTGTACCAGATCGTTATCGAGTAATATAATTGGTAAACCCAATATTGTTCTCCCAAAGGACTCAAAGGCCTTATCTTTCATGTAAATAAATATTGTAAAACTTGTAGAGAAAATTAACTTGTGGTTTGAATGCAAAACAAAATAATAAACATGCCAATGCAGTTGATTCAATTGGCAAGAAAAAGGTATGAATGATTGGAGTTGTTGGGGTGTACAATTTCATCTTATCCAATCTCTTATATCTACTCTTATTAAATTCGCTTTATTATCTAATTGTTATGCAAACTTTCTTAGTCTACCCTAAACCCGATTGACTCCTAGGTCGTCTCTCAAGGACCAAACTGTGGTTCAGGAATTAGGTCAAACATGTAGTGGGGGGGTTTGTGAAAGGTTTGTGAATGCAGATGAATTAAATTAAAACACATATGCATACAGAAATGTAAAAATAGAATCAAATACAGAATAAAAATGGTTGGTCATTAACTCAATTACTATGCTTCCAATCATAGATCAACGTCAAGTACACACTACTCTAATCCAAATCCAACACGAATCATCCAACTAAGCGAAGGCTAATCTGGTCTTCAGAATTGCAAACTAAGCGAATGCAATGCACAAATTTAATCAGTCATGCCCCATAGAGTCTAATCAACTAAGCGAAGATTAAACATCGATTAGGCAACTAAGCGTATACCCAATCACAAGCAGACAACAGATTATATATTGAGAAGAATCGAAGCAGCAGTATGACAATTAAAGTGCAAGAGTCTCATGATTAAACTACTGTAGCCTCTAATCCAGCACAGCTAACCGACTAAGCGAAGGTTAATCATGCTATCATAATCACGAACTAAGCGAACACAATACATTTATTCCATCTGATGTGTTCTAATATAGATTGATCAACTAAGCGAAGATACAATCACCAACTAGGCAACTAAGCGTATACTCGTTGCAAGAACACAGTCAGATTTCATAGAGTGTTAGGCAGAGTAGAGTAAACATAAAGACAGTCCGCGAAATCTCAAGGAAACACTGTAATTTTATTAACAACCAATCAACTAACCTAAGCTAACATCACAGTTAAATCAACATAATCGAACAGAACAGACATCATGGTGAACGAAACAATAAACTGAACATAACATACAGCATGAAAACATTAAATTGAACAATCCTAAAACAAGATGTGTGAACTGATTAAATTGAAGCAGTTAATAATGAAACACATGATATGGTATTTAAATGTCATGCTTAAGCTAACAAATTAAATGCAACAGGAATATAAAAAAACATGCAACGCTTAAACTAATAAATGAAGGACACATTTCACTCATTTAACAACTTCCATTCACCACGAAAATGTACTAAAAAAAAGAAATTTTGAATTGATAAAGGCGTACGAACCAATAGAAATGCACCGAAGTGGAACAAAGCTTGTAATTAAAATTCACATTGTAAATGAAAAGAAAGATGCATTTAATTCACATGTGGAATATAAAGATTGTTTTTGGTTCAGCGTGAATAATGTAAGCAAAACCTATGGGAACCTTCTTTTCCTCCCTGGATAAAACCGTGCAGCTTCCTCCAAAAGAAATCAATCACCATGCTCCTAAAACAATACTGGACGTGGCAGCTATGTCAATTCAAAAATGAAATGAGCCTATCTAAAGAAAACGTAAATGCTTCTCCAAGTGCAGAACGAGGTGACAGCTGCTGAAAAGTTTGGATGTGAGCTCCTAAAAATAAAATGCTAAAATCTAAAGTTCCACACTTAAAGTTAGAGCAACGCTCCAAAAACGTTTAAAAGAAAAACCAAGTAAATGAGTGGCCTGGCCTGGTTCTATAATCAGCGTTTTTATTTTAGCAAAGTAAATATGCTTCAGTCGTTTTCCCCTGGTGTGCATTTCTCCATTTCTCCTTTTTCATGAAAGATGTTCAAAGCCCCCAAAGTAAAACCGTAAGGGTTGCGGCTGCTACACCCATTTCTAAACATAAAAATATTAAAAAAAAAAAAACAAGGCCAAGGAAAGTGTGGTGGCTGCTGGAATAATAAAAGAGATATGCATGGAAGAATGAGATGTGCACGGGATAATAGAAATATCAAAAGTGCAGAAATATCAACCATAATCCATCTCCGTCAACATCATTCAAAGAAGAAAAATTGGCCCCTAAAAAGGTTCCAGCCAAGAAGAATAAAGTGGCGGCTGGACATTTTCTCACAAGGCCGTGAGTTGCTCTTAAAATGGGTGGCGTCCACCCAAAAAGAAAAACCCTAGGTGCCATGTGTCCTCCTACTAATTGGGCCCATCATATTTTTGTCAACATTGACCCAAATGTGCACAAGTTTAATTAAAAACATTCTGTACTACTAACTTACAATATAATTAAATTTGAAATGTCCAAGTGGAGAGTCTTTAATTTATTTGCCTCCTTCCTAATGCTTCAAAATGTATGTCCAAAATTTTCCCTGCAATTAATAATCCAAATAATTAGCTCAAAATATTCAAATTAATTAAAATTAGAATTTCCGGTCAAATTAAGTACAATTAGCAGAAACGGAAAAATATCGGACATTTAAGCACAATTCCCTTATTAATTCTAGCACAATAAACTAAGTGAAATCAACAAAATATTGACTCATCACCGATCCCTCGGCGAGAAGAGCCTACTAATAATTACTGGCTTACTATCCCTAGTCTCCCCTAGTAACTAGCAGTGCAAGTACCAAAGAAGTAAAATACAATTGATCGTCCTACCCCCCTATCCCTAGGTGGTATTTGTTGATCAAGGAATTCCTTATCAGTTCATGACTTCCACGTACGTCCCCGTATCGACAAAGGCAAACATTTATTTATCAAATGAGTTAAATGATAATAGCATAGAGCATAGAGCATAGATAAAGAACTCAACAATTGATAATAACAACATATGCAAGCATATGAATAAAACAAGAATTTCAATATAAGAGAGTTTCAAAAGATTACATTGTTCCCCAACAACAAAGGGTTTAGTTCACCATTGACAAGGTGAAACTACATGAAATACAATGAAAGAATGGAAAAGCAAACCCTAGATATGATAAATTTAAGCCTAAGCATAAAAGAAATCTTCTCCAAGGAGTGTAAAATAGCTCTGGACGTCCTCTTCTGCCAAAAGAATGATATCTGAATCGCACTGAGGCTATACATAGGGCATAAATGTAACAGAATTTAAGCCCAAGCCCAGCAGGCAACCACTCAGCGTCCAATTTTACCGTTCAGCGGTTTCCCTCAAGCCGTGCCACAGCTTAGCGGTCAATTTCACCGTTGAGCGGTTTGCCTCTAATCGCTCTGGACGCTCAGCGTCACCGCCTGGGCGCCAAACAGTGGCTTTGCCTCGAATAGTGGCGCTCAGCGGTGCATTTTGACGCTGAGCGGAGCATAGACTCTTCTTTTCTTCATTTTTCTTCTTCTTCCTTGAGTCTAAGACCTTCCTTCTTCAATTCCATCCTTAATTCTCATCAAAACCCTGCAAAACAATGCAAAACAAGCATAATATCTCTAAAAACAACTTTTGACTCTCATGTGACACAACTTAAGAGTTTTACTTCATTCTAATCTCATTCTAAGCCATAAAGGGTGCATTTTGATATCAATTTAAGCATGAAAATAACGGTTTTTAGACCGTTATCACAATCCCAAACTTAGAACTTTGCTTGTCCTCAAGCAAACAAAACAAACTTGGCTTTCCACTTTTTCATCAAATAGTTCAACAATCCAAAAATTCATTTTTCTTATGACAAGAACTACTCAATTTCAGATTTTCAGTCGAATCTAATCAAGATGTATACATGCATTCAATTCAATTCAGTTCACATGATCACATATTTCCCAACAGATGTTTTATTTATGAATGATCAATCAACTAAGCATAGATGTAATCATGGAATTCAACAATTCTTACCAAGCAAGTGTGTCACTTAATCACTCAAGTGTTTAAGAAGTCACTCCTCTCTGTACTATTCACATGTCACATGAAACAAAATTGCCCTTTATCTCATACAATCAACATTCTTACATGTCAATGCCATCACAAGGACTTTTCGAAGGCTTATATTGAGGCTAGGCTAACAAGAAAAATTGGTTTTTCTGGATCACAAAATCCTTGAGTCAAGAGAGCTAATTTAACATTTAAAGTTCAAGCACAAACTCTCTTTCTTTAACCAATCTCACTCATTCCCAACTTCTTCCCTTTCTTTTATTTTTACATTGAGCTCATCTTTCATGCTTTTTCTTTTCTTCTTTTTCTTTTCTCATGTATTTTTCTTTTTCAACACTTGAGCTCAATGCCTTTCTTTTTGCCATTCAAATTTTCCCAACAACCCCAAACTTGAACCTTATTAATACATACAATTATTCTCATCCGAACTCAAGGTAGATAATTTCAAATCAAGGGTTTTCATCCTGTTTAAGGCCAAGGTTCAAAAAGGGTATAACTTTTTAATCACTTTGGGTGAAAATTTGGCTAAGTAAGTGCTTCCAAAAATGGCCTTGATCATATGACATAAACATCCAATTCAATCAATTATCAAGACTCAGGCAATATCATTCATGCTTTCCTGTGAATAGTACATATAGCAATGAATACTCTGGAGCTCAATACCTCACACAACATGCTTTCTCACACATCATCCATTCATACACCCTGCTTAGCATCATAACCACAATCATAATTTATCATACATCTGTTCACATAGCTAGTGAACTTTTCACCTGAATATCAACACAACTCAATCATCATCCACATCCAATCATCATCAAATAGATTCATCATGCAATATCATTCAGTCAAACATTAGTCAGAAATAATGTTCAAGCCAAGCATAGACACTGACAATCAAAATTCAACCTAGTCTAAAAAAAAAAAATACAAAAGTGCAAGATAACACCTTGTCTAAAGCATGGGCATCTATAAGTAGATGCCCTCTCAATCCATGTCCTGATCTGAGTCCTCCTGGTCTCCATCATCAGCATCTTCAAAGTTATCTTCATCATCATCCTCATCCATGCCTGGTGCTTCAACTGCTCCAGACCCGCTGCCCTGTGCCTGCTCTTGAGGCAAAGCCACGACTCCATGAAACTCGTCCAGGGTCCACCTGTGCACTGGTGGTTGATCGTACAACCCTATTATCATCTCAGTAGTGGCTATCTGCCCTCTACGAATAGCCTCAATCTTAGCCTCCATCATGGACATATACATGTCCCTCATCTGGAATGGCTCGGCGTGCTGTGCCGGTGCATCTGCAGGTACATGCTCCTGCTGTGCTGCTGCTCTCCTAGGATGTCTCCTAGGTGCTCTGACTACCTCCTCTTCTTCACAATACTGATGATAATAGGCAGCATCTATGGCCTTCCTAGGCCTCTCATATGGTGGAACTACAGTATCCACCCCAGCCTGCTAACACAAAAAGGTGGTCAGGGATGGATGTCCCAACGGTGTCCTGTTACTCACAATAGTAGCACAACTTTGAATCTCATTGGTAATGACTTTCCCGACGTTGACATCTAACTGCCTTAGGATGCAGTAGATAAAGATAATCCGAGGCATCGTAATGTCAGAAACATGAGAATGTTGGCATGAGTGAATGCCATCCACTAATTCGCCAAAGGCGTCAAGTCTGCCCTCTTTATGTTAAACCCCTGGCAAGTGTACCAGATCGTATCAAGTAATAATAATTGGTAAACCCAATATCGTTCTACCCAAAGGACTCTCAAGGCCTCATCTTTCGTGTAAACTAATTGTTTAAGACTTGAGAAAAGAAATTAATTTGAGTGGTTTGAATGCAAAACAAAAATAAACATGCAAATGCAATGATTCAATTGGCTAAAAGAAACTATGGATGAATGAAGTTGTTGGGGTTTACAATTTCATCTTATCCACCCTCATATATCTACTCTCCTTATTTATTTTGCTTATTTATCATATTGCCATGCAAACTTTCTTGGTCTACCCTTAACCCAATCCCTTGGTGAAAAGAGCCTATTACTAATTATCGGCTTGCTATCCCTAGCCTCCCCTAGTAATTAATAATTCATGATAAACAGAAGCAAAATACAATTGATCGTCCTACCCCTATCCCTAGGCGGTATTAGCATAATCAAGGAATTCTTCCCAGTTCATGACATTACTGTACGTACCCGTATCAATAAAGACAAACAACATCTACCGAATGAGTTAAACGGTAAAAGCATTAAATATAGGTAAAGAACCCAACAATTGATAAATCAAGCATATGCAAGCATATAAAGTAAATAAGAATTTGGATATATGAGAGTTTCAAAAGATTACATTGTTCCCCAACAACAAAGGGTTTAGTTCACCATAATCATGGTGAACCTAGATGAAAATAATGAAAGAATGGAAAAGCAAACCCTAGATTTGATAAAGTGGAGCCTAAGCATCCAAGAAATCTCCTCCAAGGTGTGTAGAACAGCTCTGGACGTTTCTCTCTGCCAAAAGAATTCCATTTGGATTCGCACTGGGGCTATATATAAGCCAAAAAGATAACAGAAAGATCTCAGAATCCAAAATATAAAAACAGACAACCGCCTAGGCGCCAAAGTTGGCTTTGCCTCATTCCACGCCACCGCTCAGGCGTCATATTTGACCGCTGAGCGGTTTGCCTCTTGCCTCATCATTGAAAAGGTTCAAGTTTAAACTCTCTTTATCACCAATCTCCTTTATTCCCAACTTCTTCCCTTTTTATCAACTTTGCATTGAGTTCCTTTTTCATGCTTTTCTTTTTTTTTTCTTTTTCTTTACTCATGTATTTGTCTCTTCAAAATTTGAACTCAATATTTTTCTTTTACCCTTTCAATTTTCCTCATACAACCCCAAACTTGAACCTTTTCAATACATACAAGTATTCTCAACCCAACTCAAAGTAAATACTTTCAAATCAAGGGTTTTCATACTATTTAAGTTCAAGGTTCAAAAAGGGTATAATATTTTAATCACTTTGGGTGACAATTTGGCTACGTAAGGGTTCCAAACATGGCCTTGATCATATAACATAAGCATGCAAATCAATCAATTATCAAGACTCAAGCAATATCATTCATGCTTCCCTGTGAACAGTGCATATATAAGTAAAAACTCTAGAGCTTAATACCTCACACAACATGCTTTCTCATTATTCATGCATCCTGCTTAGCATCACAATCACAATACATTTGTTCATATAATTAGTGAACCATTCATCTGGATATCAGTACACGCACATTCGTAATCATCAACCACATTCAATCATCATCATTGAATAACTTGTCATGCAATATAATCATCAAACCATCATCAGAATCAGTGTACAAGCCAAGCATAGACATAGAAATTAAAGTTCAACCTATTCTAAAAATTCAAAGTGCAAAAATAAAAGAAACCTGGGTTGCCTCCCAATAGCGCTTGTTTAATGTCACGAGCCTGACCCGACCCTCATGGATCCACCAACATCATCACCGCGGAAAATTGCTCCACCTTTCCTCCCAAGTAATGTTTAAGTCTCTGCCCATTCACCACCCAACTTCGTTACTGACCATCATCATTTGGAATTTCCAATTCCACAGCTCCGTTTGGGTATACATGCTTTATTACAAAAGGTCCCGACCATTTTGATTTTAACTTTCCAGGAAATAACTTCAACCAAAACTCTCTTTATCAACTTCCTGTCATGATAAAATTTAACTTTCCCTTTATAACTTATGGATGAGTCATATGCATGTAACCTGATCTCCTCAAGTTATAACAATTGATTTCTTCGTTTGCTTTGAACTTCATGAGGGTTAAAGTTTAAAAATTTCAAAGCCCACAAAGCCTTATGTTCCATCTCTACTGGCAAGTGACATGCTTTCCCATATACCATTTGAAAAGGTGATAATCCCATGGAGGTCTTCATAGCTGTCCTATATGCCCAAATTGCGTCATCTAATTTATGTGACCAGTCTTTTCGTGAAAAAGCAACTGTTTTCTCTAATATCCTCTTGATTTCTCTGTTAGAGACTTCAGCTTGACCATTTGTTTGTGGATGATAAGGTGCGGCTACCTTATGTTTCACCTCATAATGTTTAAGCACCTTAGCAAGCTGAACATTGCAAAAATGAGACCCCCCATCGCTAATAAGTACTTTAGGGGTTCCAAAACGTGAGAAAATTTTCCTTTTCAAGAATTTAATCACCGTGTTAGCATCATTCTTTGGACATGCCAAAGCTTCAACCCATTTACTCACATAATCCACAACCACCAAAATATATTCATTATTAAATGATGGTGGAAAAGGCCCAACAAAATCAATCCCCCAATAATCAAAAACCTCAACTTCCAAAATACCTTGTAACGGCATTTCATGTCTTTTCGATATAACCCCTGTCCGTTGACACTTGTCACAATTCTTAGCATGATTATGAGCATCTTTAAACAATGTAGGCCAATAAAATCCTGACTGTAGAATTTTTGCAGTCGTTCGCTCTCCATTATAATGACCTCCATAAGGAGAATTATGACAATGCCAAAGGATTCCTTCTGCTTCTACCTTCATTACACATCTCCTCAAAAGATTGTCTGCCTCAATCTTAAATAAATATGGATCATCCCATATCAACTGCTTAGCATAAGAATAAATTTTTTTTCTCTGTTGCCAATTTAATTCCTCAGGAATAACACCTGCAGCTTTAAAATTAGCCATATCAGCAAACCATGGCCTTTGTTGGATGTACAAGAGAGTTTCATCTAAAAAAGACTCCCAGATTTCTTTCTCCTTGCTTGTTACTTCAGTGTTAACCAACCGGGATAAATGATCTACAATTAAATTCTCACTTCCCTTTTTATTACGAATATCTACATCAAACTCTTGTAACAAAAGCACCCACCTAATTAACCGTGGCTTTGAATCTGGCTTTGTCAATAAGTACTTTGTGGCCGCATGATCCGTATAAATTATCACTTTAGATCCAATAAAATAAGATCTAAATTTTTCCAATGCATAAACTATAGCCAGAAATTCTTTTTCTGTAGTAGCATAATTTAGCTGTGCTTCGTTTAAAACCTTACTAGCATAATAAATAGCATGAAATACCTTTTCTTTTCTTTGACCCCACACAACACCTATAGCATAATCAATGACATCACACATAAGCTCAAAATCTTTACTCCAATCTGGAGCTACAATTACTGGAGTAGAAATCAAACTTTTCTTTAGGAAGTCAAAAGCTTGCAAACATTCAGGGCTCATCTCAAATGGTGTATCCTTAACAAGCAGATTACTTAATGGCTTAGCAATCTTTAATGAATCTTCGATAAAACCCAGCATGACCTAAGAAACTCCGAATTCCTTTCACATTTGACGGTGGTGGAAGTTTTTCAATAACCTCCACTTTGGCCTTATCAACTTCAATTCCTCTGGATGAAATCTTGTGTCCCAACACAATTCCTTCTGTAACCATAAAATGACATTTTTCCCAATTTAAAACAAGGTTCGTTTGAACACACCTTTTAAGAACTGCATCCATGTTGATTAAGCATCTTTGAAAGGAATCTCCAAATACTGAATAATCATCCATAAAGACTTCTATGCTTTTCTCCATGAATTCCGCAAAAATTGCTTGCATACACCTTTAAAACGTAGCAGGTGCATTACATAATCCAAATGGCATTTTCCTATAGGCGAATATACCAAAAGGACATGTAAAGGCTGTTTTTTCTTGATCTTCAGGATCCACCACAATTTGATTATATCCATAATAGCCATCAAGGAAGCAATAATATGCTTGTCCAGCCAATCTTTCTAGCATCTGGTCCGTAAAAGGTAAAGGAAAATGATCCTTTCTAGTAGTTGTATTTATCTTTCTGTAGTCAATACACATCCGCCATCCAGTAACTGTTCGTGTAGGAATTAATTCATTTTTTCATTATGAATCACTGTCATTCCTCCTTTCTTTGGCACCACCTGAACTGGACTCACCCATTTGCTATCAGAGATTGGGTAAATGATACCTGCTTCTAATAATTTCAACACTTCCTTTCTCATGACTTCCTTCATAACAGGATTCAATATTCTCTACGGTTGAGCCACTGGCCTATAATCATTCTCCATAAGAATCCTATGCATACAATATGTGGGGCTTATGCCTTTAAGATCTGCAATTGACCAGCCTACAACACCATTATTAGTTTTTAGAATATCCACCAATTCCTCTTCTTCGTTCGGAGATAATGAAGTACTAATAATAACTGTTTTTCCTCCATCATCTTCCAAAAAAGCATATTTCAGATGTGGTGGTAATTCTTTCAATTCAAGCTTACTTTCTTTCACTTTCTCTTTAAAATCAATTCTTTCAAAACTGGCCTCCTCTGTTTCCTTTGTTGCTTCCAAATCACGGATACAATCTTCAATCATTTTATCCTCCTCTTCATGTACATCTTCACATTCATCAATGAGAGTCCTTTCTAATATAGATGCATATCGTATTCTCTTATCTTGCGACATACAAAGTTCTTCTACAATGTCTATTTGAAAACATGACTTACTATCTTTAGGATATGACATTGCCTGATAAACATCAAAATTTACCTCTTCATCCTGTACTCTGACCTTTAACTTGCCATTCTCTACATCAATTAAAATCTTGGCTGTCTTCATAAAAGGTCTTCCAAGAATCAATGGTGCATCTCCATTTTCCTCCATCTCCATAACAACAAAATCTACCGGGAATAAAAATTTATCCACCTTTACTATCACATCTTCAGCCACTCCATATGGATATTTAAGAGATCTGTCTGCCAATTGAAGAGTCATCCTTGTTGGTTTTAGTTCTAATCCTCTGATCTTTTTGAACATGGAAAAAGGCATTAGATTAATGCTAGCTCCTAAATCGATCAAAGCTTTTCCCACTTCTAACTCTCCAATGGTGCATGGAATGGTAAAGCTCCCTGGATCTTGCAATTTAGGAGGTAATTTCTTTTGTATGACTACACTACAAACTCCTTGCACTTCAATGGTTTCCTTCTCGATATACTTCCTCTTTTTCATGAGAAGTTCCTTTAAAAATTTGGCATATGATGGCATTTGTTGAAGTGCCTTAGAAAACGGTATAGTTATTTCCAGCTTCTTAAAAATCTCCATAAAGCGCTCAAACTGCTTCTCCTTCTCCTTTCTTGAGTATGTCTTTGGGTAAGGCAACGGTTTAACATACTCCTTCTCTTTCTTAACCTCTTCTTCCTGACTATTACCCTCATCTCTCATATTTTTTTCTCCCTCTCTTTCTTCTTTTTGATCACATTTTTTATTTATGCTTTCTTTTTCTGCCTCTTCTTTTTCAAATCTTCTTTCCTCCAACACTTTCCCACTTCTGGTAATCATTTCACATGTTTCCTTTTTCTCCACTTGATCAACATAAAATGTTGTGCTAGTTACAATTCTCTGAAAAATTTCTTCACATTCTGCACTTCTTTGTACTTCCATAAATTGAGGTTGTTTTGACACTCTTGATGGTGTTATCATCTCTTGTGGCAAGGCGGACAGTTTCTGAATAATTGTCTCCAACTGTTGAGCAATTATCTTGTTTTGCTCCATCAGTACACTGTGATCCTGTGATACTGAAGTTTTCTGAACAAAAGTAGTACTTTCACTCTGTGTTTCCTCAATGTCTACCATATTTTCAATCAACTCATAAGCCTCGTCTTCAGTCACTTTCATTATGTCCCCTCTGGCTGCAACATTTAACATCATCTTTGATTGCATGTTTACCCCTCCAAGGAATGCAAGAACTATAGTTGTTCTATCAAATCCATGGACAAGGGTCTTCCTTAATAGGCTTTTGAACCTATCCCATGCTTGCCCAAGAGTCTCTTCCATGCCCTCCTTGAATGATGAGATTTACAGCTTTCCTTGAGTAACTTTGGAGTGTGAGAAATATTTCTTAACAAATCTTGTAGCCACACTGTCCCATGTTGTGAATGTTCCTGCTGGAAGGAATTAAGCCACTCCTTAGCATTGCCCACTAATAAGAATGGGAATAAGCTAAGCTTTACTCGTTCATCTGATACACCTGCCATCTTCACAGTATTGCAAATTTCACTAAATGTTGTCAAATGATCATATGGATTCTCGTTTGACAAACCGTGAAACTGGTTGCCTTGTACTAGGTGTATAAGTGCTGGATTCATCAACATGTTGGTCGTTTGATCTGTAGGCATGACTATGCTTTTGAAGTGGAAAGGACCAACAACATTAGATTGATCTGCCAATGTGCGTCTTGGAGGAGGTTGTCCTCCCATCTCCTCTGTTCTTCTATCTGGTGAGTGATAATAATCTGTTAGGAGAAGGAAATAAATCCCTAGATGGGCGTCTGACTCTCCTTCTTCCCCTTGTCTCGCTTAAGCCTTCAAGAAGAGGTTGGGTATTTTCCTTGCTTCTAGTATGTCTAGTCTCTTGTTCCATGTGCAAGAAATACAAACCCTAGTAGCACTTTTATATAAATAAAATAAACAAATAAAATATATACAAATATCTACAATCAAGTCAAAGTTAATCAATTTACACTACTATAAAAAAGTTAAACCAAGAGTCCCTGACAACGACGCCAAAAACTTGTTAAACCCCTAGCAAGTGTATCAGATCGTATCAAGTAATAATAATTGGTAAACCCAATATCGTTCTTCCCAAAGGACTCTTAAGGCCTCATCTTTCGGGTAAAATAATTGTTTAAGACTTGAGAAAAGAAATTAATTTGAGTGGTTTGAATGCAAAACAAAAATAAACATGCAAATGCAATGATTCAATTGGCTAAAAGAAACTATGGATGAATGGAGTTGTTGGGGTTTACAATTTCATCTTATCCACCCTCATATATCTTCCTTGTTTACTTTGCTTATTTATCATATTGCCATGCAAACTTTCTTGGTCTACCCTTAACCTAATCCCTTAGTGAAAAGAGCCTATTACTAATTACCGGCTTGCTATCCCTAGCCTCCCCTAGTAATTAATAATGCATGATAAACGGAACCAAAATACAATTGATCGTCCTACCCCTATCCCTAGGCGGTATTAGCATAATCAAGGAATTCTTCCCAGTTCATGACATTATTGTACGTCCCCGTATCAATAAAGACAAACAACATCTACCGAATGAGTTAAACGGTAAAAGCATTAAATATAGGTAAAGAACCCAACAATTGATAAATCAAGCATATGCAAGCATATAAAGTAAATAAGAATTTGGATATATGAGAGTTTCAAAAGATTACATTGTTCCTCAACAAAAAAGGGTTTAGTTCACCATAATCATGGTGAGCCTAGATGAAAATAATGAAAGAATGGAAAAGCAAACCCTAGATTTGATAAATTGGAGCCTAAGCATCCAATAAATCTCGTCCAAGGTGTGTAGAACAGCTCTGGATGTTTCTCTCTGCCAAAAGAATTCCATTTGGATTCGCACTAGGGCTATATATAAGCCAAAAAGATAACAGAAAGATCTCAGAATCCAAAATATAAAAACAGACAACCGCCCAGGCGCCAAAGTTGGCCGCTCAGCGATTTACCTCATTCCACGCCACCGCCCAAGCGTCATATTTGACCACTAAGCGGTTTGCCTCTTGCTGTTCTGGACGCTCAGTGTTGGAATTGACGCTTGAGCGGTCCACAGACTCTTCTTTTCTTCCTTTTTCTCCTTCATTCTTGAGTCTATGACCTTCCTACTTCATTTCCATCTTCAATTCTCATCAAAAACCCTGCAAAACAATGCAAAACAAGCATAATATCTCTAAAAATAGCCTTTGACTCTCATGTGACACAACTTAAGAGTTTTACTTGATTCTAAGGTCATTCTAAGCCAAAAGGGTGTGTTTTGATATCAAATTTATGCATGAAAGTAACGGTTTTTAGACCGTTATCAATAACCCCCTCAATGTCTGTTAATAGTGTCAGGGTCATACCGAATGGTCAGCCCCCTAACATAACTCATGTATCTTTCAGCCGATACTCCTTCTCTAGTCAAGGCGTTCGTATAGAACTCCTTCACCAATTCAATGCTGGCCGATGCAGGATATGTGGCCAGCTTTTCCCAATCTCTCCTCATAATCTCTATTCCAAATTGAGGAGCCAAGTCTGGGATAAAAGTGGCCTTCCTTTCCATCAGCAATCTCCTCTCCTGCACAATCAAGTAATGCTCCTCATGTTTCCTAGAGAGGAACCTAGGAGAATAAAACCTCCTTGGCCTCTCAGAGTCCTTCCTTTTGTTACCAAGAGTTTTCACCCTTCTTGATCATGATGACATTCCTGCATAAAATAAAATCAAATTTCCATAGGAATTCATCATTAGAGGTTAGTACATCATCAATTAGATTCCAAACCAATTACAGTCCAACACTGAAGGAAAAATAGGGCCCCTCAGCTTCCCTGCATCAAAAATCAAGCATCCAACAAAATCTGTAGTAGACCGCTCAGCGTCAAAGAAGACCGCTCAGCGGTTTTCCTCAAGCTGCGCCACCGCTCAGCGTCTAAGCAGACCGCTCAGCGACGGCGACTAGGGTTTCTCAAAATCCTTTTCCAAATCGCCCTATGCTCCACTCTAATACTAATTTCATCAATCCAGACCAAATCCATGCAATTCAATTGGTTCAAACAGTTTCTACTTTATCAAATCATGCATAGAAATCAAAAGCCCTAATTTATCATGTTCCTAAGCTTGTTCTTCATCAAATTTCAAATTTAGAAACCCTAAGAATGAAATTGCACAACTTAATTGAGTGGAGAAACTAAATGCTTGCAAAATTTCTTCCTAATTAATGATTGATGCCTCCCGATGCAAAGCCCTCACTAAAAACCCCAAACTTTTGACAAGAGAATGGTATAAAATGAGGTTTTTGTGAATGGGTGATAAGAAAAAGTAGGGAAATCTCTTTAGAAAACCTTTGAAAGTGAAAAATGGGTGCTAAGGCTCACAGAGAATGCTTCGGGAAGCTTCAAAGAGACTTTTCGAAAATGCAGAACCCCAAAAACGCTGAGCTTTTAAAAGCCCAAGTGGGGTCTGCGCCGCCACCGCTCAGCGGTGGGCGGTAATTTTATCCCTCTCTTCTTTGCTTACTTTTGCGTGATTCCACCTTGTCACACCTGATTTTAACCTTCAATTTTTCAATTTCATGCCTTTCACCTCTCAAATGCACATGCAAACATATAATTCCCTTAAGACAGAGTTTAAAAAAAAAAAAACAAATAATCAAATGGGTTGCCTCCCAGGTAGCGCTTGTTTAACGTCACGAGCTTGACCCAAACCTGTCTAGCACTCATCAGTAAGTGCAATCCTTACCAGCACCCATCAATAGGTGTACCTTCCTGTATCCTTCAGTAGATACATAAAAATTAGCATCCCTAAGTAGATGCTACCCAAAAATTGTTCAAATATCCAAAGAATTACACGTCCAAAATACTAAAAATGTTTTACCACAAAATATATTCCTCCAGCAAAATCATGTGTTGTCCTTCGTGTTGGTGTCTCTAGTACACCAAATTCTCAACTTTCTTCCATCCACCTACTTTGTGCGTCTGGAGTATGGTGCTTCAATCTGCACCACTCCTTCCTCCTTCAACTCTTTTATCACCCACTCCTTTTTATATTTCACCTTTATGCCTGGTCGGAATAGGTCTTCTTTTGGTTCAAAATGGATATTTTGTCCTTCTTCACTCATAGGTACCTTTTTATATCTGGCTCTCTTTTTTATTTTGATTGTACTTTCTTTAGCGCCATCATAAATCAACACCTGTTCTTGATCTCTTAATACCATCTTCCCATCATTGAAACACATCAACATTTTAGAAGTCCTCATAGAAGGTCTTCCCAATATTAATGGAATTCTTCCCTCATTTGCCATATCAACAGCTAAAAAGTCAATCAAGAACTCCAGCTACTCAATTCGAACAATTGCATCTTCCACCTTACCAACTGGCTTCTTAATAGAACCATCCGCAACTGTCAGGGTAGTTTCAGCTGGTTTTAATACTAGCCCTCCAATCTTCTTGAAATAACTGAAGGGCATCAAATTAATACTCAATCCTGAATCAATCATGGCTCTTCCTATATCCACATCATTGATGACACAAGGAAGAGTTAAACTCCCTAGATCCTTTCTTTTTTTCGGATGATCCTTCTTTCTAGACTTAACACAAAATTCCTGATCTTCTTCATCATCAGGATCAATTATCTGTCCAAGATAATACTTAATCCTTTTGGAGTAATCAGGAATTGGTGGAAGTACTGAAGGAACAACAGTCACCTGATTAAAGATCTCCCTAAATGGTTCCCGGTGACTTTCTTTCTTTACTTCTTTCTCCTCCTCCTCTTCTTCACTGCTTCCCTGCTCATCAGATTCTTCATTACTAATCATTTCTTCATCTTCTTCCTCACTGCTTTCAATATCAATTATCTCCTCCTCTGACTTCCTTTTACTTCTTGTCAGAACAGCTTTGCACTCATCCTTAGGGTTAACATTAGTGTTAGCCCTAAACTGGTTCTTTTCAGTGGTTTCTACCCTTTTGGACAGCTGACCAATTTGCATCTCCAAAGATCTAAAGCTGGCTTGGTCACTAGCTTGTTGAGAGTCATAGACTTTAATAAATTTATCAAATCTATCATTCAAGCTTCTGACAGTCTCTGTCAAACTGCTTACTTGTTGCCATAAAGGTGATGGTTGCTGTAGTCGGAAGCTTCCTGATTGCCCAGATAGGTTATTCTAATTTTGTCCAATACTAGGGTGGTTCTTCCAACCTTGGCTAGAATTACCTTGGTTAAAATTACCTTGGTTAAAATTACCTTGCCTATACTGGAAGTGATTGCCCATGTAATTGGCTTCCTGCTGCATTTCCTCTGGCATAGCACATTGACCCTTAATATGGTCACCACCACAAAAATCACAAAGTTGTTGTGTTTGAGAGACATTCCTAATCTCCTTTGGAAGTTGCGAGAGAACCTTTGTCAAATTATCTAGCTTTTGAGTCAGAAGATGATTCTAGGCTAGTATGGCATCATCTGCTGGTAAATGCAAAACTCCTCCTTTTCTTACAGGTGTGCCCTTTTCACTAAACATTTTCTGCTCATTAGTGGCCATACTCTTAAACAAGTCATAGGCTTCGTCTTTAGTCTTTGTCTTGATATCACCTCCAGTTGAGGCGTCTAGCATCATTTTAGATTGCGTGTTTAGACCACCTAGGTAAGCAAGAACTAGGGTTGTCTTGTCAAAACCATGGACTGATGTCTTTCTCAATAGGCCTTTAAACCTATCGCATGCTTGCCCAAGAGTTTCTTCCATGCCCTGTTTGAACGATGAGATCTCCAACCTTCCCTGAGTAATTTTTGACTGTAGAAAATATTTGTTGACAAATTTGGTTGCAACAGTCTCCCATGCAGTAAATGTTCCTTCAGGAAAAGAATTAAGCCACGTCTTAGCATTGCCTCCCAATGAGAATGGAAACAAGCTAAGCTTTACTCTTTCGTCTGATACTCCAGTCATATTCACAGTGTTGCAAATTTCACTGAATGTCGTCAAATGATCATATGGTTTCTCATTTGACAATCCGTGAAATTGTTGCTTTGTACCAGATGGATTAGTGCTGGGTTCATCACCATATTAACTGTACGATCTGTAGGCATGGCTATGCTATTGAAGAGGAAAGGGCTCACAATGTTAGACTGATCCGCAAGTGTGTGTCTTTGAGGAGGTTAATTCGCCATCTCCTCTAAGTTCTCTGTAAATGCCTCCGGTGAAGAATGTAAGAGTCTTTCAGGAGAGGGAAAGAGTTCACGTGATGGACGTCTAACTCTTCTTTCTCTCCTATCTAATATACCTTTAAGAAGAGGTTGCTGGCTTTTTTCACTTCTAGTTTGTATTGCTTCCTGCATGTACAAGAAACAAAAACCCTAAAAGCACTTTTACAAATAAGGAAAATAAAACAAAAACAAAATATATACAATAATTACACCAAGTCAAATTCAATCAATTTACACTACACGAAAAGTTAAACCACGAGTCCCCGACAATGGCGCCAAAAACTTGTTAAACCCCTAGCAAGTGTATCAGATCGTTATCAAGTAATATAATTGCTAAACCCAATATCGTTCTCCCAAAGGACTCAAAGGCCTTATCTTTCGTGTAAATCAATATTGTAAGACTTGTAGAGAAAATTAACTTGTGGTTTGAATGCAAAACAAAAAAATAAACATGCAAATGAAGTTGATTCAATTGGCAAGAAAAAGGTATGGATGAATGGAGTTGTTGGGGTTTACAATTTCATCTTATCCACTCTCTTATATCTACTCTTCTTATTAAATTCGCTTTATTATCTAATTGTTATGCAAACTTTCTTAGTCTACCCTAAACTCGATCCCTCGGCGAGAAGAGCCACTACTAATTATTGGCTTACTATCCCTAGTCTCCCCTAGTAACTAGCAGTGCAAGTACCACAGAAGAAAAATACAATTGATCGTCCTACCCCCTTATCCCTAGGTGGTAATTGTTGATCAAGGAATTCCTTATCAGTTCATGACTTCCCCGTACGTCCCCGTATCGACAAAGGCAAACATCTATTTATCAAATGAGTTAAATGATAATAACATAGAGCATAGATAAAGAACCCAACAATTGATAATAACAGCATATGCAAGCATATGAATAAAACAAGAATTTCAATATAAGACAGTTTCAAAAGATTACATTGTTCCCCAACAACAAAGGGTTTAGTTCACCATTGACATGGTGAAACTAGATGAAATACAATGAAAGAATGGAAAAGAAAACCCTAGATATGATATCTGAATCGCATTGGGGCTATATATAGGGCATAAAAGTAACAGAATTTAAGCCCAAGCCTAGCAGGCAACCGCTCAGCGTCCAATTTTACCACTGAGCGGTTTGCCTCTAATCGCTTTAGACGCTCAGTGTCACCGCCTGGGCGCCGGACAGTGGCTTTCGCTCAAATAATGGCACTCAACGGTGCATTTTGATGTTGAGCGGTGCATAGACTCTTCTTTTCTTCATTTTTCTTCTTCTTCCTTGAGTCTAAGACCTTCCTTCTTCAATTCCATCCTAAATTCTCATCAAAACCCTGCAAAACAATGCAAAACAAGCATAATATCTCTAAAAACAATTTTTGACTCTCAAATGACTCAACTTAAGTGTATTACTTGATTCTAATCTCATTCTAAGCCATAAAGGGTGAATTTTGATATCAATTTAAGCATGAAAATAACAGTTTTTAGACCGTTATCAGTCTAGCACATCAAAAAGCATTTTTTTTTTCTCTAATACAAGTAAATCACCCATGTTTGCTCATCATAGAAAGATTAGTCAAGAAATAATGATGTCTTAGCCAATTAAGCCTGAATTATGGTTCTCACACAATCAAAGAACATACAACAGATGCAAAAACCTTATAAGTGATCAACAACCAAGAAAAATGTTAACTTGTAATACATGAAACCATTCCTCACCAAAGACAATATTTCACTCAAGCACTCAAAAGTATTTCACTCAAGCACTCACAGTTGTATAGTGAGGTGTCAATGTCTCTTTCACTCTACTATCACAATGTCACATAAATCAACTTTGTCGTTCATTTAAACAAATGAAACACATTCACAAGCAAGTTATCATCACAAGGACTTTCTAAGGCTTGTAACGGGGCTGGGCTAAGAAGAAAACTGGTTTTTCTAGACAACAAAATCCTTGAGTTGAGAGAGTAAAAAATTTCCTTTCACATTAACCATGTTTGAAAAAGAACGACTTAGTTTCAAGGCCAAGAGAGGGGGTGAATTGGTGAGGTTCAAAAATCACAGTCTTTTCCAAATCTTTTTCGCAAAGTATAAACCTTTCAAAAGTTTCTTGAATCTCAAGGAAAAAGATAAATTAGTGCAGCGGAAAAATAAAGTTGACTACGCAGATAGTAAAGTCGACTTAAAGTAAAGAGTTCAGGGATAGAGAATAAAAAACACAGTTTTTATAATGGTTCGGCCAAACTGCTTACATCCAGTGTCCTTCTTGTACCCGGAAGCAAATGCACTATAATGGTCAAGGTTTTTACAAGGTTTTTGTAGAGGCCTCCACCTCAAAATATAAAACCTGGAAGCAAATGCACTATAATTGAAATGCAAGTAATGAAAATTCATATGCAGCAGAAAAACGTAGTTGATTGCACAAATATTAAAGTCGACGGTAAGTAAAAGTGCAGGGATAGAGAAACTCAAACACTAGTTTTTATATTGGTTCGGCCAACAATGCCTACATCCAGTGTCCTTCCAACCCAGGAAGCAAATGCACTATAATGGTTGTTGTTTTTACAACAAGGAATTTATAGAAGACCTCCACGCCAAAAATATAAATATCCTCTCTAACCCTTAACCAAAATATAGCTGCAAAACAACACAACCAGACTTGCAGCAAGAATCCCCTCTTCTGCAATCTGCAACACCACTTTGAACAGGCCTCAAAGTGAAACCAGGCTCCACGAGTTTATCCCCTATAGTCACAACAGGTACACGCAGCAAGCTTCAAGGATACCAAGCCAAAACAGATTCTTGATCAAACCAGAAATATCTTCGATGTGCAGAATGTGATCAAGCAATGTGTGCGTCGTTAGTATCCCTTTGAGTCTCTTTCAAGAAAGATCACCACCGTCTTCTTGGAGAATTCTTGGAGCACAAAGATCATAAATATCAATCTGAAACAGAAATGAAATTGTTAGATCATCAAAAGTCTCTAAACATCTTCGTGTTCAGCCAATTTATAGATTTCTATTTAATAGACATTCTCTGAGTCGAATAAGCTACTAATACAGTCGACTGAGTTATGACTGTTACAATAGTTCAGTCAAACAAGTAGCATACAGTCAACCAAAATAAAAACACATTTAATACAGTTGACCAAACATTCAATGCTCAACTAACTTTTGAAAATATACTAGTTATAGTGCAAGAGCATAACAGAATTTCAAAGCAGACAACATATACAGTCGAGTGTGTTGCGCACACAGTCGACTTCGACAAGTAAGATAAATTTGAAATTCTTTTCTTCTCAAAATCTCACAAAGCATTGATTCTCAAAATCTGTACAAAGACATTAACATAGTCGATTCATATAATGATGGAGTCGACTTTACTGCAGCTCTGTCGCACAGTTATAAGTTCATAAAAGTGCTTGTAGTTTTCATGCATTAAAATATGTGCAATTCATACAGAAATGATGTAACAAGTACAAGCTCAATATGTATGCATTCACACAACAATACAGCACATAAACATGTTCAACAGATATATCAAACATTCAGCATAAGAACATGTAACACAACAACAACAACATATGTGTGTTATTAAGCAATGTGTTGTCATCATCACAAACCAGAGTGATATAGATATTGTGTTGTCAACAATCTCAACCTTTTTTGATGATGCACAACCATGATTAATAACCAACCATGTTTGTACAATCAAATGTAAAACAGAGTAACAAAAGATATAACCAATCAACAATATCAAGTAGAATATGAGACAGAAAAAATATTCTCCCCCTTTCATAATGCTTTCATAATGAGTGAATCTTTTCTGTACATCATAGATGGTTTCTCCAGCCTTCATTCTGAACATCTCATACTCTTGTATCAGGTAGTTCTTTCTTGCTCTCTTTACTTCATTCGTGCCTTCATGAGTTACCTCTAAGACATCCCACATTTCCTTTGCGGATATGCATTGAGATATCCTGAAAAATTCATCAACTGTTAGTGTAGAGGCAATATAATTTCTAGCTTTAATATCATACTGAGCTTTTTTATTTTCATCAGCAGTCCACTCAGTAAAAGGTTTTAAAATAGTTTTATCATCAACAGTTTTGGTAGGCACAAATGCACCATTTAAAGTAGCTTCCAAAATTCCTTTATCTTGCGATTCAAGAAAGATTTGCATTCTGATTTTCCAAAATGGATTATTCTCGCCAGCGAACAGAGGTGGTCTGTTTGTTGAAGCACCTTCACCAAAAGTTTGAAAACAGGAAGCCATCCCAAGGTATATAGTCGAATCAAAGAAAAATAGAGTCGACTAGTTTTTCAAATATTTTATGAAAAACAACTCTGGTGCGAAATGTTGGAAAACAGGTAGGCTTCTTTTTACACCAAGAGGGGGGGGGTGAATTGTTGGTTTATCAAAAACAAAGTCTTTTTGCAATCTTGAAATCAAAGTATAAAGCTTTTCAGACTTTCTTGAAATGCAAGTAATGAAAATTCATATGCAGCAGAAAAACGTAGTTGACTGCGCAAATATTAAAGTCGACTGAAGTAAAAGTGCAGGGATAAAGAAAATCAAACACTGGTTTTTATACTGGTTCGGCCAACAATGCCTACATCCAGTGTCCTTCCAACATAGGAAGCAAATGCACTATAATGGTTGCAGTTTTTACAACAAGGAATTTATAGAAGACCTCCACGTCAAAAATATAAATCTCCTCTCCAACCCTTAACCAAAATATAGCTGCAAAACAACACAACTAGACTTGCAGCAAGAATCCCCTCTTCTGCAATCTGCAAGACCACTTTGAACAGTCCTCAAAGTGAAACCAGACTCCACGAGTCTATCCCCTATAGTCACAACAGGTACACGCATGATAACGGTTTAATAACCGTTATTTTTATACTTATATTTGATATCAAAACACACCCTTTATGGCTTAGAATGAGCTTAGAATCAACTAAAACACTTAGTTGAGTCACATGAGAGTCAAAATTTGTTTTTAGAGATATTATGCTTGTTTTGCATTGTTTTACAGGGTTTTGATGAGAATTGAAGATGGAAGTGAAGAAGGGAGGACTTAGACTCAATAAAGAAGGAGAAAAAGGAAGAAAGAAAGAGTCAAAGTCACCGCTCAGCGCTATTTTCCAGTGCTAAGCGCCAGACTCGAGGGAGCAGCCACTACCTCTCGCTCAAGCGATGTCGCTGACCGTCCAGGCGATTTTGAGGCAAATCGCTGAGCGGTGAGGTGGATCGCTGAGCGTTCAAGCGATTAGAGCGAAACCGTTGAGCGGCCAAATTAGGTGCTAAGCGGTGGAATGCTGGGCTTGGGTTTAAATTCTGTTACTTTTATGCATTATTTAATTCTTTTTACCATCAACGTCATCAATTCTTTTTGCAGGCAAAGACGTCCAGAGCACTTCTACACTTCTTAGAGGCGGTTTCTTGGATGCTTAGGCTCCAATTTATCAAATCTAGGGTTTACTCTTCCATTCTTTCATTTAATTCCATCTAGTTTCACCATGTCCATGGTGAACTAAACCCTTTTGTTTTTGGGGAACAATGTAATCTTTTGAAACTCTCTTATATTGAAATTCTTATTTTGATTCATATGCTTATATTATCAATTGTTGGGTTTCTTATCTATGGTCAATGCTTTTATCGTTTAACTCATTCGGTAGAAGATATTTGCCTTTGTCGATACGGAGACGTACGGGGAAGTCATGAACTGATAGGGAATTCCTTGATTAAGCAATACTACCTAGAGATAGGGGTAGGATGATCAATTGTATTTGCTTCTGTGATATATGCATTGCTAATTACATAGGGAGACTAGAGATAGTAAACTAGTAATTAGTAATAGGCTCTTTTCGCCGAGAGATCGGGATTAGGGTAAGCAAAGAAAGTTTGCATGACAATTAGATAATAAAGCGAATTAAATAAGAAAAGTAAATATAAGAAGGCGAATAAGATGAAATTGTAAACCCCAACAACTCCATTCATTCATATATTTTATTTGCCAATTAAATCGGTTGCATTTGCATGTTTATTTTCGGTTTGCATACAACCACAAAATTATTTGTTTTTCAAGTCTTATAAGATTAATTTACATGAAAGATAAGGCCTAAGAGTCCTTTGGGAGAACTATATTTGGTCTTACAGTCTATTATTACTTGATACGATCTGGTACACGTGCCAGGGGTTTAACAAGTTTTTGGCGTTGTTGCTGGGGACTCATGGTTTAACTTTTCTACTAGTGTGAATTTGATTTATTTTATTTTTGCTCTAATAAATGTTTTCTAGGGTTTTGAGCCTAATGTTTGCAGGATGCAGTACAGACAAGAATTTGATTATATGGGCACTCAATTCTACCAAAATAATTTCAACCACTGGTGGGAACCTCACTCGTACATGGATCAAAGCATTTTTGGCCAAGGTGCCAAGCAATAAATTACTCCACTCAAGGATAACATAAATTCTGATGACGAATTTCTTCAGCGGATCACGGGTATGAATATACCATTCATCAGAAGTATTGAGGAGATGCGACAACGTGAAGAGTTACGAGAATGTCAAAGACAACAATATCGTCCTTCACTTGAAGTAGAACTTCAAAGGCAACAATATTCTCCTACACTTGAAGAAAGAGAGAAGGAAGTTGAACAACGTCTTTGGCAGAAACAATCATCTTTGCCAAGAGAAACATTGTGGGAAGTTGAATAACGTTTACGACAAAAATAATTTTCTATACCAAGAGAAACTTTGGGGGAAGATGAACAACGTTTACGACAAAAAAAATTCTCTATACCAAGAGAAACGTTGGGGGAAGCCGAACAACGTATGTGGCAGCAACAATCATCTTTGCCAAGAGAAACGTTGGGGGAAGCTGAACAACGTTTATGGCAGAACCAACTCTCTTGCATAATGAAGTCTCTGGATCTTAGGGGTAATACTGAAGTTAACCCTAGGAAGGAATGCGAAGCTACTATCTCTCAAAGTGATAAGGTTGTTGATGAGAAGAAAATAGAGATAGAGGAGGAAAAGATAGAGAGAGTTGTAGAGGGAGAAGAAACAGAAAAGTTGGGTGAGGAAGAAGAAGACGATGATAAGGACAAAGAAGTGGTTGAGAGAAAAGAAAAAAAGGAAAAAAAGTGCGAAAATAAAAAAGAAGAAATCAAGGAAAAATAAAAAAAGAAAGTTGAGGGAGGAAAAGATTGAGAAAAAGAGGAAGTGAGGAAAGAAGAAAAGATCATATGCAAAACCCCTTCCTCATCAGAAGAAAAATCAGAGGAAGGAAAAGAAGTTTAAGTGCTTTGTGGACATCTTCAAGAAATTGGAGATTAAAGTTCCTATGATTGATACATGGAAACATGTGCTTGGTTCGATCAACTTTTTGAAGAGATTCATCAGGAAGAAGAAAAAGAAAAGAATATCAAGTAAGAAGCATATCAACACCTACTGATGGGTGTTTGCTGGGGGTCATCCCAGTTGTTGTAATATATTAGTTTTATTTTATTTTGGACATGTAATTCTTGGATTTTTAAACAATTTTTGGGTAGCATCTACAGAGGGATGCTAATTTTTATGTATCTACTGAGGGATACAGAAAGGTACACCTATTGATGGGTGTTGGTAAGGATTGCACTTACTGATGGGTGCTAGAAAGGTTTGGATCAGGCTCGTGACGTTAAACAAGCGCAACCTGGGAGGCAACCCAGTTGATTGATTTATTATTGTTGCATGTTTGAATAATGTTCTAGTTGCATTTAGGGATTAATTGTAGAATAAGTGAGTAAAGTAAGTGGGAATTGTATTTAGGGTTTAATTGTTGCATTTTAGAAAATCCATTCTCTATCACTTTTGCATCATTCATAATCCAAGTTTGGGGTTTTTGAGAGAGCACTGCATTTTGGTTTCATTCATCATCAGTTATAAGAATTTTGCATACATTCAAGGTCTCTCCACCCCAAGGACAGGTGACAACTGTCTAAAAATCGTTATTTTCATTCTTGTAGTTGATATTAAAACACACCCTTTGTAGCTTAAAATGAGCTTAGAACCAAGTAAAACTCTTAAGTTGTGTCACATGAGAGTCAAAAGTTGTTTTTAGAGATATTATGCTTGTTTTGCATTGTTTTGCAGGGTTTTTAATGAGAATTGAAGATGGAAATGAAGAAGAAAGGTCATAGACTCAAGAATGAAGGAGAAAAAGGAAGAAAAGAAGAGTCTGTGGACCGCTCAAGCGTCAAATTCCAACGTTGAGCGTCCAGAACGACAAGTGGCAAACCGCTCAGCGGTCCATTTTGACGCCTAGGCAGTGGTGTGGATTGAGGCAAACCGCTGAGCGGCCAAGTTTGGCGCCTGGGCGGTTGTCTGTTTTTATATTTTGGATTCTGAGATCTTTCTGTTATCTTTTTGGCTTATATATAGCCCAGTGCGAATCCAAATGTACTTCTTTTGGCAGAGAGAAACGTCCAGAGTTGTTCTACACACCTTGGAGGAGATTTCTTGGATGCTTAGGCTCCACTTTAACAAATCTAGGGTTTTCTTTTCCATTCTTCCATTATATTTCATCTAGGTTCACCATGATTATGGTAAACTAAACCCTCTGTTGTTGGGGAACAATGTAATCTTTTGAAACCCTCATATATCCAAATTCTTATTTACTTTATATGCTTGCATATGCTTGATTTATCAGTTGTTGGGTTCTTTACCTGTATTTAATGCTTTTACCGTTTAACTCATTCGGTAGATGTTGTTTGTCTTTATTGATATAGGGACGTACAATAATGTCATGAACTGGGAAGAATTCCTTGATTATGCTAATACTGCCTAGGGATAGGGGTAGGACGATCAATTGTATTTTGCTTCTGTTTATCATGCATTATTAATTACTAGGGGAGGCTAGGGATAGCAAGCCAGTAATTAGTAATAGGCTCTTTTCACCAAGGGATTGGGTTAAGGGTAGACTAAGAAAGTTTGCATGGCAATATGATAAATAAGTAAAGTGAATAAGGAGAGTAGATATATGAGTGTGGATAAGATGAAATTGTAAACCCCAACAACTCCATTCATCCATATTTTCTTGAAGCCAATTGAATCACTGCATTTGCATGTTTACTTTTATTTTGTCGTTAACCATTCAAATTATTTTCTTTTCTCAAGTCTTAAACGATTAGTTTACACGAAAGATGAGGCCTTAAGAGTCCTTTGGGAAGAACGATATTGGGTTTACCAATTATTATTACTTTTGCATCATTCATAATCCAAGTTTGGGGTTTTTAAGAGAGCACTGCATTTTGGTTTCATCCATCATCAGTTATAAGAATTTTGCATACATTAAGGTCTCTCCACCCCAAGGACAGGTTGTTATTGCCGAGATGATCATAGGCATGTACAACACACCTCCTGCTCATAGGTGGATGATGGATGAGTTCAACAACAGATTGGCTTGCCCAGAGCAGGCACATGGGAGTGGAGCTAGAGCAGCTGAAGCTCTAGTCAGGGAGGATGATGACAAGGATGATAATTTTGAGGATGCAGAGGCTGAAGAGGATGAGGACTCTAATGACGACATGGAGTGATATGGCATCTGCTGATGGATGTCCATGCTTAGAACAAGGGTTTTATCTTTCACTTTTGTACTTTGAATTTTTAGAATAGGTTGAATATTATTGTAGCTGTTTGTGCTTGGCTTGAACACCTTTTCTGACTATGGTTTGACTTGACTGTTATTGCATGATGAGTTTATTTGATGATGATTGGATGTGGATGACGATTGAGTTTGTGTTGCATGCTGATATACAGGTGAATGGTTCACTAGCTATGCGAACGGATGTGTGATGATTTATGATTATGATTATGATGCTAAGCAGGGTGTATGAATGATGTTTGAGAAAAGCACAGCAGTGTGGTATTGAACTCCAGAGTGTTTATTGATATATGTGCTATTCATATGGAAGCATGAATGATATTGCCTGAATCTTTATGATTGATTGAATTGTATGTTTATGTCATATGATCAAGGCCATTTTTGGAAGCCATTCTTAGCCAAATATTAACCCAAAGAAAAGAGAACCAGGTGTTCTATCCTTTTTGAACCCTAGCGTTGAAACAGGATGAAAACCCTTGCTTTGAAAATTTTTACCTTGAGTTAGGTTGAGAATAATTGTATGATATTGCCATGGTTCAAGTTTGGGGTTGTTGGCGAAATTGAAAGGCAAAAGAAAGGCATTGAGCTCAAGTGTTGAATGAAAGAAAAGCATGAGAAAAGAAAAGAGTAGAAAAGAAAAAGCATGAAAGATGAGCTCAATGTAAAAATAAAGAGAAAAAGGAAAGAAGTTGGGAATGAGTGAGATTGGTTAAAAAGAGAGTTTGTGCTTGAACTTTGAATGTTAAAATAACTCTCTTAACTCAAGGATTTTGTGTTCCAGAAAAACCAATTTTTCTTGTTAACCCAACCTCATTATAAGCCTTGGAAAAGTCCTTGTGATGACATTTGTATGTGAGAATGTTGATTTTAGTAGATGAAGGGCAATTTGGTTTCATGTGATATGTGAATAGTAGAGAGATGGAGGGACCTCTTAAACACTTGAGTGATTGAGTGAAACACTTGCTTGGAGAGGATTAATAAATTATATGGTTACATCTTGCTTAGTGGATTGATCATTCATAAGTAGAGCATCTGTGGAAAAGTATGTGATTATGTGAACTGAATTGAATAGAAGCATGTATGCATCTTGATAAGATTCCACTGAAAATCTGAATTGAGTAATTCTTGTTGTGAGAAAAATGAATTTTGAAAATGTTGAACTATTTTGATGAAAAAGTGGAAAGCCAAGTTTTGTCTTGTTTGCTTGAGGACAAGCAAAGTTTTAAGTTTGGGGTTGTGATAACGGTTTAAAAACTGTTATTTTTATACTTAAATTTGATATCAAAACACACCCTTTATGGCTTAGAATAAGCTTCGAATCAAAAGTTGTTTTTAGAGAAATTATATTTGTTTTGCAGGGTTTTGATGAGAATTGAAGATGGAAGTGAAGAAGGGAGCACTTAGACTCAAGAAAGAAGGAGAAAAAGGAAGAAAGAAAGAGTCAAAGTCACCGCTCAGTGCTATTTTCCAGTGTTGAGCGCCAGACTCGAGGGAGCAACCACTGTCTCTCGCTCAAGAAACATTGTAAAGCTTTATACTTTGTGAAAAAGATTTTAAAAAGACTCTGATTTTTTAACCTCACCAATTCACCCCACCTCTTGGTGTTGAAACTAAGCCATCTTGTTTCCAATAATTGGCACCAGAGCTGGTTTTCATAAGATTTTTGAAAAACTAGTCGACTTCTTTTTTCTTTGAATCAACTATATTCTTGGTGAATGGCTTCCAGTTTTCAAACCCTTGGTGAAGGTGCATCTACAAACAGACCACCACTATTTGCGGCTGAAAATTATCTTTTTTGGAAAATACGCACAAAAAAATTTCTTGAATTTGTGGATAGAGGAATTTGGGATGCAACATTAAATGGTCCTTTTGAGCTTACTCACACTATTGAAGGAAAAACTGGTTTGAAAAATTTTTCTAAGTGGTCTCAAGATGAAAATAGGAAAGCACAATATGATGTCGCAGCTAGAAATATCATTTGTTTTGCACTAACATTTTTAGGATATCTCAATGCAAATCTGCCAAGGAAATGTGGGATGTCTTGCAGGTTACTCATTAGGGCACTAATGAAGTCAAGAGAGCCAAAAAGAATTCTTTGATTCAAGAGTATGAACTTTTCAAAATGAAGACTAGTGAAACAATTTATGAAGTCCAAAAAAGGTTCACTCATATAGTCAACCATCTCATGGATCTTGGAAAAAATTTTGATAAAGAAGAGATCGATATCAAAATTCTTAAAAGCCTGAACAGAAGCTGGCAACCCAAAGTCACAACAATCATTGAGTCCAAGGATTTAACTAACATGAACATGGCTACATTGTTTGGAAAATTAAGAGAGCGTGAGTTATAACTTGAAAGATTGAAAGATGAGGAAGAGATTGAAGAGAAGAAGTGCATAGCATTAAAAGTCACAAGCAGGAGAGCCTCAAAGATTGAACAATCACAGGATGATTTAGATGTTGAATTGGACAACAATGAACTATGTCCAAGGTGGTAACAAAGTTTAATCGACTTATGAAAAATAATAGTCAACTTACTAACCATGCAAGTAACAGCAATGCCAAGAATGCTTTCAGGTTAAATGCGATTCAATGTTCTGAATGCGGGAAAGAAGGACACATCAAGCCTGATTGTCCAGACCTAAAGCCGAAGCAAAAAGCCTATAGAAAATTTCCTCAGGACAAAAACAGAAAGAAAAAAGGAGCTTACATAGCCTGGGAAAATAGTCATTCTGATTCATCAAGTGATGAAGATCATGATCGTGAGGAAGAATCAAATATATGCTGCATGGATGGAACATCATTAGCATATTATGACAGTGATACAAATTTTGAAAATGAGCTGATAGAAGTGAAGTACGACCTATTGATAGATGCTTTTAAAGATATTCATGCTGAAGCAATGTGACTGCAGTATAAGGTTAATCGACTAAAGTTTGAAAGAAAAGATTATGAGTATAGAATCAATAATCTTGTTAATGATAATGAGAAATTACAGAAGGAATTAGATGATGCTTCATTATCTGCCAAAAATGTTAAAACTGAGACTATTACAGTAGAAAAGAAATGTAAAAAATGTCCTACTCATGTTGAAGAAATAGATTACTTGACTAACACGCTAGCCAAATTCACACAACGTAGAGATAACTTAATGCTGTTTTAAAGTCTTCTGGAAGAGCAATTTATAGGCAAGGAATTGGATATAAAGCTCAATCTAATAGAACCAATACAAAGAAATTTAATGATTTAAGCAAACCTGTTAAGCATGCTTGGTTTTATTGCAATAGTATTCGTCATACTGTTAGAAACTGTTATTACAGAAAAGTTGGAGTCCCTAAAGGCTTATATGTGTGGATACCTAAGGAACATCTAGCTGCAATTAACAATCAAGGACCCAAATTCAAATAGGTACCTACATCAAAAACTTGAACTATTTTGCAGGTCAGCAATAGATGCAGTGATGTGCAGTGAGATCTTAAGAATGAACTAACATGGCTATATCAACCATCTTGATTGTCTACAACTGGTAACAAGTACTATCTTACTGCATCATGGATAAATAGATTGATTGATTGATATATGATTGTTTATATGATTGTCTGATTTATTGTTTGATTACTATGTCTGAAAATAGATTTTTACGATTTTTAATCGACTTGATTATGAGCATAGTGGAATGCATGTCTTTGTATGTCTAACTCTGCTTTGAAAACTCTCTATCATACAGTAGCCAATTGTGATTTTATCAAAATTGACTTAGTGTCTCTGTTTTAGGCTTTCCATATTTGAAAATTTAAAATGAGCCTTTTTGAGTCGTATCTTGGTTCGCGCCTGTGAAAAGTGATTTAAATCTAGGATAGCTATTATTGAGGATGTTGTTTCTCTGTTAACCCTAAAACTGAAGAAGAAGTTTCCAAGAGTTACATCTCAATGGCATCTTCTAACAGAAACCTTGGTGGAAACAAAGGGAAGCAAATTGTTGTAGGAAAAGCTCTTATCCTTCTGGTTGGATCAGTGATGAGGAAACAAGAAATTTTTTTCTAAACGGGTCTGTCAACGTCATTGCTCATCCAAATTGGCTTAGCCTTAGTAAATTCAAAAAAGAGGGTTTTGATTTTCTTAGCTGGCTGGTATCCTGACTTAGTGAAAGTTTTGTACCACAATCTAAAATTTGTGGATGGCGACATTAAATCTAGAGTGAAAGGCGTAGACGTTTTTATCGATGACTTTATTTGTATGCTTTGAAGCAAAAGGTATATATTCACATTTTTCCAACTCCAAATTCAATCTAAATCTGAGGAAAAGTGATCTTTACTCAAGCTGGATGAGATTTCCCAGAGATCAATCAACAAAAGGACGATATGAACATGAAGGACTGGAGATGGAAGAGAAAATCATAACTCATATTCTCTCATGGGTGATATTACCTGGAAGGTTGGTTCATGACAGAATGACCACTGAAGATGTGTTCCTGCTGCATGCTATCATGAATAAAATTCCAACTAACTGGATAGAAGTGATCAAGAATCATATGAAGAAAGTTGTGTTCAAAAGATCCTACTACCTACCATATGTTGTCTTTATAAGCAGGGTTCTTGTAATACAAGGAGTAAGGGTCAATGGTGAAAAGAAATATTCTTGCGACAACCCAGATGTGATAAACCAAGATACATTAGTGAGTCTTGGTTTGAAGAAATCTAAAAATGGATGTTGTTTTAAAGATAAAGCTAGAACAATGTTCATTCCTGAAACTAAGTTTGAAAAATTCACTGCTGAACAATTCAGAGTTCTGAATAACAAAGTTGACAATCTCGGAACAAACCAACTACAAGAAAAAGACAGTTTCACAAAAGAGGACTCTTTGGAAACCTCAGATTCAGATTAAGCGTTACCAGAGGAACTTGTCTATCTATATAATGTCCTTTGTCTGTTAAGGAAGCCTTGTTTGATGTTTTTTTATGGATTAGAATGCCATTCAATTTGTCTATCTCTTGTTCATGTCTAATCATTGTAATATCTTTTGACAACATTAATGAAATCAGTCGTTTATGGTTTAAATTTTTTGATTGAATTTGTTTGAATTGATGTTGAATCGACTGAGTGATTGCTGAAGTTGATTATGCACATATTTATTATTACATTGATTCTTTTGCATACTCACATCTTAACTGTATAATTTCTTGCATTATTGTGATTCTAAATTTCTTGATCTTCAAAAAATCTTGAAAGGTTTTACAGGAAACATTGCTTCTGAACTTACTACTGGAGTCACAACTCAATGAAAAGCAATGAAATCGACTTGAACAATGGATCAATCGACTATCACTTACAAGGCTTATAAATTCCATTTATTGGAATTTGTTTTTTCTGTTGTTTGATCATTTTATATCAGTTATCTTCAATATATCTCTGTTAATGAGAATACAATATGAGTTTGATTTGTCTATGAGAATACAATATAAGATTGTTAATCATTATATCTTTGCTTGATTGAATTGCTGCAATTCTGATTCTGATACATTTCTGATACAAACTGGTATATGCTCTAATACTTGTGAAAACTGCATGTTGCATCTGGGTTTTGATTTTAAAACATGCATAATGACAGGGGGAGCATTACATGTTTGCATAGATTTTTCACATGCCTATACTTTAGGGGGAGATTTTCTTTATCATGTGAATATCTGTGATAGGGGGAGCATCATTAAATGTTTAATCTGTTTTACATTGATGCATCTCTGGTATACCTGTTATCAACATATCATTATCTTAGAGCAAACATTTTTTGCTAATGCACAAAGGGGGAGAAAAGTTTGATTGCTTATTGATTATTTGCTTGATACTTGATTGCTTGATACTATTCATTCAAAGTAAATTTTCAGAAATATTTTTGAAATTAACTTTTTCTTACTCTGATATATTGGAAAAATCATTTAATCACTTGTTCTTTACTGTTTGCTTGTATAAGCTCTGATATTGGGTGATTACACGATTGATTGTATGTGCTGTTAATGTACAAACATGGTTTCTTATTAATCATGGTTGTGCATCATCAAAAAAGGGGACATTGTTGAGATTGTTGATAAAGGAAGCACTGGTTTAGCTAAACCTTAATCTCACAGTGTTTTGGTTTTTCATGATGACAACATATTATTAATAACACATGATTTGATATATGTTACATGTTCAATTCTTTATTGTGTATGATTCATTAAAGAACATCTTTGTGTTGATACTTATATATGTATGCATATTCATTGATTATATACTTGATACATCACTTGTGATTGCATAACATTTGTTTCAAAAAAGAAAACCACATGCACTTTGTTGAACTTATATTGGGTGGCAAAACTGCAAGTTTTAAGTCGACTTCATTATGAAGTAAGTTGATTAAAACTCGTGACTTTGCACAAATTTTCTAAAACAGTGTTGTGAGTTAGTTTGCAATGAAAAGATTTTCAAAACTGTTCTGAAGTGCTACAGTCGACTGCATGCATAGTGAATTTGACTAAGTTAGTTATTGTTTTTAAATTCTGTTAATGTTGTGATCTATAATGGTTATATTTCTATTGTCTTTTAAACCATTAGTTGCAAGTCAACTGTGTTAATTGTGTATCAATTTTGGTTGTTATGACTATTGCTAATTGAATTAACTGTTATAACTGTTTGGTGACAGTCGACTTTAGTGGCACAATCGACTACAGGAGCGTCTGATTTATAGAAAGCTATAAATAGACGTGACTCTGATAATCACATAGACTTTGGCTATTCTAACAATTTCATTTTGATATTTCAGATTGTGATCTCTATGTAAAGGCTCCAAGAACTCATCAAGAAGATGAAAGAGATCTTTCTTTGAAGAGTTTCTTTAGGAGGAAGTGATTTGAGCTTACTATTTAATCAAATTCTGCACTGCTGGTGTTCATCATATTGATCAAGACTTCTATCAATCTTTGGAAGATTGTTGTTGTCCTGTTGGGATTACAGGAGGAGAACTCGTGGAGTTCTAGGAATTTTGAGGATTGTTCAAAGTGGGTTCAAGATTGTAGAAGAGGGGATATCTTGCTGCAGATCTTTGTGTTGCTACCTATACTTTTAGTTAGAGGGTTAAAGAGATTGTCTATACTTTTGACGTGGACATCTCTGTAGAAATCTCATTGTAAAAACCTTGAGTAATATAGTGCATTGGCTTCTTGGTTGTGGAAGGACACTGGATGTAGGCATTGAGGCCGAACCAGTATAAAAAGTGTGTTTGATTTTGTCTATCCCTTAACTCTTTACTTTAAGTCAACTTTACATTTTACACAGTCAACTTTATATTTCAGCTGCATTTAAACTTCTTATTCCTAGCGAATCAAGAAACTTTGTAAAGCTTTATACTTTGTAAAAAGTATTATAAAAAGATTGTGATTTTTGAGCCTCGCCAATTCACCCCCCCCTTCTTGGTGTTGAAACTAAGTCATCCTGTTTCCAACACAATTCAATCAAGCATAGATATCTCACAAATATATCAATCAATTAGAAACAGAGGTATATTGAAAGTAAACAATATAAAATATGATCAAACAACAGAATAACCAAATTCCAACAAATGGAATTTATAACCCCTGTAAATGATAGTCGATTGATCCATATTTCCAATCGATTTCATTGCCCTTCATTGATTAGTAACTCTAGTAGTAAATCCAAAAGCAATGTTTCCTGGAAAACCTTTCAGGATCTTTTGAAGATCAAGCAATTTAGAATCATAATAATGCAAGAAATTATACAGTTAAGAAGTCATTATGCAAAAGAATCAATGTAATAGTAAACATGTGCATAATCAACTTCAATAATCACTCAGTCAAATTACGATCGATTCAAACAGATTCAATCAAGAAATTTAAAGCAGATAGAATTAAACCATAAATAACTGATTTCATTGATGTTACCAAAAGAGATGATGGCATATAAAGCCATCTTGCAAAATGGTAACTAGGAAACAACCTTAACCAAACTATTAAATTATTAAGGTATAAAATTAGTTTTTCTTCCTCTTTTTGTTAACGAAATCACCAAGAACCATATCACTCCTGCAATCATCAATATTCTCTTCTTCAGTACTTTCATTTGTGCTCTTCTTCGAAGATATATCAGGAGCGCATATCTCTTCTTCAGATTCTTTCTCATTCTCAACATCCATTTTTGTTGACTGAGACTTTTCTTTTAGTTCCAAAGCAATACTTCTTGTTTCCTCAATCACCCTTCTTAATGATTTTAATTTCCTTAACACAATTCTCTCAAATTCAGATCTTGCCCTGTAGTGAATAGCTCTAGTAAATTCTGTTTCATCATCATTGTTCGCATCTTCATTCTTAAACACCCATCCTTCAGGTGTCCTCTTCATTTGCATCATATGCAGAGCTGACTTGTCAATGAGACTGGTTATACGACTCACTTAATGCAGTAAGGCAGTTTTGCAGACTCTAGCCTTGTAACTTTCAACATGTTATCAGAAATTGTTGCAAGCCAGTCCACTTCAATATTTTCCTTTAATGTCTTCAGAAGAAATAAATCCTCGATGCTGGCTTGAGCATGATTACCTCCCCTTGGCATTAAGATCCAGGAAATAACAAAGATTGCAAGTCGATCATTCATCTTCATGCCACCAGTTTTGTAGCTAGAATAGTCCTGACAATCATCTGGATTTCTTAGACTATCCTGAAAAACTGTGAACTTATGGATACCTTCAATTCCCATATGGCATTTTTCACCTTCTAACTTGAGTCCAGCTAACTCAGTCCATATTTCATTCGTTAGTTTGATGTCGACCCCTTTTACTCTTGAACAAAGAGTGTCGTCTTCAATTCTTAAATTGCAGTAGAAGAACTTTACCAAGTCGAGGTTCCAGGGACTTGTCATTTCAACAAACTTTTTCAACCCTTGTCGTTTCAACCATTCTTGTCGTTTCATCATCGTTGATCCATCCATGTAAATCACAGACACACCTCATATTCTTTTGGCCGATTGATTTCACTCTCTTCTGTTGAGCTGAGTTGGAGGCCATTTCTTACGAGTGAAGAAAACTTTGAGAGGTACAGAGAGAATGTAATGATTTAGAGAGCACTGAGAACACTTAGTGATATGTTCCAGAGGGATTAGGTTAAAAACTAATCGTAAATCAACTTTGGAGGGAATAATTTCGCATAAAAAATCTGGCGCAAAAATGATTTAATTGAAATTTAAATATTAACAGCACAGTGAAAACATAGTCGATTTTGATAAAACCCAAGTTGACTCTTGTAGTATAGAGTTTTCAAAAACAAAAACAAACATACAGAGACATACATTCGGTTGTGCTCATAATCAAGTCGACTAAAATTAGTAAAAATTGATTTTCACAATAAGCATTCAAACAATCAATCAGACAATCATTCATACAATCAATCATTATCAATCAAACAATCTTTTATACATGATGCAGTAAGATGATATTTGTTACCAGTTGTAGACACTCAAGAAGGTTGATATAATCATGTTAGTTCATCCTTGAGCTCTTATCTTCATCGGCATCCATCAATAGATGTCAATCTTTCTCATCTTTATCAGCATCCATCAATAGATGCTTAATCACATAGCATCCATCAGTAGATGCTCTTAGTACATAGCATCCTTCTATAGATGCTTAATCACAAAGCATTCTTTAGTAGATGCTTAATCACATAGCATCCTTTAGTAGGTGCTATTATTCCTCATCCTTATCATGGAAACATCCATCAGTAGATGTTGTAGCAGCATCCATCATTAGATGTTATCATTCTTCATCCTCATCATAACAACATTTATCAGTAAATGTTGTTATTTGAGTCATCCTTGAACCCATCAGTAGATGTTGTCATCACTGCCATCAGAAGCAGCATATAACCTAAAAACACTAAAACACATAAAGAAAAATCAAATCCAAACCAATCAACTAAATCAATTAAAAAGAAAAGAGTTCAAACATGGGGTTGCCTCCCGGTAAGTGCTTGTTTAATGTCATTAGCTTGACACCATTATGCTCAATCTGGATCCTTAATGTTGGCGTTCTTCCTTCCTTCACTACACCAAAAAAATCTCAACAATTTTCTTGTCACCAACTTCATTCTTCTAGAATAAGGAGCCTCAATCTCAAGAACTCTATTTTCCTTGATAGTCTTGACAACCCATAACCTATTCTTGAATTTCACTAGTATGCCAGGTTTAGGTTCATCACTTATAACATCAGGGTGTTGGTGAACCAAATATCCTTTCTTATTTGCCTTCTTCATTATTTGTCTTCTTTGTCTACTATTGGCAGTCTTCTCTACTTCCAACCCTAAAATAAGAGGTCTTGATGATCTTGTGCTCCTAGTATGAATTTTATCCTGCATACACTAAAGAACATTGTACTAGGGAACCCAATTAGTCCAAATATAAAAAATAGTAAAATATTTTTCTTCCTTTTTTCTTTTTTTTAAAGAAAGATAAAGTCTAAGCAGTTAATAATTACACAAATAAAATAGTTATGACACGAGTCCCTGGCAATGGGGTGTAAAATGTGCTAATGAATCAGCAAGTGTACCGAATCGTATGAAGTAATAGAAAATGGTAATACCAAGTATCATTTCCTAAAAGACTCACGGCACTAGACAGTTATGTAATTGGTTAACCAATTAAAACTTGAGAACACTATTTTGGGGTTTGAATGCAAAGTGCAGAAAAATAAACATGAATGCAATATGATCAATTGAGGCTTAATCACAAATATGAATGGATGAAGATAATATGAGATGGTTATGTTATTGGGGTTTAGATTTCACCTAATCACTCTCATGCTTATAGGAATTCTTCTTCTTCATTAATGTTAATGTCACTATCTAAATTACTTAAAACCCGATCCCTCGACGAAATAAGCATATCCTTAATTACTAGACCACACTTTCTTGCATTCCTAATAATTAATTCTGACGAACAGAAGCTTAAGACAACCAAAACTCATATCCCCATCCCTGGGCAATACTGCTTTTGGGAGAAATTCTCCCTCTCTGAATTGTAAGATATCTCTCTATAATCATGCAATTCATACATCATGCCATGAATGAGTTAAATAAAGCAAGCAATGAGCGAAGGAGAAAAACCTTAAAAATTAATGAAAGAAGCATATATCAATAACAAGAATCAATTCATATATATGACAATTTAGAGTTTACATCATTCCCTAACAACAAATAAAATTTAGTTCCCCATTGTCATGGAAAAACTAGATGTACATCGAATGGAAGAGATAAAAAAAACCCTAGAAAGAGAATAAGAGAGTTGTCACATCCCCAAATCTGCCCCCCAAAGGGTGAAAAACGTGTTTCTGTGCTCAAGCCATCAAAAGATACAAACCCTAAGGCGTTTGGGTCATAAATAGATAATAAAAATAACAGAAAACAGGTCCAAGCCCACATCGTCGGTGCTTAGTGCCCCTACTTAGGGCCCCCAAGCGTGAAACAACGGATATTGGCGCTCTGTGCCCCTGAAAGGGCGCATGGGCGTGTTGTGGCACTTGAAACTGACGCTCAACAGTACTGGAGTGGCGCTCAGCGCTACCTTTTTCTGGGTTCCCCCGCTTAGTGGTACAAACTGGCGCTCAACATTTCAGCACTCTCTTTTTTGCTGTTCTGTTCGTCCATTTTGAGTCCCAACTCCTCGATACTTTTTCTCTTCTTCCAAATCATCCAATAACCTACAAAATTAAGGGAATTTAGTGATAAAATCATTAAGTATAACCTCAATTCTCTTATTCATAATTCTAAAACAAAAACATTAGTTAAATAAAGTTTCTAAGTCAAAAAGGGTGCATTTAGTATGAAAATTGAATCACAGATAACGGTATATTTAACCATTTTCACTCAGCGCCCTAGAAGGGGCAACCAGGCAAGATTGCGTGAAGATTGGCAAGGATCGCCCTAGAGAAGGGCAAACAAGCGTGAATGCATGACCTCCACCGCTCAACATCCCAAAAGATGGCAAGCAAGCATCCTTGCGTGACCTCTAGCGCTGAGGGCCCCTGAAGAGGGCAACCAGGCGTGGTTGAGTGGCAACCAGCACCCAAGGCCCCAGAAAGGGCAACCAAGCGTCCTTGAGCCTCCTATAACGTTCTATTTTGATGCTTTCACTGTCCTTCCTGGGTTCTAACTCCTTGATACTTTGCCCATCTTCCAAAACATACCAATATCCTACAAAATTGAGGGAATTAGTGATAAAAATCATTAAACATAACCTCGACTAACTTATTCACTAAATTAAACTAAAATCAAGAGTTTAAGCAAGCTTCAAAGTCAAAGAGAGTTGATTTAGTATCAAAATTGCATCACAGATAACGGTAAAATCAACCGTTATCATTGCTCAGTAAAGCCTTTGCTATAATACTCTGATCATTATAGTGGATTTCTCTCCAATCTAAGGTTGATTGGGAGGGTGACTGATGTAGGCATTGATTTTCTTCTCCTTATCTCTTTACTTGATCGATTATATTCTGTCATTGCTTTTAGACATTTACTGTTACATTGCATGCATATTGCTTACGACACAAGAAAGGTTTCAAGAACCATACTATTTGCGAAAAAGTTTTGAAAAGTGCTAATTTTTATAAAACACCAATTCACCCCGTCTTTGTGTTGAGAAACAAAGCTCATCAATTCTAACAGGAATGCTAGTCCTATGACTAATGAAGACCTCAAGAACAACATTCTATATTTTAAAAAGGAGGAAGAAAGGACTTTGCATAAATTAGATGCATTGAAAAGAAGACAAGATCAGAAGCTTAAGAAAACAGAAGAGAAAGAAGCACTCATAGAAATGGAATAAAGAGAAAATAAAGGAAAAGAAGAGAAAGAAAAGGGAGAAGGTGAAGAAAGAGAAAAAGAAAGAAAAGAAAGAAAAGAAAGTGAGAAAGGAGAAGGAAAATAAAGAAAGAGAAATAAAAGAAAGAGAAAGAAGAAAAAGAGAGAAAAACAATATAGCAACTTGATTATTTTAGTAGAATTTCTATTTTTGATTATTTTAGATTTGTGTGTTTCAATTTATGTTTGTGTTTGTACGTATGATCTTCTAGAATTCAAGTAGAATTATCTCTAAATAGGAAAAATGGATAAAGAATCTTCAAGTGGTACAAATTTGAGAATAAATTCTCTTAAAAAATAAGGGTATGATCACTACTACAATAAAGACTTTTGACGTATGTTATTTTCGACATTTAACGTCCCATCCAGATCAGACGTCTCATTGGGATACGTCAATTTGATGTTGGATCCTCTTACTCGGACGTCAATTTGATGTTGGATCCCCTTTCTAAATGGACGTCCATTTTGTTTTTTTTTAAACTAATTTGTTTTTACAATATTACCATACCTGAGATACAGAAAACCATTCCAGCACATCACAAAATTGTATATACTATGAGTATCAAGCAATGGAGATTCGGCACTCAATTTTATACTTAATTTTGATATGAAATACACCCTTGTTGACTTAGAAACTTGCTTTGACTCATGATTTTGCTTTAGTTTTGTGAATAAGAGAGTTGAGGACATGTTTTATGATTTTATCATTAAATTCCCTTGATTTTGTAGGATTTTGGGATGATTTGAAGGACGGGTTGAAGTATCAAGGGGTTGCAGTGGAGAAAAGTCAAACAGAATGCAGAAAAATCAACCAGTCAACCAGAGTGCAGAAAAGTCAACCAGAATGCAGAAAAAGTCAACTAGATCGTGATTTGATTTATTTTATGTGATTTTTATGATCTATTTGGGCTTGGTCCTGTTTTCTGTTAGTTTTATGTCCTATTTAATGACCCAGACATTCTAGGGTTTGTATCTTTTGATGGCTTAGGCACAAAAACACACTTTTCATCCCTTTGGGGGTAGATTTGGGGAATTGACAACTCTCCTTTTCTCCTTTTAGGGTTCTATCTCTTTCATTCCATTGTACACCTAGTTCTTCCATGACGATGGAGAACTAATCTTATTTGTTGTTGGGGAAAGATGTAACCCCTAAACTCTCATATATCAAAGTTCTTATTTTATTCATATACTTATGTTATCAATAGTTTGAGTTTTCTTTTCTGCGGATAGAGCTTGCATCATTTAATTCATTTGGTGTCATAATCTTTGATTTTGTCGATATGGCGACGTACGGGGAAATCTAGAACTGTTAAGAATTCTCTTGATTATGCAATACTACCTAGCGATAGGAGTAGGACGGTCAATTGCTTTTAAGCTTATGTGATTAATGCATTAGTAATTACTAGGGAGTCTAGCGATAGTAAACTAGTAATTATGGTAATAGGCTATTTTCCCGAGCGATCGGGTTTAGAGTAATTTAGAAAGTTGCATGCACATTGATAATAAAGCGAATTTAATAAGAATAGTAGATATATGATAGTGTTTAGGTGAAATCTAAACCCTAACAACAAACTCATCTCATTTTATCAACATCATCCATCCACTTTTGTGTTTAGCCTCAATTAATCAAAATTGCATTCATGTTTATTTTTCCGCACTATGAATTCACCCCAAAATATTATTTTTATAGTCTTGATTAGTTAAGCAAGAGCACAAATGTTTAGTGCCATGTGTCCCTTGGGAAACGATATCTGGACTTACCGGTCTATAATTACTTGATACAATCTGGTACACTTGCCAGGGGTTTAACATTAAGACTCCAACAAGTGTACCGAATCGTATCAAGTAATAAAAAAAATTAAACCCTAGAACTTGTAGATTGGAGCTTCCGCATCCGAAATCCACCTCCAAGGGGTGAGAAGTGTGTTTCTACGTCTCTTCTGCCAAAAGATACAACCTTAGGTTGTGCAAATCTATTTATAATTTATTAAAACTCAGCAGAAACTAGCCCAGGCTAAAAAGCATAGCGCTCAACGGTGGGTGAGGCACTCAAGATGGATGCTCAGCGTTGACACCCAAACGTTTGGCAGTGACTTCACTAAAGAAGTCAGCGCTCAACGGTGAGGTAGGGCTCAACGGTGGGCACGGTACTCAAATTCTCCCCTTAGTGTTAGTGCCTGAGTGTTTGACAGAGAACTCCTCAGCGAGGCGGGCGCTCAGCAGTGGCTGCGATTCTTCCTTTGTTCACTTTTCCATCTTTTCTTGAGTCCAACTCCTTCCTACTTCAGCTTCCTTCATTCAATTCATGTTAAATCCTGCCAAAACAAGGAAAACCAAGCATAAAACCAAGAAAACCACCTTTGAATCTCTTATTCTCTAACTTAAGCAAAATGCATGATTTCAAGCTAGTTTCTAAGTCATAAGGGTGTGTTTTGAATCAAATTTAAGTATAGAAATAACGGTTTTTGAACCGTTATCACAACCCCAAACTTAGAACTTTGCTTGTCCTCGAGCAAACAAAAATGAAACTCAGTCTTTTACCAACCATCACAATGGTTCAATCACATTCAAAAGCTCTTTCTTCCAAGACAAGTAATCACTCAAATCTGCTCATCAATAGAATTTAGTCAAGATGCACACATGCCTTGATTCAAAATGCTCATCATGGTGTTCACACAATCAGATAATACCCAACAGATGCTACTCTCATGAATGATCAATTAGTTAAGCACAGATATAATCATAGATTCATGGCATTATTCCTCACCAGAGAAAGTGTTTCACTCAATTCCTCTACTATCCACATGTCACATAAAACAACATTGCCTTTCATTTACCACAATCAATCCTCATCACACACACATGTCATCATAAGGACTTTTTCAAGGCTTATAATGAGGTTGGGCTAACAAGAAGAATTGGTTTTTCTAGATCACAAAATCCTTGAGTTAAGAGATTCATTCAACATTCATAGTTCAAGGAAAAACTCTTTTTTTACCAATCTCACGCATTCCCAACTTTCCCTTTTCTGTGCATTGAGCTTATCTTTCATTATATCTTTTCTATCTTTTTCATCTTTTGCATCTTTTCATGCTTTGCTCAACACGTTAGCTCAATGCTCATCTTTTTTTTTCTTTTTTATATTTTCCCAATAACCCCAAACTTGTACCTTTATCAATACCAAACAATAATTCTCAACTTAACTGAAGGTCAAGATTTTCAAAAAGGGTTTTCACATCCTGTTTAAGGCTTAGGTTCAAAAAGGGTAGAACACATGGTGTTCTTTTTAAGTGGGATGAAAATTTTGCTTTGGCTAAGAAAGAGTTATTCCAAAAATGGCCTTGATCATATGACATATACATGAAATTCAGTCAATCATAGAAACCTGGGCAAAATCATTCATGCTTTCGAGTAGATAGCAAACATTCAATCAAACACTCTGGAGTTCAAAAACCTCACTCATAGGCTTAATCATTATTCCAAACATCCCAGATAAACACCCTGCTTAGCATCATAATCACAACCACAATATCATCATGCATCTATTCATATAGCTTGTGAACCACCACCTGTCTATCAGCATATTATGCAATCTCAACATCAATCAATATCAAGCATCATTAAGCAACACCCATCATGCAAACATCAACCAAACCATCATAACAGATAAAGTGTCAGACCAAGTACATTAAAACCTGCACTATTAAACAGAAGCAAATAAGGTTAGAATTACAAATCCAAAAAGATAAGAAAAAGTCCTGTTCTAGTCACTATAGTGATAAGCTGTCATTGGAGCTATCAAATTAATACTACTTTTCAAGGCAACTTCAGTATTGCCAAGTAGTATTCAAGAAAATAGATAGGGCTAAAGTAACCCTGAGTCGTCTCCCAACGAACACGGAATTGCTTTTGAATATCTAACTCTTATGAATGTTATGCAATGCTTATGAATAAAAGTGAGAATGTTTAAAGAATGTTGTAGAACAAAGAAGAAACTTAAAAACAATTATGAAGAAATAGGCTAATTCCACTGCTTTTCCAAAATAGATTCATCATCGGTTATTCACAGATCATTGTTCAATTGTTTATTGTTTAAGTTTCAAATTAATCAAAGTACATTCTTAATTAATTTGAGGGTAGTCATGCAGTTAATCAAAGTACATTCTCAATCAAATGCAAGACCTTTCTAGATTACTCACAATAAATTCAACCAAAGTGCATTCTCAATTAATTTTATTGTGTTAAATCATGTCTATTCTTAAATCTCTTAACCAAATTAAAAGCTAATCAATCAAAGTAAATTCTCAATTGATTATAGTTGAAATTATTACTACCAACCAAAGTACATTCTCAATTGATAGTAAAAACCATTTAATCATATGAAAGTTCCTAAATTTAATCAAAGTAGATTCTTAATTAAACCTAGAAACCCTAAAACTCATATAATTAATATGCATGTAGATTCAAACACATTATGATGCAAAAATCTTTGCTTTTAATATGGTAGAGAGATGAAAGACATAGAAAGAGAACAACTTAAATCAATAATCAAAAGAAACAATTGCATTAATTCACTTAACCTCAGAATCCATAATGAAATTACAGCAGAATAGCCCTAGATGCTTAGCTCTCCATGAATGGATTAGAATACATGATGAAAGAAAAGTGAGAGGAGTGGTGGATGAATGAATGAAGATTCCCTTTCTGTCTCCCCTGGGTCTCTTTATATAGGCTTGATTGGGCTTGGACTCTAAATATTCAGTTGATAGAATCTTTTATCTTATATCTTCCAAATAACTAAGAGATTTAGATAATTATAACATTATTTGGAAGATATTTTCTGTTGATATTCCCAAATTAAATTAATTCAACAACTGAATTTTATCTTTTAGCTTTTATGACTTTCATAAATTACACAAAAGCCCCTGAAATTCCTTTATTTACACTATAGCCCCTTCTTAATTTACCCAAATTGCATAAAAGCCCCTCAATTGACCAGACCTTGACTGTTTGACCAGCTTTGACTCTTATAGACGTGGCCAATGAAAGGCCGCCACGTGTCCGCCCTTTTCCTTCCCAATTAGGGTTTCAGATTGGGGGAAAGAAGGTCTTCAGCGCCGCACTCAAGCAACATGGAGGTGCTACTGGTGGAGACTTTGTGGGTTGCGTTGGCATGGCTGCATAGAAAACGCGATTAGGATGCTGCGATCTTGGAGGATGTCGAGTTGTTGATGGCATCTGGTTGCAGGTTGCGAAGACGATGGAGTTCGAATCACGATTGGGATTTCGCAATAATCACAACACTTTCTGCTTCTGATTTTGGTTGCAGGTGAAACAATGGTGGATGGAGAAGATGAACGGAGGTTCGAGACTGGACGAACTCGTGTTTTTGCTTCGCGGGTGAAGGTTGCAGATGAGTCGCCCTTGTGTTCTTTTCCTGGATTTCTTAGTACAAGTTTCGAAATCCCTGGAGGTGCGTCGCGATTCTAAACGGCGCTCAACTTCCGGCCATGGAGGTGCTGCGAGATTGGGCGCTTGTTGCGCAATGGTGACCGGTGCAAAACCGTGGTGGTGGTGCGACGATGATGACGGCGACGACCTGGATGCTACTGCGACGGCTAGGATTTCTATTGGAGATGGTGATGACGTGGCAAGAGAGGTTAGGTGGCATGTTCTGAGTGGTTTATTTGGTGTGCAGTAGGATCAGTGACATGGCATCATCTGGGTGGTTGGAACTATTAGTGATGGACTGCCACGTGGCAAAATCTGATGAAATCTGGCTTAATTAGTTATAGGAGGGTGTGGATAGGAAAATTTAGGGGTGTAGGAGAAAAGACTGTCTGTTTGACCCATCAGGACATTATTATCCAAATAAAACCTGATTTTGGGTCTTAATTTGCAATTTGGACCAATAAATCTTTAATTTCAGCTGCACAAATAAACATTAGATCATTTAAAATAATTTATGCTCTAAAACTCACCTTTTATGTCTCTTTAATTCTTAAACCCAACAATTCCAATCATCATAAATCCACTTAAAATGAACCATTTAAGCACAAATATTTCATCAAAAATTTCAATTTTAAGACATAAATGTGGGCATAAATATGCACTCATCACACCCCCACACTTATCCTTTTGCACTCCTAGGCAAAATTGATTAATTTCAAAACTTTGTTCTAAGTCATTTTATTCCATATTTGCATTTGAATCAAAAGAATGAACAGTACTGGATATAGATCAATCATCTAGACATCACTTTGTCATGGACATGCAAATGAAATCACTTTATTCTTCACACATGAGTTAACCTTTTTTAATTTCCAAGAAAATCAAATATGAAAGATAACACTGAAGTCAAAATGTATCTATTTCTCTCCAAATCTCTCAAGTGTTTTTGGCTTGTGTCTACACTCAAAATACCCATGTAAGTAGACACACTTGGTATTTAGCAAGACTCTAACATTCACATACTTTTAGAAAACATGCAATTATTGATCATGAGGGCTTTTTTTTTTTAAAGGTTATATTGAGGCCAAGGCAAAGGTAGGAAATTTTTTTGGAATTTTTGGTTTTTGAAATTGATATAGGAAGAACAATGGCATTTGATTTCAAAAACAACTTTATTTTTTTTTCTTTTTAGGAAGATTTTTTTTTCTCTTTCTTTTTCTCTCTTTATTTTTTCAAACCTTCAACTTTTTATCTTCCTTTTTGCCTTTTTTTTTTTATTTTGTGGTGAGACACTCACCCACACACTTATTCATCACTTTACTTATAACACAATCCATTACTCCTTCTTCTTTTCCAAGGTGAGGAACGTATGATTTTTCTTCATTTTTTTTTTCATTTGGCAATTATTGGAAACAAGAAAAATACTCTTAAGGCTCAAAGGGGTTTCCAATTTATTAATGTTAAGGTAAGTTTATTTGGCCAAGTAGCTAAAACAAGAAATGCCTCAATCATATCAAATCATGAATATTCACCTCAGTTGCACAACACAGAATCAAGTTAAATATTAGAGTATCATCAAAACATGGGCAAATCACTCAAGAAAAATAGGTATGGCACATGATGGTCCATCCTTATCATTAGGCTCAAAACACACATGGTTCAAATTCCTTTCACAAAAGATTTAATCAGGAAATTCTCAATTCAACTCAATCAGCAAATCATAAAAGTAATCCATTCATATCAACATGACTCTTTTTTATATATGATCATCCAGTTAGTGATTCAGACTCTCAAATCCATTACAAATATTTATTAAAGAAAGAAAGAAGAAAAGAAGATAGAGAAAAAAAAACGAAATAGGGAACAAATCAAATTGTTTCCCCACACCCCCACACTTAAACTATGCATTGTCCTCAATGTATGCCTTTTATGTAAAATGCAGAGAAAAAGTATGAGGGTACTTACCTCCTTCATGGTGCAAGGAGTGTTGGAGTGGTCAAATTCACTCCATCTATCGTCTTGTTCAACATGTCTTGATTATCTTTGAATGTACGCAGACGATGACCATTAACCTTGAAGATTCTGTCAGAAGATTCTTCCTTGATCTCCACTGCTCCATAAGGAAATACTTGTGTTACAATGAATGGACCTTCCCATTTGGAGCGTAATTTACCACTCATAGGCCCTACCCTGGACTTGTATAGTAACCCCTTTTAACCTATGTTGAAGTCCTTTTTGGTCACAAGCTTTTGGTCATGGAATTTCTTGGTTTTTTCTTTGTAAAACTTGGAGTTTTCATAGGCTGTGAGCCTAATTTCCTCTAGTTCTTGCAATTGGAGCTTCCGCTCTTTCCCTGCTCCATCCATGTCTAGATTACAAGCTTTCACAGCCCAATAGGCACGGTGTTGAATCTCCACAGGTAGATGGCAAGCCTTTCCAAAAACAACCCTGAAAGGTGACATACCTATTGGTGCTTTGTAGGCCGTACGATGTGCCCAAAGTGCATCATCCAATCGTGCGGCCCAATCCGTCCTGTTCGGGTTTACCAGCTTTTGCAATATCTTCTTGATTTCTCTGTTAGAGACCTCAGCTTGTCCATTAGTTTGGGGGTGATATGGTGTAGCAACACAATGTGTCAGCCCGTACTTTTTCAACATATTTTCTAACAGCTTGTTGCAAAAGTGGGTCCCCTGATCACTAACAATGGCTCGTGGTATTCCAAACGTACAGAAAATGTTAGACCTGACAAAACTCATAACAACTCGAGCATCATTAGTCCTTGTAGCTATGGCTTCCACCCATTTGGAAACATAGTCTACAACAAGTAAAATATAGGAAAACCCAGAAGAGGATGGAAAAGGACCCATAAAGTCAATACCCCAAATATCAAATACCTCACAATATAGCATGGGTTGTTGAGGCATTTCTTCCCTTCTGGTGATGGATCTGGCTGCCCTTTGACATTGCTCACAATTCTCATATGTCCTCTGTGCATCTTTAAAGATGGTAGGCCAATATAATCCACAATCCAACACCTTCCTACCTGTCCTTTGCGTGCCCTAGTGTCCTCCAAAAGGTGATGAATGAAAAAATTCAAGCACATAAGGTATCTCTATGTCAGGAACACACCTCCTCACGACTTGGTCACTACCAATGCGCCAGAAGAACGGTTCATCCCATACATAGTACTTCGCCTCAATTTTCAGTTTGGCTCTCTCAGATTTGGAGAAAGATGGAGGAATAGCTGAAACAGCCAAATAATTAACAATGTCAGCGAACCAAGGTTCAGGATACATACCTTTTACAGAAGTCAATGCCAGTAGAACTTCATCAGGAAAGTCATCCTGAATAGGAATTTCATCTTCATCTTTTTCAATTCTACTTAAATGGTCTGCTACTAGGTTATGGGCTTCACTTCTTTCCCGAATCTCAATATCAAACTCTTGGAGCAATAACATCCATCTGATCAGCCTTGGTTTGTAATCTGTTTTCTTTAGAAGGAATTTCAATACAGCATGATCTGTATAGACAATTACCTTAGATCCAAGTATGTATGATCTAAATTTATCCAAGGCAAATACAATAGCTAGTAATTCCTTCTCAGTTGTGGTATAATTTTCCTGTGCAGTGTCCAATGTCCAGGAAGCATAGTATATCACATGTGGTTGCTTATCATCTCTTTGTGCAAGTACCGCTCCCACTACGAAGTGTGATGCATCACACATCAACTCGAATGGCAATGTCCAATCAGGTGGTTGGATGATGGGAGTGGTAGTGAGTGCCCTTTTCAAGGAATCAAAAGCGACTTTGCACTTCTCTCCAAAGTCAATACAAACCCTCCAACTATTCTGAATGCGAGTAGGAATCAACTCATCCTTCTCGTTCTTTACCATTGTGATTCCAGATTTCTTTGGAACCACATGTACAGGGCTCACCCAAGTGCTATCAAAAATTGGATATATAATACCTGCTTGTAACAACTTGGTGACCTCTTTCTTGACAACCTCCATCAGTTGATGATTCAGTCTTCTCTGAGGTTGTCTCACTGGCTTAGCATCCTCCTCCAATAGTATTCTGTGCATACAAAAAGAAGGACTAATACCAGGAATATCTGCCAAAGTCCAGCCTATTGCTTTCTTGTGGTCTCTGATAACCTGTAACAGTTGTTTTTCCTGCTCATTAGTAAGCAATGCAGATATAATAATAGGGAGTTTCACATCCCTCTCAAGATAAGAATATTTCAAATGGGATGGTAAAGGTTTCAACTCCAAAATGGGTGGTTGTACCACAGATGGCAATATCTTACTGCCTAAGGTAATCTCAGCCACCTCAACATTACTCTCGGATGTAACAGAGGTATCATATATTGACACCGTGTCCTCAATATCACCTATTTTACAATTTTCTTTGTCATCAAAAATTAGGCATGACATATTTGAAAAAGAATAGTCCAAAGATGGAGAAAAAGTTGAAAAAACGTCCAAGAAACTAACAGAAAAATTATTTACAATTTCACTTAATAAATCAATACAAAACAAAGAATGTTCTTCACTTGGGTGCTTCATGGCTTCCAACACGTTAAAATGCACCTTCTCGTCTCCTATCTCCATGGTCAATGTTCCTGCATGCACATCTATCTTGGTTCGTGCTGTCATCATGAAAGGTCTTCCCAAGATAATAGTTGATGACTTGATTCCTTCCTCATCCTTCATATCCAAGATGTAGAAATCTGCAGGAAAAATTAACTTGTCTACTCGGACAAGAACATCCTCAAGCACACCTGTAGGGTTAACTACCTACGGTTGGCCAGTTGAATGACCACACCAGTAGTCTTAAGAGGTCCCAGAGATAGAGAAGTAAACACTGATAAAGGCATTACATTAATGGAAACTCCTAGATCTAACATGGCATTGTCAAACTTTGAATTTCCAATAACACAAGGAACAGAAAACATACCTGGATCTTTGCATTTTTGCGGTATTAAAATATGCTTCTTGACCAAGCTTGACACATTCCTTCCCAAATTCACAACTTCATTATCCCTAATGCGCCTTTTATTTGTGCAAAGTTCTTTAAAAAACTTGGCATATTTAGGGATTTGTTTAACAGCATCTAGCAAGGGAATGTTGATCTCCACCTTTTTGAAAGTATTCAAGATCTCTTGGTCTAATTCCTCCATTTTTTTGTTTCTCGGTTTCAACCGATTGGGATATGGATGAGGTGGAGAATAAGATGAAGAAGAATTTTTAGAAGAAGAGTTAGAGGATACTAACCTGGATTTTTCAGTGGTAGTCTCAGGTGATGGTTCACATGGTCCTCCATTGTCATCAATTTGTGCTTCTTCTTTTTCTTTATCTTCATCTTCTTGGGCTCCTTCAGGGCCTTCTACTTGCTTACCCGTTCTCAAAATAATAGCATTTACATTCCTCGGGTTGATCATTGTTTGTGTAGGTAGTTTGTTTAATTCTTTAGTCTCTAACTTATCCACCCTTTGAGTCAACTCTACAATTGATTTCTAGATTTCTAAATTTTTCTCAAGCATTGTTTTCATGAAATCTTGTAATGACATTTCAGGCTGAGATTGTTGCCTTTGTTGAGGTGGAACATAAGGTTGTCTGTTCTGCTGATACCTATTAGAGGATGAATCATGATAATTCTGGTATGGTCTATTTCCTCCAAACGTGTTTGCAGAAAAAGCTTGGGATGAGTTCTCCATAGTAGTTTCCATTAAACTAGGACATTCATCAGTGTAGTGATCAGTTGAAATGCAAATTCCACACTTTTTAGCAATCTGTGGAGTAGAGGTTTTAAACAGACTTGCAATCTTGTCGAGTTTGCTTTCTAAATTATCCAATCTTTCATCTATCCTCCTTCCATCAACTACACCGTTTTCAATTTCATGTACTCCTTTCAACAAAGTCACTGAATTTTCTCTTGTTCCATATTGTTGATTGTCTACTGCCTTTCGTTTTATTACATCTATCCCATCTTCTGGTGACCTGTCTAAGAAAGATCCTCCACTTGCAGCATCTGCCTATGACCTATCAGTTGGACTTAAGCCTTCATAAAAGCTTAGAATGAAGTCTTCCATTTTGAGCTGAGGGCATGAAGCACAAAGTTTCTTGAATCTTTCCCAATATTCACTAAGATTCTCTTTATCTCTCTGTCTTATATCTTGAATTTCTCTTCGGATGGCAGATAGTCTGGATGCAGGAAAATACTTTTCAAGGAATAGTCTTTCAATGGTTTCCCAATTTGTAATCCGTGCAGAGAGATAATACCACCAATCTTGAAGAGTAAAAGGAAAAGCTCTCATCTTTAGGCTTTCTATTGTAATCCTGGGAGATCTGAAATTTTCGCACAACATGTGGAATTGTCTCAAGTGCTTGTGTGGATTCTCCTTTGATAACCCATTGAACTTTGGTAAGGCATTTAACAGGTCAGGTCTCAACTCCCACTCTTCATCAGGGTATTGAATGTTACTTTGGGTAACTGTATTGTGGGAGGTGGCTAGTTGTCTAATGGTTCTCTGTGCCATTCTGTTTGGGTTAGGATCAGGGATCAGGTGGTATGTTTGTGACTAGGGATATTGAAGGTGGTATGACTTCAGATGTAGGCAGTGTTCCCTCAGTTGAACACACAAGTTTCAAATTTCTCCGCACCTCACGCAAACTCCTTTCAACTTCCGGGTTTATTTCATAGAATTCTCCCGGGTTAGCTCTGGTCATGCACTAAGTAGTCTGCTTGAAACTGTTTCTCTGTTTTTGATTTCTTTTATTCCTTTTTTTTTATTTTGTCCTTGCTTTAGACAAAGACTTCAAATGAGAGAATAAAAGATTTGTTTGGGACCAATCCCAGGAAAGAGAGGTGCGTCACAATGGACAACTTAAGTACCAAGTCTTTCCTAGCCAGAGTAAATTTAAACTAGCCTCAAATATTTCTCAAGAGAAATTCTTAATTTAAGCAAGAACAAAGATTTTTCTAACAAAAATAACTAAAAGCTACTAAATAACTCAAACTAAATTAAATGCATATGCGTTAGTAAAAAAAATAAAAACAAATGAAAATTAAAAAAAAATAAAAATGAGAATCAAAATATTCAAAATACTTACCGTAGTTCCCCGACAACGGCGCCAAATATGATAAGCTGTCGTTGGAGCTATCAAATTAATACTACATTTCAAGGCAACTTCAGTATTGCCAACTAGTATTCAAGAAAATAGATAGGGCTAAAGTAACCCTGAGTCATCTCCCAACGAACACGGAATTGCTTTTGAATATCTAACTCTTATGAATGTTATGCAATGCTTATGAATAAAAGTGAGAATGTTTAAAGAATGTTGTAGAACAAAGAAGAAACTTAAAAACAATTATGAAGAAATAGGCTAATTCCACTGCTTTTCCAAAATAGATTCATCATCGGTTATTCACAGATCATTGTTCAATTGTTTATTGTTTAAGTTTCAAATTAATTAATGTACATTCTTAATTAATTTGAGGGCAGTCATGCAGTTAATCAAAGTACATTCTCAATCAAATGCAAGACCTTTCTAGATTACTCACAATAAATTCAACCAAAGTGCATTCTCAATTAATTTTATTGTGTTAAATCATGTCTATTCTTAAATCTCTTAACCAAATTAAAAGCTAATCAATCAAAGGAAATTCTCAATTGATTATAGTTGAAATTATTACTACCAACCAAAGTACATTCTCAATTGATAGTAAAAACCATTTAATCATATGAAAGTTCCTAAATTTAATCAAAGTAGATTCTCAATTAAACCTAGAAACCCTAAAACTCATATAATTAATATGCATGTAGATTCAAACACATTATGATGCAAAAATCTTTGCTTTTAATATGGTAGAGAGATGAAAGACATAGAAAGAGAACAACTTAAATCAATAATCAAAAGAAACAATTGCATTAATTCACTTAACCTCAGAATCCATAATGAAATTATAGCAGAATAGCCCTAGATGCTTAGCTCTCCATGAATGGAGTAGAATACATGATGAAAGAAAAGTGAGAGGAGTAGTGGATGAATGAATGAAGATTCCCTTTCTGTCTCCCCTGGGTCTCTTTATATAGGCTTGATTGGGCTTGGACTCTAAATATTCAGTTGATAGAATCTTTTATCTTATATCTTCCAAATAACTAAGAGATTTAGATAATTATAACATTATTTGGAAGATATTTTCTGTTGATATTCCCAAATTAAATTAATTCAACAACTGAATTTTATCTTTTAGCTTTTCTGACTTTCATAAATTACACAAAAGCCCCTGAAATTCCTTTATTTACACTCTAGCCCCTTCTTAATTTACCCAAATTGCATAAAAGCCCCTTAATTGACCAGACCTTGACTGTTTGACCAGCTTTGACTCCTATAGACGTGACCAATGAAAGGCCGCCACGTGTCCGCCCTTTTCCTTCCCAATTAGGGTTTCAGATTGGGGGAAAGAAGGTCTTCAGCGCCGCACTCAAGCAACATGGAGGTGCTACTAGTGGAGACTTTGTGGGTTGCGTTGGCATGGCTGCATAGAAAACGCGATTAGGGTGCTGCAATCTTGGAGGATGTCGAGTTGTTGATGGCATCTGGTTGCAGGTTGCGAAGACGATGGAGTTCGAATCACGATTGGGATTTCGCAATAATCACAACACTTTCTGCTTCTGATTTTGGTTGCAAGTGAAACAATGGTGGATGGAGAAGATGAACGGAGGTTCGAGACTGGACGAACTCGTGTTTTTGCTTCGCGGGTGAAGGTTGCAGATGAGTCGCCCTTGTGTTCTTTTCCTGGATTTCTTAGTACAAGTTTCGAAATCCCTGGAGGTGCGTCGCGATTCTAAACGGCGCTCAACTTCCGGCCATGGAGGTGCTGCGAGATTGGGCGCTTGTTGCGCAATGGTGACCGGTGCAAAACCGTGGTGGTGGTGCGACGATGATGACGGCGACGACCTGGATGCTACTACGACGGCTAGGATTTCTATTGGAGATGGTGATGACGTGGCAAGAGAGGTTAGGTGGCATGTTCTGAGTGGTTTATTTGGTGTGCAGTAGGATCAGTGACACGACATCATCTGGGTGGTTGGATCTATTAGTGATGGACTGCCACGTGGCAAAATCTGATGAAATCTGGCTTAATTAGTGATAGGAGGTGTGTGGATAGGAAAATTTAGGGGTGTAGGAGAAAAGACTGTATGTTTGGCCCATCTCGATATTATTTTCCAAATAAAACCTGATTTTGGGTCTTAATTTGCAATTTGGACCAATAAAGCTTTAATAGCTTTAATTTCAGCTGCACAAATAAACATTAGATCATTTAAAATAATTTATGCTCTAAAACTCACCTTTTATGTCTCTTTAATTCTCAAACCCAACAATTCCAATCATCACAAATCCACTTAAAATCAACCATTTAAGCACAAATATCTCATCAAAAATTTCAATTTTAAGACTTAAATGTGGGCATAAATATACACTCATCATATAACATCCATCAATAGATGCTATATCATTTGCTCAGCCCATACTGTCGTTTGAGTCCTCCTCATCATCCTCATCATCCTCATCCATAGCTGGAGCTTCAGCTACTCTACCTCCACTGCCAAGTGCTTGTGCCTCCAACCACACGACCATGTTGTTGAATTCATCCATGGTCCACCTGTGTCCAGGGGGTGTATCATACATCCCTATCATCATCTCCGTTGTTGCCACTTGCCCTCTGTGGATGGACTCCAGCCTAGCCTCTATCAGAGACATATACATGTCTCTCATCCTAAAAGGCACTGCATCATGAGCTTGTGCATCTCGCTGTAATGGAACTCTCCTCCTAGGATGTTTTTCAGGCGCATGTGGGCTGCCTCATTGACAACGGTCTAAAAACTGTTATTTTCATGCTTAAATTAATATCAAAATACACCCTTTATATCTTAAAATTAGCTTAGAATCAAGTAAAACACTTAGGTTGAGTCATTTGAGAGTCAAAAGCTGTTTTTAGAGATATTATGCTTGTTTTGCATTGTTTTGCAGGGTTTTGATGAGAATTAAGGATGGAATTGAAGAAGGAAGGTCTTAGACTCAAGGAAGAAGAAGAAAAATGAAGAAAAGAAGAGTTTATGCACCACTCAATGTCAAAATGCACCGCTGAGCACCATGATTCGAGGGAAAGCCACTGTTTGGCACCTAGAAGTGAAGCTGAGCGTCCACGGCAACTAGAGGCAAACCGCTCAGCGGTGAAACTGACCATTGGGCGGTGGCGCGGCTTGAGGGAAATCGCTGAGCGGTAAAATACGACACTGAGCGGTGATCTGCTAGGCTTGGGCCTAAATTTTGTTACTTTCTTGTGCTATATATAGCCCTAGTGCGATTTGAGATTTATTCTTTTGGCAGAAGAGGACGTCCAGAGCTATTTTACACTCCTTGAAGAAGATTTCTTGGATGCTTAGGCTCCATTTTATCTAATCTAGGGTTTGCTTTTCCATTCTTTCATTGTATTTCATCTAGTTTCACCATGTCAATGGTGAACTAAACCCTTTGTTGTTGGGGAATAATGTAATCTTTTGAAACTCTCTTATATTGAAATTCTTGTTTTATTCATATGTTTGCATATGTTGTTTTTATCAAATGTTGGGTTCTTTATCTATGCTTTAAGCTATTATCATTTAACTCATTTGATAAATAGATGTTTGCCTTTGTCGATATGGAGATGTACGGGGAAGTCATGAACTGATAGGGAATTCCTTGATTAAACAATACCACCTAGGGATATGGGGGTAGGACAATCAATTGTATTTTGCTTCTGTGATACTTGCACTGCTAGTTAATAGCGGAGACCAGGGATAGTGAGCCAGTAACTAATAGTAGGCTCTTCTCGCCGAGGGATCAGGTTTACGGTAGACTAAGAAAGTTTGCATAACAATTGGATAATAAAGTGAATTTAATAAGAAGAGTAGATATAAGAGAGTGGATAAGATGAAATTGTAAACCCCAACAACTCCATTCTTCCATACCTTTTTCTTGGCAATTGAATCACTTGTATTTGCATGTTTACTTTTAGTTCTTTGCATTCAACCACAAGTTAATTTTCTCTACAAGTCTTACGATATTGATTTACACGAAAGTTAAGGCCATTGAGTCCTCTGGGAGAACGATATTGGGTTTACCAATTATATTATTTGATACGATCTGGTACACTGGCCCGGGTCTCATGTCTCGGACATCACTGTTTGAATGACTATAAACTTATAACTTTATTTTTATTCTTAAACTGTCCTATCATATTATAATGTTTAATCATTCGAAAATTATGATATAAAATTTGGGATGTTACATTATGGTATCAGAGCAGTTTTGTCCTTAGGATGACCTGTGTGTTGCAGGTTTATCGTGTTTTCTCTGTGAAGAGTCGAGTCTAAATGGTATGGGTTACCATTTATTCCAAGTATAGATAGTAAAATTTTGTATCTAACTGAAAGTTTTGAGAACAGAAAATGTCTCTATAGAAGGAATAAGGGTGCACACTCATGACTTGTACTAGAGATAATTCTCCTTTCTTAATTTGGAAGGTTTGGGTAAAGGAAGGGTAGTGAATTAAGTGTTACTGTCTATAGTATTTTCTGCCTTGTTCTTACCTTTGTGGTAATGTATTGTGCGCTATGGTGGTAGAGGAATGCAGGTTCAAGGACAACTTGACCTGCATACTTTTATTAGAATTGGTTAGAGACTTTGAGACAAATTCTTGCCTCGAAGATAAGGAAGGAGTTAGAAGACTAGAGTTTAGGTTCCAAGAGATGGGTGAAGATATTAGAATTTAAGAGTAATGTTCTTGGGGTGAAGAAGCTTTCAAGAAGGAAGTCAGAAGATCAGATGTTGTATGTTTCACGAGAAGAGTTGAGTTCAAGAGACTAGAATAAGAGAAGCTTTAGGTAAGTATTGGTGTAACAAGATTTGAGAATCAGTTGGGTTCATCGCATCAGTAACATGGGAGATCATAAGAAAGAAAAGTGTTAGTAAGCAACGAAGCAATAGTGACTGAAGTTGGTAACATGATTTGATGTATTGGCGACGTTGTAAATCTAAATGAGAAAGTAGAGGATGGTTGAGATTTACGTTAAGAAAGGAAGAGGAAATTTTTTTAGTGGACCAAGGGGAATCAATATTTAGAAAGGAATTAGAAGAAGAAGAGTTTGAGAAGGAGTTGTGTAAGTCAGAAATCAGATTTAAGGAGGGTGTATTATGAAGACAGAATTTCTAAGTTGAAAGAACGTGAAGTCTTTGAAGAAAATTGAAGTATCGTAAGGGTTTTGAGTTAGGAGATAATTAGAAGGAGATGGATAGGTCTTATCAACAAACCGAATTGGTATGTTCAAGTTTAGAGTGATGTTCCAAGATTTGTGGTTCGTTTAGAAGAAAGATTTGATCATTGGTTGAGATGAAAATTTCAAGGGTTGAAGGAAAGAGTGCGGTGGAATGTTAGTTTGGTAGGAAAGCATGAGGTTAGAAAAGTAAGAATACCATGAGTGAAGAACGGAGAAGAAAAGTTTTAGAGAAGATGACAAAGAGTGGTTATAGTATAAGTTGCTTAAGAGGGTATCGTAAATGATTAGAGAATCGAGATTGATCGAGACGATCAAAGTTTTGGAAGCTGCATGTTGTGGTACAGTTCGTTTTCCTCATGTGTGGTTTTAGGGTGATGTTCAGTGAACGGTTGAGTTGGATCAAGAGAGAAATGAATAGTAGATGTTGATTTACAAAAGGTAGTGAGTTGGTGATTTCAGATAGAGTCAGAGAATTAATATTGCGGGTTAAAGGTATTTTGGGGTTTAGAAGATTTCAGGTAGGGTTTGTATTTCGATGATTCTAAGTTGAAAAGAGTCGTTATTGAAGAAGGTTTTAAGTTGAGCCGAGGGTTATGCATTAGAAGTGGATCAAGTTATAAATGAAAAGATGAAAGGGTTGTAGAAGTCATAAGATTTTAGCAAGGTTAATCGGAGAAGAGAAGATAGATCTTTTTGGTGTAAGGATTCCGGTTGATGTTTCGCAACAAGTATGTGATTTTATACTTTGGAGAAGTTGTGTTCACTTTGGGATTGGTGTCTAAACAGGACCGGTGTCCGTAATATCTTTATGGAGGGTTCTTATTAAAGTTGTGTAGCATAACAAAAAGGTGCAAGTTTGGTTAGAGCGGTGGTGTCTTGGGCTCAGTGTAATTATAAGGGAAAACTACAAGTTTGATGAATCTCAAAAGAGAAATAAAGGACAGGTTGGAACGGTCTGGTATAAGTTTAACAGCCAGGAGTTGTTTAAGGCATGTTCGTTTTAAGGAGGTAGAGAATAGTGTTGAGGAGACGGAATGGCAAGGCTATCATGGGAGAGAAGAGTTATCATGGCTTTACAAGGTAATGGAAGTTTTAAAGAAGGTTTTCAAGGGTGAACAATTTGGGGTTACAATTGTCATGAAGGAAGTGTTCTTTCAGTAACTAGTGATCAAGGGAGTTTGAGGATCAGAGTAGCGCAGCGAATGTTATTGAGCTTGTTCTTATAAGTACCAAGTGTATGTGAAGCGTTTTCAAGGTCAGGTGTTGGCGGTTATGTGAAAGGAGCTTCTTTAAAACAATCGGTATGTCATTATCTGGGGCATTAGTGGGAGTGTTTGGTGACCTGCAAGAGTCAGAAATGAGTTAGGTGTGGTGGAGATAAGTATGAAGCAAAATATCATTTCAGATAGAGACCCGCGGTTTACTTCGACGTTTTGACAGACTCTTCAGAGCGAGATGGGTAGTAGGTTGCAGATGAGCTCAACTTATCATCCACAAACAGATGGGCAGTCTGAGAGAACGATCCAGACACTCGAGGACTTGCTTAGGACGTGTGTCTTGGATCACTTGGGAGCCTGGGATGAAGTGTTGCCACTGGTGGAGTTCACATATAACAACAACTTTCAGACCAGTATTGGAATGACACCGTTCGAAGCTCTTTATGGGAGGCGTTGTAGGACACCTTTATGCTGGTTCCAGGATGGAGAGTCTGTGTTGACTGGACCTGAGATTGTGCAGCAGACGACTGAAAAGGTGAAGTTGATCCAAGAGAGGATGCAAGCCTCACAGAGTAGGCAGAAATCATATGCTGACAAGAGATGCCGACCTTTGGAGTTTGAGGCCGGTGACCACGTATTCCTTCGATTGACACCTACTACTGGAGTAGAAAAGGCCATCCGTGCTAAGAAGCTTTCTCCCAGATACCTTGGGCCATATCAAATTTCTAGACGCATCAGACCAGTCGCATATGAGATAGCTATGCCACCTCAGCTAGCTAATCTCCACCCAGTCTTTCATGTTTCTCAGCTTCGAAAGTATGTTCCTGAGCCTTCTCACGTATTGGAAGCTGACACTGTGCAAGTCAAGGAAGATCTCTCTATAGAGATGCAGCCGGTCAAAGTATATGAGAGGCTAACCAAATGACCATACGGGAAAGCTACTAGGCTGATCAAAGTCATATGGGACAACAGAACCAGCGACTGTACTTGGGAGAAGGAGTAGGAGATGAAGAAGTCATATCCTCACTTGTTTTCTGATAAGTTCTAATTTCTGAGGACGAAAATTTTTGTTGTTGGGAAGAATGTAAGACCCTAGAAATTTGAGTAAAATAGATGTCTTGGATCATTAGAAGACTAAGAAACTCAAAATGTAGCAAGTTGTAACAAAGTACAAGTTATAGTACAAAATACAATGTTGTCAAACTTTGACATGGTGATGAGTCGATATTTTATTGATTTCACTTAGCTTATTGTACTGAATTTAATCAGGGAATTGTGCTTAATTGTCCAGTATTTTCCCATTTTTCCTAATTATGCTTAATTTGATCGGAAATTCTTATTTTAGTTAATTTGAATTTTCTGAGCTGATTAATTGCATTTTTAATTGAAGGGAAAATTTTGGAGATATATTTTGGAGCATTGGGATGGAGACAAATTAATTCAAGACTCTCTACAAAAGCAATTTAGAATTAATCAAGCCTAGTTTAGTAGTTTAGAATTTGTAGATCAATTTTTGTAATGTGGACAATTTTTGGTAGGATAAACTAAGCCCAATTGTAAAAAAAAGATGACATGGCTTAGGGTTTTTCAAATGGGTGGACCCCACCCCATTTTTAGGGCACATGGCCTTGAAATGAAGACCAGCCGTCACTTTGAAAAGCATGTTTTTTTTCTTTGGGGATTTGGGGGATGAATGAAATGGTGCACACTGTTACGACTAAGTATTTTGCTCTGGATTTTTTTATCTTCCTTTTGATTCCAGCACATTTCCTTTAGCTTTTAGTAGTCACGGTCATTCATCTCGCAATTGCTGATTTAAGTTCTTGGGAGAATAGGATACACGCTGCTTTCATTTTATTATTTGGTGTGCTTTAAAAAAATGAGAAATGGAGGCTGCAGCCGCGACTCATTTACTTGGTCTTAGTTTGAATGTTAAATGGAGGAAATGATGTGAAAGCTGGAAGAAAGGTGCTAGTTGCTTGTTTCCGTGAGTTGAAGAGCACATTTCAAACTTTTAATTAGCATTAGGTGGGGTGAATCCCTCTGCAACACTGCACCCAATGGTCCGTGAGAATGAAGAGGAGATTGGAAGTCTCGGCCAGCTGGAGAAGGATGGGACGTGTTAGCTTTCTTTTTATTTTAGTGAAATGGTAAGTAGATTGGTGATGGTTTCGGTTGATTGATTATATGTGTGCAGAGTTATGGGTCTCTTGGTCAAAGGGGAGCCTTTCCTTAGCAAGTATTTACGGTCTGGATGGGACCTCCCTTGAGCACATTTGGTCTTTAATTTCTTTCATGAGAAAAGCAATTGATTAGATAGGAGTAGGTACACTTGTACGAGGTTGGTTTTGAGAGAAGAAGTGTAATTCATAAGTTTTGGAGAAATGGTGCAGGGATGTTACGGTGGTTTGGGGAAATGTGCTCTAGCTGCCACGGTCTGCACGGTGATGGGAGGAAAGAATTGTAATCAAAATGCTCTTGGTTTTTTTTTTTTAAAGAAAAGAGAGGGTTGGAGGTGATGCACGTGATGACCTCGTAATTGTTGAATTTGATAGCAGCAACCTTACGACCAAGAGGTTTATTCTTTAGACCATTTGCAATTTAATTTCACTTGGTAGATATAGTAGGTCACGTGAATTTGTAGGACAAAGCATGTTTGGTTATTTTTTTGTTTTGAATTAATTTACATAGTAGGATTAGTTGTTTTTCATTTCTTTAATTTAGTTTTGCATTTAATTTTATTTAACTGTGTTAGATAGTTGTTTCTAACTGTGTTGGTATTTAGAATTTTAATTTGTTTTAATGTTGTCTAATATGTTTGGTCTTGTCACTTCAATTGTCATGATAGTTTAAATTAACTATGTTGGTCATTAACGATATTGCATTGCTTCTTTGAGATTTCTGGACTGTATTTGTAATTGTGACTCTAACTTGGTTAATATCAAATCCGTATTTGCACTTGCAATTGGGTATACACTTAGTTGCCCAGTTGGTGTTGAATCGTCTCTTAGTCGATGAAACTGCATGGTGTAAATTAGATTTGACGTTAACATTGCGTTCACTTAGTCCGCTTTTATTAAAACATAATTAGACTGCGCTTAGTTGATTAATTGTGTTGGATTAGAGGTTTGAGTTGGTTTTATTTTGTTGATCTGTGATAGGAAGCATTGTAATTAAGTTAATGACCAACCGTTTTTAGTCTGTCTTTGAAACCGTTTTCTTTTTAGCTCTGTGTCTGTGTTTCTGTTTGCGTCAGTGATTTGATTTTATTCATTTGTATTCACCACAACGTTTTTCACAAACCCCCCCCTTCATGTGTGACTTAATTCTTGAACCGCATAATTGGTCCTTGAGAGACGACCTAGGAGTCAATTCCTAGCTATACTGCATTTCTAAATTGCACATTAAATTTGTGTGGGTTGCGACACCCATCACATGGTTTAGTATTTTAATTATAACTTTTTTTACAGTTCATATTTTGAGTTTATTCTTGTTGCATTGAAAACTAGACTCGAAGAGCTTCGATTCGAGTACTCATACGCATAATTCCGACTTCGGGAAGGGGTTCAACTGGACTGTCGAAGTTGAAGAAAGTTTTTAGAATTCGCCGGAGCGAATAAGCCCTGTGGCTTGAGCGACCACTCGCTCGAGCGACTCGGGGGACTCGCTCGAGCGAGCCGAAAAGTTAAAAAAAAGCGCCGAAAGCGCAGAAAAAGTTGTCGGGTGAGTGGGGCTCGCTAGCCACTCGCTTGGGCGAGCTAGCTAGCTCGCTAGAGCGAGAAAAGCTTGCTTGAGCGAGCTAATAACATGTCCAGAACGCGTTTTTGCTATTTAAATGTTGTTATGGAGGTTAGGGAAGGTCTAGAAGCGAAACTTGAGGCCAGAACGCGGGAGCCTAGGAGCAAAGGAGTTCTAGAGTTGAGTTTGGAGCCGTGAGAAGAGATTCTAAGTCGGGGAAACGTTGGGGAACCGTTTTTGAAGAGCTAGCTAAGGAGAAAACTATAAGGGGAGCTAACCTTGAGTCATTTTCTGTTTTAGAAGTAATTTTGAGTATTTTGTTTCTGTGTGTTCTTGATTCTTGAATATGTTTTGGGAGTTTTGAGATTTATATGGATTATGGGTAGTTTGTATGCTTGGGTAGCATCTATGCTTGAATTTTTACCATGAATTTGTTGATTATGCAATATATATGCACATTTGTGGTATCTATGATGGTTTTGGGATGTATGGGAAGCATAGATTGTGAAGGGAAACGTTTGGATGAACCCGAAATTGAATTTTCGTGGTTCTGGGACGTTGCCGTCGCTGGAGCGAGCTAGCCCACTCGTTGGAGCGAGTTGCGCGACGCAAATTCTGTGTTTTTTTAAGTTTTTGGGGTTCTAGATGTCCGTTTTGGATGTTCTTTATATCGTTCTGGGGGGGTTTTTAACCCTTCCGGAGCCATTGGTGAGGGTCTCCAAGCTTTTTGAATTACTTAAGTATTGATAATTAAAAGTCATAAAGAAATTTGTGTTAATAAGTGATGGTTTTGTGAAAGTATGTAATGTATGAGTTGTTTTTATGACATGGTTGATGTTGTATGATGGTGTATGGGTTTGGTATGAGACAATATAGTAAGAATGCACTTGAATGACTATGAAATTTTATGTTTGATGAATCAAAGTGGTTTATGAGGTACATTATTGATTCAAGAGGAATATCATGTGATTTAAAATGGTGAATTATAGTTTGAAAGCATGTATGTACAAAGTATGGTTGATGGACGTAATTCCATGATCCTCAAGGGAGGTTACATGGTGGTGTCCAGTAGTTGGTTGTGATTGACCGTATGAATGGCCGGAGTTCATGATGGGGTTTATCCTGACATTCTAATGATCATCCAAGCTCAAGTAGAGAGTGATGAGTCATGTGGTCAGAATAGCAGAAGGTCCTAGGATAGGCGCTTTCACTGTAGGCCTATATCTCTGTAAAGGGCTTACACTTGTGTGTGGTCGGGTGAAACCCTTCGGCAATGGCTTTGCAAAGTAGTAAAGGCCACGTGCACAAACCCCTAAAACTCAACATTTCATACTAGTCCGGATGGTCAAATCACGTGGTCGGTCTTTGGTATCAATAAAATGCATTTGGTTATAGTTGGTATTGTTTATGGTCCTTGTATGCCTGAAATACTTGATTGATAACTTGCTTTTATACCTAGCTCACCCTTGCATTGTATGTGTTGCATGTGTTTGCCTTCCCCCTTGCGATGATCATCCAATCCTTTGGATGTGAGCTGTGGGTGATGACGTACCATTGGAACAAGCGTTGAAGACTGAGGAAGACCCAGCCCCTAGTGCTTAGGACTTTCTTTAGTTGCACTCTATATTTGAGAAACTCCTTTGTAAGTAAAGTTTAAATTTATGGTCAATTTTTAAATGACTGTAAACTTATAACTTTATTTTTATTCTTAAACTGTCCTATCATATTATAATGTTTAATCATTCGAAAATTATGATATAAAATTTGGAATGTTACGTTATTCAACATTATTCTCTAATTTATTTTATTGTCTCTTGATGATTAAAATTCAGAAACAATCATGCTCTTTTCTATACAAGATTGTATCATGAATTTGTTTCTTCCTCACCTTAAATTACTATGAAAATTCATTTTCTGATGTAAACGTAGGTTTACAACCCACTAGTATAAAAAAAAGCATAATCAGACTTCCACTACAAAAACCAAAAGGTATAACCAGTTGAGAGTATAATTGTCTTATCACATATTTAATAATGTTTCAAGGAAAAGTTTTGAGTAAGTTAGTTTAAGGAACCCTTAACACATGTTGCAATGTCCAAGCTAGAATTATTGCATATTCATGTGTTCAAAACATAACATACAAAATAATAAACTATCAACACATAACCTTGTATTCTTGGCCTAACACTTTTTCTTTTTTGAATATGAAATTTAGACTTAATCAGACGACGACGACTCCATGAATAAAGTTTACCCATCATTAAAAAATGCATTGTTTTTGTCTTATTCATCTTTAATTATTACATAAATTCATTATCTAGTCTAAACCATGCTGACAACCTACTAATACAACAACCATGGCTAGACACGCATTATAAACACATGATTAACTATCTCAAAAAACCTACATGGGAAACAACGACGTCGAGTGAAGCACTGGGAACTTGGAGAAAAATGTAAATGCAGAGACAAGATAGCTGCAACGGAAAGGAAGATGAAGATGAAGGAAGAAAACAGGGTTGCGTTGCTGGAAAAGAATTTTTAGCTTTGAAAATGGGAGGAGAAAGAAGTTGATGAGGAAGGAAGAAGAAAAGGTACATTGCAAGAGAGGCTTCTGAGATTTTTAAACCACTGTTACATCAGTTCTTATTTAAATCCAAGTCAATAGACCCAACATCAGTAGATTTTACAGTGCTTCTCTTCCACAAAAATTCAAACCGCTTTGTTTAGAACAATTTTAACTAAACCTATAAAATATTGTCATAGAAAAATAATTTTGTATCTGAGTAATATATATATATATATATATATATATATATATATATATATATATATATATATATTTGTTAGGATTTCGGATTTAAGATTTAAGATTTAAGATTTTTTCAATACATTTTTTTAGAATAAAAAGATAAAAATAGGGTTAAATATGTTTTTAGTCTCTATACTTTTGGACGATTTTGATTTTAGTTTATTTTAAAATTAAGATACAATTTATTCCTTCAACTTTAGAAAACTCTGGTTTTAGTCATTTTTATCAAATTTTTTTAACTTTATTTGCTGTTTCAAACGCGTTTCTCAGTTAACATTGAAGCAAAAATGTGTCAAACAGTGTAAACAATCTAAATGCTATAATGAAACGTGCTTGAAACAGTAAATAAAGTTAAAAAAAATTGGTAAAAAGGACTAAAACCAAAGTTTTCTAAAGTTGAAGGACTAAATTGTACCTTAGTTTAAAAATGGACTAAAACCAAAATCGCCTAAAAGTACAGGAACTAAAAACATATTTAACCCATAAAAATATGACATGAGAGTTTCACGTTAAAAAAACATACAATAATAATTGATTTTAATAATGTTATTCGCGCAACTTGAAATCTGAATATATATATATATATATATATATATATATATATATATATATATATATAAAAGAAAAAAAAATCTTCAACTTTTATATTTTATATTTTAGTTTACCTCACTTAGAATAACCTGAAATATAATATCTAACATAATGACTTCAACAAGTTTCATCTTCCACTAAACTTATGGTTTCTGAGCAATCCTTTGTCTTCAGCTCTGCTCACCGTCGCCAACTCTGACATGCTTTCACGTATATCTTCCTCTCTTTTTTTTTTTCTTTTTTTTTCCACCTCTTTTGCTTGACAAAATCTTAAATTTCAAAGTTTTTTTTTATTTTTTTTTCTAATTATGAATTACGCTTTAACTCAACTCATTATTATTAAAAAACAATGATCATGCGTTTAATTGTTTAAAAGAAACTCGGTATCAAAAGATCAATTTGCATATTAGTTTTTTATCAAAGCTCAAATTATTATAACATTTTTAAATCGATCGTGCAACGAACATGTTTCGTATGCACTTTTATCTTGTTTCCATCACTGGGGTAACTTTTATTTTTCGTTTTTGCAAGAAAATAAATTTATAAATGAAATCTAAGTAGGGTATTCAATCCAATACAAGCTAAACATCCTCATATTGTGCTCAAACTCTTCACAAAAAACCAAAGTAAAGTTCATTCCTACGACTAAATAAAATGATTCTCAATCCGTGTTTAGACATATTGCCTTTCCAATAACTCTTGTATCCGACCATAACGCCAAATAAGAAACTGCAACAATAGCGATGTTCTACAAACTGATTCATTCTATGTTTACCTTGTAAACAACGAAAAAGATGAAGAAAAAGGGAAATTGTATGTCCCTTTTGAATGAAAAACTGTAGATTGTTCAAAGCATGAGGATATATATGTTAAGCATTAAAAACAAAAGAAATAAAGTGTGAAAAAATAAATAATGTACATGTGGGGCAAAAGATCTTATCAACATCCATGATTTTGTCTAGCAAAATCTAGAGTTTCGTCTTTCATGGGACCCTTCCAAGATTTTCTGTCCCAAAACGTCTCTATATAACATCATGTCCACACTCCTTAAGACCACCTTCCTCTGCTCATCAGTTACCCTACCCAACTTCATTTCTCCAGGTTCAACTAAATCTTTCAGCTCAAAAGTGATTATCATATTGACTTATTCTTCTTCTTTTTTTTCTGCTTGAAGAAATGAAGGATGGTGGCAGAAAACAAGGTGTAATGTCACCATGTGCAGCATGTAAGCTTCTTCGAAGGAGATGTGCACAGGATTGTGTGTTTGCTCCTTATTTTCCTGCAGATGAGCCACACAAGTTTGCCAGTGTGCACAAGGTTTTTGGAGCTAGCAATGTCAACAAAATGTTACAGGTTTTCAATTCTCAGGCACCCCTTAATGTCCTTTCACTATATCTGCTCATCATGATATATATTTATCATTTCATTGATACCAGTCAAATACTGTTAAAAATCCTCCCAATCACTTTCATTAGGGTTGGTCTACTTGGAATTTTATCTGAACCTTCTTACAAGTTCTCTGCTTTTGTTAGGAAGATAGGTTGCCCTTTTTTAAAGCAGAGATCTCATACACAAATTTACTTCTACTATAAGGTTAAATTGATAAGTTAGGTTCAACATAAAGAAAAAAGTACTAGACAAAGAAGCTGCAGCTCCTTTTGGTCTCAAACTACGTGACTAATGGTTATATAGTAAACCACCATTGCAGTTTAACCTAACACACACACACACATATATATGTATGTATGTATGTATATATGATGTGTATTCTATATACATAGTTTACTTGGATATACATTCTTTAAGAATTGAAATGTGATTTAGCAAGGAAACTGATGTATTAAGCACTGTGTTTGTGTGTGAGAGAGAGAAAGATCAATGTGTTAAGCAAGGAAACTGATGAAATACAAGACCCACTTGCTAGATCTTATAGCAGCTTTGTCAAAAGTGGCTTATTTATACTGAGAAGAATCTGATCAGCAAGGTTAACATGACATACACAGATCCACATGCTGATCAGATAAAAAGAAATGAAAAACAGACTATATATATGTATATATTATATTCATGTATTTTGTGTAATACTTTCATTCTGATATATATCAGAAAAGCATTACTTGCTCTAGGGTTTTCTAATTTATCTCTTGCTGCTTACTTAAATCGGGACACAGATGACACTATCAAGAAAAATATGGCTATATTTTCCTTATACTAGAGATGTTAAACTTTCAAATATATAGATATTATAGAAGAAGAAAGTAGTCTTCCATCCATAAAAGTTAAAAGGGCTTACTTGTTCTTTGTTTTTTTTTCCACTTTCACTTCCGTTGTAGTAGTTAATTACGGTTGATGTCCCCAAGCTAACTTTAATAATACATAGGTTTTATTCATACAAGCTTTCTATGAACACTTTTAAAATAAAATAAAAAATCTCTATAAATTAATATTAATATATACGTAGACTAGTCTAAATTTAACTAATTTTAATTTATTATGAAGAAACTTGTTTATTTCTTCCTTAAAAATTTTTATGAAAAAATATGACCAAATCCACAGTAATCGTTCTTCTTTATTAAAGTGAGGTAAGTATGATTCCTTAGCACATATAAAGAAGACAAAGGATCAAGTATATATAAATTAGCTTTAGTGCTGAGAAGCTACACCCATGTCAAGAAGATAAAGTTAAAAAAGATATATGCAGCTAGGTACGTAATTATTATTGCCCATGTATTGCAATTTGTATTCCATTCTTTCTTTATGACCAGTTAGCTTTTTTTGGTCTTAGTCTTCGTTGGGTTCGTTGGTTAATCAATGTTATTTTAGAAAGAAAAAGAAAAAAAGCTTATAGAGTTCATCTTTTTCTCTTTTCTCTTTAAAATCATGGGTTACATTGATAGAGACTGCTTATGCATGTTGAAAGTGATGTTGATTTCCCCGATCAAGATATTTCAATTGGTGATAAAATTAATGATATATGAAATTATCTTTTGTAAGCATGACTCATTGATGACACATTTTAACTTGTGTTCATCATATTCATGTAACAAATCCTATAAAAGAAAAAGAAATGAAAAAAAAAACTTGGGTCATGTCCATGACATCATTTTCATTTAGCGTTTTAGTTAAATAGTAACATGTGTATATTATTTCAAATTTTGTAATACATATATTTGTAAAGAGATCAATAAAATGAGAAATAAAAAAAATAAACTCATAAATAAATTTCTCTTAAAATTTTGGATAAGTCAAATGTTATATATATAGGTTTGTTCGTGATTCGAGAATCATTTGATTCACCTCTCTTCTATTTTTTTATCGACTCTCTAATATGTCCTACTAAAATAATCCAATACTTGAAAGATATTAGAAATATTCCCAATTTTTATTGAATAGAAAATATTTTAAATGAAAATGTAAATTTTATCTTATAATCTATCTAAAAATGTAATATTGAACAAATTGATTAAACATACATGCATATAAAAACACACACACACACACATATATATATATATATATATATATATATATATATATATATATATATAATAACCATTAGTAATAAACATTAAACCCTAAACAATATAGTATTAACCATGTTTTTAAATTCATACTAGAAGCCAAGACAAATAATTGCAGGTTAACTTTTGAGAGACGAATATGCAGATATCAAGATAAAATTGTTGGCTGAATTTTCATACACGTTATGATATCACATGGTGTATTATTGTCCTAGTCTATACATTGCATCCTTATTTATTTAAAATAGCCAAGCCACGGTTATGATTTTCATACTATTATATATTCTCTTAAGTCAACAATTTATTGTTTTGTTTTCCCCTCCAAAGCACATAGTTTCAACATACACCTTATTAAACATGCAACTATTTTTTGACTAAGCATGATATATATTTCTATTCAAAAGAAAGATGGTTTTCATCATATCACTCATGAACCTAGGTCAACACATAGAGCTTCCACCTGAATATTCCTTTTACTGGTACTCAAGTTACGGCTAACTTTACTCTTTTTACACATATTCACACATATATCATGATAACCTGTTGAGTGTGATATGTAACTTTTTGTAAGCAACCTAACTTCTAAGTTCACCACACGATTTGTTCTAAATAATCATTATATAATAAAGTCCTGTTACACATTATATGCACTCTATCTGAGACACGTCACATAGAATTTTCAATCCAAACGTGAAAGAGTTCTTTAAGTTCAAGTTTTCTTTTTCTTTTTCTCATGCTGCACTACACTCTACACACACTGCACTTGGCCTGTTCAACAAAGGCAAAAACAAACTGAGACATTACTTTCAATCTACCATCTTCAAAAAAGATTCTAGCACCACATGCAAACACTCTTATAAAATCTATTCCTTAATCATTAAATATACTTTAAACCTAATTTAACTTTACAAAACTGGCTTATAAAATGAAGTTTATACTCATTTATATATTATACATTAGTCTTTTGTCTCTAGTGTAGACTTCCAATACACTCTCCTCACTCTTAGACATATTATGTATGAGACTAGAAATTAATAGATAATGTAATAATGATATAATAGTAGGTGGATAATAAATCCAACAAACTAAAATCTTTTTTATGATAGACTTTAATTCATAACTCTAATATATGTAAAGAAATAGACTTTAAACATGGCTTAACCCTACTAAATGACATGCACTAGTGCAGAAAGGAGTTTAGACGTCTGTTATTTTGGGCTTTTAATGTCTGATCTCTGTCTGACGTCTATACGGGTAACATTAATGAGACTTTAGGTCAGACGTCTCTATAGACGTTAAACCTATATAGGTCAGACGTCCATATAGACGTCCGATCCATACAGGTCAGACATCTCTGAGGTTGCTCCTGACTCATGGTGATTCGAGTTTACAACTTTATATTTTAGTTGAAGAGAATTATTGTACATTATTTTTATTGGATGGTTTTAAAAATGTAGTGGAGGGAATTGGAGGAGTGCAAAACGCAAGAAATCGCCGCCGAAGAACACCGCCCAAGGACACGAGAATAACTGCACCAAAACCCAACGAAAACGCATTTTAATTGGTTCAAATTAAAGATAATGCATCAAAGAGTGATGTAATCGGAGTAAAATTAATTTAAAACGGTGCAAAAGTGAGAAAACAAACCTGAAAAGCGTAACCTGTAGAGAGAAAACTTGACAAAGATGATGAACAATGAGTGCGCGTAACGGCTGTCTCGCGTTCGCGGTGTTTTAATGATGACATTTAGACGTCGGTTCCCCCAATAAGAGACGTCTAAAGTGCTTTAGAAGTCGGAGTGGCGGGATCAGACGTTTAAATAGAGTCAAAAAGTGACTTTTTAAATTTCTGGGTTGTGTATTTAGACGATGGTTCGCCCAATAACAGAAGTCTAAAGTGCTTTAGAAATTGGAGTAGCGGGATTAGACGTCTAAATGAAGTCAAAAAATGACTTTTTAAATTCTTGGGCTGTGCATATAGACGTTGGTTCCCCTAATAACAGATGTCCAAAGTGCTTTAGAAGTCGGAGTGGTGGGATCAGACGTCTAAATGTAGTCAAAAAGTGACTTATTAAATTCTTGGTTGCGCATTTAGACGTCGGTTCCCCCAATAACAGATGTCTAAAGTGCTTTAGAAGTCGGAGTGGCAGGAGCCGACGTCTAAATGTAGTCAAAAAGTGACTTTTTAAATTTTTGGGTTGTGTATTTAGACGTCGGTGCCCCCAATAACAGACGTCTAAAGTGCTTTAGAAGTCGGTTCCCCCCATAACAGACGTCTAAATATAATAAAAAATTATTATTTTTTAACTTTTTCGTTTAGTTTTGGCGTCTATTCGGAGGAACCGACGTATATGAGTATTTAGACGTCGGACTCCTCCATAGGCGACGTCTAAATAGTTGTTTTGTTTACGAAAAATGTTACCGGTCATTTTTTACGTTGAATATTCGAAGGTCAAACGTCAAAAGGGTAACGTTAAAGATATTTTTTGCACTAACAATGATAGAGTATGATAGCATGCTAAAAGATATTTTTAAGTTTAACTTAAAACTTACATAGTCAGATTTATGAGGTTTTGGATGGAAGGAAGTATATAATAATTAATGAAGGCGAATATCCTCAATATATTCTTTTAAAAAAGACTCAGCAATATACCTCACTTACATACAGTAATTTAATCTTATTTTCAATTGAGATCAATCTCTAACATTATCCAAATGACAGATAAGGTACATGGTGAAGTGTCCAAATATTATACCTGATGTGAGTTCTGATGGTTTAAGACCTTCATTGAATGTATAGTAATTGGTTTGATGAATTATAACATTGGCAGGAACTACCAGAGTCCCAACGAAGCGATGCTGTTAGTTCAATGGTATACGAAGCCAATGCAAGGGTGAGAGATCCCGTGTATGGATGTGTGGGAGCCATATCTTCTCTGCAACAACAAGTTGATGTTTTACAAACCCAGTTAGCACTTGCACTAGCAGAGGTTGTGCACATGAAACTGAGCCAAGTTTCAACTTCCTCTGAACAACTCAAAGCAGTGCCTGCAACGTCCAATTCATCCTCAGAGAACTTATCTCCATCAAGTAAACTTGCCAAAACCCTTTTTGCTATGGACATGGTCGTTGATCAGCCAAACATGGGAGTGTCTCTGTGGTCATGTTAGTTCTTAGGTTATATTATATTATAACTGTTATTGGACTGCAGAATATGGGCATGCATAGGTACGTATCCTTGTATCAGTAAAGGGTTGAATAAAGTTGATGATGGACTCCATTGAATATGATATCTTCAACTTCTTCTTTTTTCTCCATCATTTAATAGGTTACTTGTTATTATGTTTCTTTTGAGTTAACGACATTGATATATTGATTTTGATACTGAGTATATTTGTAAAGATATTAATTATATATATTCATGTTATTATTTTAAAATGAATGGAGTCATTCATGCCATGCAGTTATAATAAATTTTTAAATCTGCTCATGTAGAACTATAATGTGGTATCTTTATTTCCTATCAAAATCATTTGTGATGACATCAAAACTAGCATTCGCGACTTGTTATCCCTGGTACGCAACAAAGCACCCTTTCGTCGTGCCACAACTAACAAAAGCCTTTTACCAAGCAACCATATGTTGTAAAAGTTGATGAAATCACAAGCAAAAAGACTTTCTGATATCTGCATATTCATTGTTCAAGACTTATCCATAATGTATTGTATTGTTCAAGTTTCCCAAGTTACGATAAAAACTTTTCAGATTTTCAAAGATCTAAAAAACTAGCAAGAAACTCTTAAAGGGGTAAATAACCCACCTTAGAAAATAAAGAGAGGAGAAAAGAATAAATGAGAGTGAGAGAGATGTCTGAGTATTGTGTTTTTCAGATGAAATGTAAGCCCCTATTTATAGGTGGAGCATGGGTCATAAAAGAGTTATGGAGAAACTATCATTGCAAAAGATGAGTCGTAACTTGTGGTTCAAATTCAAGAACATATCTAGATGGTTTTGGATATGAAGTGACAATAAATCGACACCAGTGGATATATGTTTTGTTATTGAAAAATTAGGAAGCCATAACAAAGTTTCTATGGGTTCAAGCATTCCACCAATGGATTAAATTGTTGTCCATGCTTTTGTAATAGGAAACACGCTATTTATCGACGACCCTTTACCAATGGCCTTCTGACCTTCGGTAACATAATTTACCGAGAGCTTCTGGCCGTCCGTAATATCATCGATGGCTTTAAGTCAAAAATTTGGGTTTCGTCTCCAAATTACTCAAATTTCGTCCCGTGGTTGCCCTAAGCCAAACAACAGAAGGTGGAATGCCATTTTGGTCATCCTAAGGTGTTCTCGTGTTGCTGATGTGGAGCTCTGTTCGTTGGTGGCTGGTGTTTTGCGGTTTGTATGGGTAGGATTTGTGGTGTTTAGTAGGGTGGTGGATCGTGCTAGTTGGTGTTTGCGGCAGTGGTGGTGGGTCATCGGGGTTGGGTTGATGGCGGCTTTGGGGTGAAGTGGGCTTGTTAAGTTCGTAGGGGTCGTGGTCTGCAAAGGCTTGCATGTCGACCATTTTGCTTTCGAGGTAAGTTTTGCTTTCAAAATTGAATGGTTCTCAAGAACAAGTTCTACTTGAATGATGCTTGCTTTCTTTCTTTTTTTCATTTTTATGTTGTTTTGTCTCTGTCATTTCTGTCATGTCTTGTGTGAGAACACGCCATATTTTTTTGTCTTGCTACTTTCATTTTCAGCAATAGAATATGAAGATGCCTACTGAGGGACCATTTATTTTGTGTGAAGCTTTTAGAGGAATAAGCCCACGCTAAGGACATTCATGCAAAATCCTTTTGTTTCTAATGGGTACACTTTGTGTCACTTCCTCATTGTGGCTATAGTGCTTACAACTGTTGAGTTATTAATCAAATCTATTTGTGTCTGTGTGGTGTGTGGTGTGTACAACTCGATCACCCTTTTGAAAGAGGTAAATTAGAGGAAGACAAGTATTGCATACTTTCTTGTCTTGAGTGATTGAGTGGGGAAGGGAAGTGTAGCCAGGTCCTTCAAAACGTGAAAACAATCTCTATCTGTAGGAGACAAAGACAGATACCCATTTAAGAAATAGGGTCAGTGAGAGAAAAAGAAAACAACTAAGTTCAATGGATTCTCGGGCAGAGAAGGATCAAGAAAAAAATGAAAAAATGACTGTAAAAAGAGACAACAAATCCTGAACATATAAAATGATATTAGGATTTGAAACTATTGACTCACACACACCTTCCATGAACTGATGCAATGTCAACTGTGCAAGTCTTGGTACAAAATAACAAGAATTTGTATGCACAAAAATAACTCACAAGCTACATATACATGTTGGGGCAAATCGGCAATTGTACCGAGTCGCACAAGTAATATAAAATGGTAAGACCAAATATCGTATCCCAGAGGACTCTCGGCGCTAAGCAGTCATGTTATAACAAGAATAAAATAAAAAGAGATCATTGGGTTTGGATGCAAAAACATAAAATAAAATATGAATGCAATTGATCAATAACAAAGGAACACAGAGATGAATGGATGTTGATTAATATAAGATGCGTATGTTGTTAGAGTTAGATTTCACCAAGTTCCCTCTCATGTATATAAGAATTCTTCTTTATGCATTAATTCCAATGTCTCTCACTAAATTACCTAAACCCGATCCCTCGGCGAATAAGCCTGTCCCAAATTACTAGTTCATACAATTCCTAGCATTCCTGGTAATAAGATGTTAAGAATAAGAGATTAAGACGACCAAGACTCATACCCTCATCCTTGAGCAATCTAACCCTTAGGAGTAATTTAACAAGAACCTGAATTGTAAGGAACTTCCCGGCACTCATGCAATTCATAAATCATGCTAATGAATGAGTTAAACACAACAAGCATTGAAACAGATAAATTACTCTAACAATTAATGGAAAAACATATGGAATTAAGAATCAATTCAAATACATGAGAGTTTACAAGGTTCCATCATCCCCCAACAAGAAATAGAAGTTAGTTCCCCATAGACATGGGGGAACTCTATGAACAATGGAAGAAAAAATGAGAATGAAAGCCTAAGAATTGGGAAAAGAGTGTATTGCTATGCTCTTCTCTACCAGAGATACAAAACCTAGAGCCCTAGGGTCCTTTAAATAAGGTCAGAAACGTGCAAAAACAGGGCCCGGTCCAATAGAATCGAAACAGAGCAGAAACAGGGCTTGATCCATATGAAAGTCGTCGATCAGGCATCAAAGGAGATCGCCCAGGCGGTGAGACCACTTCATGTAAAGCCCGAGCTACGAGTTTGGTCACCCAAGCTTCGAGACCCCTTCGCCCAGGCGGCCAGGGACATCGCCCGGGCGACGAACGTCGATTCTACACGCTCAAGCTTTCCTTCTGGTCACCCGGGCTTCGTGCTCTCCTTCCTTCTGGCGCCTTTTTAGGCCCTTCTGAGCTTCATCTTCTTTGTTTTTCATCTCTGCTTCCAGTATTAGCTCAAGATGTATCAAAACAAAGGGAATTAGTCATAAAATCATTGAAATCAGTCAAGATGTGCAGATGCCTTCATTCAATCAAAATCAATGTGATGCTCATATTCTTTCAACAGATGCTATCCTCAAGAATGATCAACCAAGCATACACTGGTGCAAAATCGGGCTATTACGTCATTTCTTTTTGGCCTTTAACGACGCAACCGTTACCGACGTTATAGTTGTTGACGTAAATTAACGTCGAGTATTATCGGGTGACGTTAATCAAACTCGTTTACGTCGAACAGAAAGGTAATTGACGTAAAGTTAACATCTCTTATTCGTGTCGACGTTAAAGTACGTCCTATAGAATAGAACTTGACGTCCAAATATTTGAATAAATATTTATTTTTAAAGAAAGATTTTTCGTCATATTGTCAGAGAAACTGACGTAATATTGACGTCGGCGTTGAAGAATGATGACGTAATATTGACGTCGAAGATCAAATTTGACGTTAATTTTTTAATAAATATTTATATTTAAAGGAATATTTGACGTCTGTTATAAGGTGATTGATGTAAGGTTGACGTCGAACATGTTTACAGTCGACGTTAATATCGTTGAGCCTAACATCAGACAGTGTATAAATTGACATTACCTTTAGTGTTTTTTTATTAAATTTCGTTCGTTTTAGCTCATTTAACCAAACCTAAAATACAGAAACCAGTTTTCCAATTCATAAATGCACAGAATTAATTAGTTTAAACCATGCCATCATCAATTCCAATTTAACAGTAAAAGTAAAAGACGCTAATGCTATCATCAAAACTTAAAAGAACCCACTTTTTCATTCATATATTCACAGTATTCATCTATTCTGAATAATCTATTCACAGTATACATCTATTCACAGTTAAAAAGCTACACAAGTAAGCAAATGCTACTATCATGAAAGGAAAAAAACCTAAAACTATATCTAGTTAAAATGTTTATTCAAATATCCTGCCCATTCCTCTCTTATGGACTTTAATACTGCATTGGACACTAGAGAGGTATCGTTGAATTGCTGCAAAATCAAGGAAGGAAACTTTACAATTATATTCATTTTAATGTCAAAAGTTTATTGATATTTTTAAGATTTTCAAATGTAAATTTCTACCTCAGTCCACTGTCCTCTGATTCCTGCTCGGATGATTGCCTTGATCCATGACATGACGTAGTACGCACATGCCCATGAATCATTATGCTTATTACACTAAACATGTAAAAGAACTTAGTCAAATGTAATGGTTTAAAATTGACTACGAAAATTAAAGGTTAAAGATCAATGAATTCCAACCTTAGGACATATAATTACAATTTGTTGTCCTCTGGTCCTAATCAGAACTCTAAACAAATTTCAAACATTAGAAACATAAGTTAATATTATTAATATCATAATGAATTCATAAGAATGAATGTAATACTTACGTTTGTATCAAGGACTTCAAATCCGCTTTCATCTTCCTATGAAGAGAACAAAACAATACAACTTGTGCTTTTTTTGGAATGATCAACGCGAGTTGCCAGTGGCCCCTTTCATGTACCAACAACCAGTGAGTTTATTGATTAAAATTTGATAAAAGTTGACAATATTGGGAAAACATACGCTTCAATGTATGACGCCATATATATCTCTCTATTAGACTCGGTCATTCATGTTTGCATATATTTCTTTCTGGAATCTAATGTGTTTCCAGATGGTTGGATGGTCTGAGGTTCAAGAAAGCCATAAATTGAACCTCGACCTGATTCTACTGCGACGATCTCCATGTACCTATAAGAATAAAGTTAAGTATATTTATTAAAATGTCATAATACTAATAATATACAAATTGGAAAATAAGAAATAAAAAACTTACATGCAACATAGTTGTATGCATGAAATGCTTAACATTCTATCTTCACCAATCAACTCATATGCATCCTGGTATTCAATATACAATGGAATATGGAACTCGACGCCAAACGTTCTTAAGTTCCACTGCAACCCTACCGATGCTTTTTTCAATGAGGTAATCTTAAGAGCAATATGGATTCAGGATCATCGTCTTCTGCTTCCACACGAGCCTCAGGTTGAGCCATTGCTTGTTTCTCTGGTCGACAGACTTGCAAGTCACATTTATAGAAGTTAGGAATCATTTAATTATAACTTGAAGATTTAAGATAATAAAAATAAGAATACAATAACGCTGGTGGGCCAAAATATGGAACGATCAAGGTCTTAGGCCAAGCTATAAATGTGCCTAAGGCCTCCCCCACGAATTGGATTTCATCTGTCGACACTGGTACTCGAGCCTGGGGGTCTCTAACATCATCAATCCTTACCCGCGCGTTAGTGGGCAATAAAGGAACACCATGAATGGTCTGGCCTCCTGCAAGCTGTACTCCGATGGCCATTGCACGCCGAGGATCCTCATCAACCAAAAACTCATACTGAATATTGTAACCAGTACGATCTGCATTAGAGCATGAGTCTTTGGTGATCACGGGAGGTGGGGTAGGATCATCTGTAGGGGCGTCCTCCTGCTGTGACTGTTGCTGTTGTTGTTGTAGTCTAATCATCGCAAGTTCTCGTTCGAGCGTTCTTAAGCATTCTCCCATTCGCTCCTCTAATTTGACTTGCACTTTTTTCGTGATGCTACTAACCAATTCCGGAGTCACGGCTTTTGTGCTTCTTGGTTTAGGGCCAAAGTAGTCCCTTAATCCAGTAGCTCCTCCAACAGCACGCACACGACCTGGACGGTCTAGCCGACCTGTGGCTGCTACTAGGAGGTCCTCCCTACCTTGTGCCACAAATGTGCCTTGAGTCTGTTGCTCAACCAAGTCATCCTGCATATCATAATAGACAAAGTTACATCATTTTTTATGAACTATGGTAATTAGTTAAAAGTTTCCACTTACAATTCTATTGGATATCTCCTGAGCAAACTGGGATGTAAACTGGCCATTGGACTTTGTCCGTGCAGCCTTCCACAGTTCATGTCTAGCTGGTGAAGGTGCTAGATCAGGTGACTCGAGACCTAACTCCTTAGCTCGACATTTTCTCATCTTTTTCTCTAACAATGCATAACCACCACGAGAAAGTACGTGTGGTGTATCATTAAGCCTCTGCCTTTCTTGGGCGGCTATCCTTTTCACCTATGAAAAAATGAAAATTATTAAGCATAAATAAAAAATTAACATCGTGTCTTGTGTGACTAGAGAAAAATATTATAAAACATACCTACCATTCAGGAGTAAGTCTAGATTCTTTAAACTGCACCCACTACTCATCAGATATTTTATACCTTGAACAGGGAGTGTCGTTCTGTTTAGAGCCAAAGACGAATTTACGTGTCATTGACGTCTTGAAGTCCCTCCACCAGGTTGCAATTTGGGATAAAACCTTCTTCCTTATCCTCTCATCATCAGGAATAACCCAACTTCTCTGTTAAAAAAGAAAATTAATGTTAAAGCATGTTCAACGAAAATAAGTCAATGATGGAAAATAGCTTAAAGCACATACCAAAATATCCTGCCATAGTAGATCTTTCTCAACCTCTGGCACATCACCCCAATGGTTAGGGAGAATAGGGACATGAAATTTTGCCAGCGTGCCCAAGTAACTCTTAAACTCTGTTGCATGTTCCCCTATAGGCACAAATGTTTTAGGATCAAACTCCACCAGCAATGGTTTATCATTAACCCGACGTGATGTGACACCAGGCATCCGAGTCACAGATCTAACACCTTCTCCCGTCTGACCTGATCCAGAGCTCGTCATACTTGTTTACAAAGTTAGTAAATTATAGTTAGAACAAACAACGAAATGGTGACACTGGAGAAGATGACAAAGTTCGTTGACAACGAACGAACACAGACATCATACGTTGAAGGAAAAAATAAACTATTATACATATATCATACGTCCAGAATCGAAAAGCACAACACAAACACGAGCACATACATCATACGTATGAGATATCGAAGATAAAAAAAACATACTTGAAATGGTGTCACTAGAGAAAGATGAAGTTCCCTGACCACGTACGAAACACAGCCTGAAGATAAACGAAGAAGATACGTCAAAACTTAGTAATGGGAACCAAATGACATTACAAGGACAAAAAAAATTAAAAATAAGCTTCTTTCTTTATCACAGTCATCCACGAAGAAGAAAGTTCAAGCATAAATGGTAGCGCGAACAAACAGTGAGACCATGTTATGTTTTTACATTCATATTCCATGTCGAAAACAAGACAAATTTGACGTTATATTTAAAAACCACGTCGCAGACCAAAATCATTCGACGTTTCCAGTAAAAAACAGGCGACTTTTTTTTATATAATTTGCAAAGTTTACGTCGCAGACTTAGTATGTGACGCCTAAAGTTTTTCCCATTCCTTTGCTTTTACTTTTTTTTTCTGAACACGAGAGCATTAAATAGAACGTCGTATTGTCTGGGAATTTGACCTTTTTCTTAATTAGCCGCCAATATCAGAAAGTACCGTACTTTTCGATCTCTTTTCTTTTCACTCGTGCCATAAAACGTCGGATGCTGCGGGGCAGGGACATGAAGGGAATTGAAGTATGTTGGGAGCATTAATGGTGTGCTTAATAGAACGTCGTATTCGGTAGGGCTTTGACGTTTTTTTCTTTAGCCAATATCAAAATGTGGCGCTCTTTCTTCGTTTAAAATCAGACATGAAATCTTTTCTTTTAACGTCTTCCTTAATCGATTCAAGTTAGCAGTGTACTGAAATTTTCACTTTTACACCAGTGATCAGTTTTTGATCAATATCATAATCGTCTCCAGTATAAAAACGTTACTGGGGTGTCTTCATCACTTATCGATCCAGATGGGTTTGCGTTTCTTGTGAGCCAGCAACCTTCTCTTTTCTTCTTGTAACGTCTTTCACAATGTAGAGTCTTTAACTCCTCAAGTTAAAAAATATATGTCGAATTCTACTGGGCTTCGACGTATTAATTGAGAGTTTGATAAAACACGTGTGATTAGACGTTTAATTCTTCAGTCTCCTGATAACGGTTGAAAAATTGTTATTTTCATACTTAATTTTGATACTAAAACACACCCTTTATGACTTAGAATGAGCTTAAAATCAAATAAAACACTTCGTTGAGTCATGTGAGAGTCAAAAGTTGGTTTTAGAGATATTATGCTTGTTTCTACATTGTTTTGTAGGGTTTTGAGACAAATTGAAGATGGAAGTAAAGCAAGGTGGATTTGGACTCGTGAAAGATGAAGAAAGAGGATGAAAAGAAGAGTTGGAAAACCGCTGAGCGCCAGAATGGATCGCTGAGCGTCCAGGGCGATTAGAGGCAAACCGCCCAGCGGTCAGTTGTACCGCTGGGCGGTGGCGCGATTAAGGGGTAAACCGCTGGGCAGTCTATTTAGCCGCTGGGCGGTTGTCTGTTTTTACCGTTTTTATTTGGCCTCGATTCTGTTATCTTTTGGGCATATATATAGCCCTACCGCGATTCAAAACTCATTCTTTTGGAAGAGAGAAACGTCCACAGCAGCTCTACACACCTTGGAGGAGATTTCTTGGATGCTTAGGCTCCACTTTATCAAATCTAGGGTTTGCTTTTCCATTCTTTCATTATTGTCATCTAGTTTCACCATGATTATGGTAAACTAAACCCTAGGTTGTTGGGGAACAATGTAATCTTTTGAAACTCTCATATATCCAAATTCTTATTTACTTTATATGCTTGCATATGCTTGATTTATCAATTGTTGGTTTCTTTACCTGTATTTAATGCTTTTACCGTTTAACTCATTTGGTATACGTTGTTTGTCTTTATTGATACGGGGACGTACAGTAATGTCATGAACTGGGAAGAATTCCATGATTATGCTAATACCGCCTAGGGATAGGGGTAGGACGATCAATTGTATTTTGCTTCCGTTTATAATGCATTATTAATTATAGGGGAGGCTAGGGATAGCAAGCCGGTAATTAGTAATAGGCTCTTTTCACCAAGGGATTGGGTTAAGGGTAGACCAAGAAAGTTTGCATGGCAATATGATAAGTAAGCAAAGTAAATAAGGAGAGTAGATATATGAGGGTGGATAAGATGAAATTGTAAATCCCAACAACTCCATTCATCCATATTTTCTTTAAGCCAATTGAATCACTACATTTGCATGTATTGTTTTTTTGTTTTGCATTTAACCATTCAAATTAATTTCTTTTCTCAAGTCTTAAGCGATTAGTTTACACGAAAGATTAGGCCTTAAGAGTGCTTTGGGAAGAACGATATTGGGTTTACCAATTATATTACTTGATACGATCTAGTACACTTGCTAGGGTCTTAACAAGTTTTTGGCATCGTTGTCGGGGCCTCTTGGTTTAACTTTTTCTAGTAGTGTAAATTGATTAACTTTGACTTGATTGTAGATATTTGTATATATTTTATTTTTTTTATTATTTTTTTATAAAAGTGCTACTAGGGTTTGCGTTTCTTGTGCATGCAACAGGAGACTACACATACTAGAAGCAAGAAAAATACCCAACCTCTTCTTGAAGGCTTAAGCGAGACAAGGGGAAGAAGGAGAGTCAGACGCCCATCTAGGGATTTATTTCCTTCACCTAGAAGATTATTATCATCTTCACCAGATAGAAGAACAGAGGAGATGGTAGGACAACCTCCTCCAAGACGCACATTGGCAGACCAATCTAATGTTGTTGGTCCTTTCCACTTCAACAACATAGCCATGCCTGCGGATCAAACGACCAACATGGTGATGAATCCAGCGCTTATACACCTAGTACAAGGCAACCAGTTTCACGGCTTGTCAAATGAGAATCCATACGATCATTTGACAACGTTTAGTAAAATCTGCAATACTGTGAAGATGGCAGGTGTATGAGATGAATGAGTAAAGCTTAGCTTGTTCCCATTCTCATTGCCGGGCAATGCGAAGGCGTGGCTTAATTCCTTTCCTGAAGGAACATTCACCACATAGGAGATTGTGGCTACAAAGTTTGTCACTAAATATTTTCCACAGTCCAAAATTACTCAAGGAAAGTTGGAGATCTCATCATTCAAGCAGGGCATGGAAGAGACTCTAGGTCAAGCATGGGAAAGATTCAAGGGCTTGCTGAGAAAGACGTCAACCCATGGTTTCGACAAGACCACCTTGGTTCTTTCATACCTTGGAGGTTTGAACACTCAGTCGAAGATGATGATGGATGCCTCAGCTGGAGGCAATGTTAAACAGAAGACTGAAGATGAAGCCTATGACTTGATAGAAAGTATAGCTGCTAATGAGCAAGAAAATTACAATGAAAGGGGCGTACCTACACAAAAGAGAGGAGTTTTACACTTTCCTGCAGATGACGCCATGCTAGATCAGAACCAACTTCTGACTCAAAAGCTAGATAATTTGACAAAGATTCTATCACAACTTCCTAAGGAGATTCGTAATGTCTCCCAAACACAACAGCTTTGTGATTTCTGTGGTGGTGACCATATCAATGGTCAATGTGCTTTGTTTGAGGAGATGCAGCAAGAAGCTAATTACATGGGAAATCAGTTCTAGAATACCTACCAAGGTAATTCCAAACAAGGTTGGAAAATCATCCGAGTATTGGTCAGGCACCGAATATCCCATCAGGGAAAACAAGAGGCTTCAGGCAGCAGCAACCTTCACCTATGTGGTAGCAGGTTACCCTTTTGACAGAGGTTGTCAGAGACCTAAATGATAGATTTGACAAATTCTTGAAAGTTTATGAATCCAATCAGGCAAGCAATCAGGCCAGCTTTAGATCTTTGGAGATGCAAATTGGACAGTTGTCAAAAAGGGTAGAAACCACTGATAAGCACCAATTTAGGGCTAATACTAATGTTAACCCTAAAGAGGAATGTAAAGCTGTTGTTACAAGAAGTAAACGAAAAGTTGAAAGGGAAGTTGTGGAGATTGGAAGCAGTGATGAAGAAGAGGAGAAAAGAGAAGTCATTTAAATAAGCAACAATGAAGGTGAGGAAGAAGAGGAAGAAAAATTCAGTCACAATAGGCAACTTACAGAAAACCAAGTGACTGTGGTGCCTTCTGTAATCCAACAAATTCCTGCAAGGATGAAATTTTATCTTGGAGATATGAGCAGGAATTTAAACTTCAACCTCCAAAAAGGAATTATCCACCTAAAGTAAAAGATCCAGGTTGTTTAACTCTTTCATGTGTTGTGAATGATTTTGATGTAGGAGGAGCTATGATACACTCTGGATCTAGCATTAATATGATGCCCGGACGTTTCTTGAAAAAAATTGGACGGCTCACATTAAAACCGTCTAATCTTACTCTGACGGTGGCGGATGGTTCCATTAAAAAGCCACTTGGTATGGTGGAAGATGTGGTTGTGCGTGTGGAGCAGCTGGAGTTCTTGGCTGATTTTATAGTCATGGGCATGGAAGACTGATAACGGTCTAAAAACCGTTATTTTCATGCTTGAATTTGATATTAAAACACACCCTTTGTAGCTTAAAATGAGCTTAGAATCAAGTAAAAAGTTGTTTTTAGAGATATTATGCTTGTTTTGCATTGTTTTGCAGGGTTTTTGATGAGAATTGAAGATGGAAATGAAGTAGGAAGATCATAGACTCAACAATGAAGGAGAAAAAGGAAGAAAAGAAGAGTTTGTGGACCGCTCAAGCGTCAAATTCCAACGCTGAGCGTCCTAATTCGAGGTGGAGCTACTGTCTGGCGCCCAGGCGGTGACGCTGAGCGTCCAGAACGGCAAGAGGCAAATCACTCAGTAGTCAATTGTGATGCCTGGGCGGTGGCGCGGATTGAGGCAAACCGCTGAGCGGCCAACTTTGGCGCCTGGCGGTTGTCTATTTTAAATTTTGGATTCTGAGTTCTTTTTGTTATCTTTTTGGCTTATATATAGCCCCAGTGCAAATCCAAATGAATTATTTTGGTAGAGAGAAACATCCAGAGTTGTTCCACACACCTTGAAGGAGATTTCTTGGATGCTTAGGCTCCACTTTATCAAACCTAGGGTTTGCTTTTCCATTCTTCCATTATATTTCATCTTGTTTAACCATGATTATGGTGAACTAAACCCTTTGTTGTTGGGGAACAATGTAATCTTTTGAAACACTCATATATCCAAATTCTTATTTACTTTATATGCTTGCATATGCTTGATTTATCAATTGTTGGGTTCCTTACCTGTATTTAATGCTTTTATCGTTTAACTCATTCAGTAAATGTTGTTTGTCTTTATTGATACGGGGACGTACAGTAATGTCATGAACTGGGGGGAATTCCTTGATTATGCTAATACCGCCTAGGGATAGGGGTAGGACGGTCAATTGTATTTTTCTTCCGTTTATCATGCATTATTAATTACTAGGGGAGGCTAGGGATAGCAAGCCGGTAATTAGTAATAGGCTCTTTTCACCAAGGGATTGGGTTAAGGGTAGACCAAGAAAGTTTGCATGGCAATATGATAAATAAGCAAATTAAATGAGAAGAGTAGATATATGAGGGTGGATAAGATGAAATTGTAAACCCTAACAACTCCATTCATCCATATTTTCTTTTAGCCAATTGAATCACTGCATTTGCATGTTTTTTTTTTGTCTTGCATACAAAAACTCAAATTAATTTCTTTTCTCAAGTCTTATGCGATTACTTTACACGAAAGATTAGGCCTTTGAGTCCTTTGGGAGAACGATATTGGGTTTACCAATTATATTACTTGATAACGATCTGGTACACTTGCCAGAGTCTTAACAAAGACGAGGAAAGAATTCCAATGATTCTTGGAAGACCTTTCTTGGCTACTTCAAAGATGTTCATTAGTGTCCATGATGGAAGAATTATGATGAGAGATAAAAATAATGTGCTCTTGCATACTAGTTCTAAAGGAAACAATGTTAGAATAAAGAAAAGATCGAGATTCAGAAAGTCAAGAAGAGAAGCTGCATCTGAGGAAAGCACAACAAGTACTAATTCTAACAGTTGTAATGTTTTGCAGGTACCTAAAGATGAGGAGGTTGATAAAGGAGGAACAAGTCACTCAGAAGATATACCACTTCCACATGGTTCACAGGTGAAATTCAAGAATAGGAAGTGGATTGTCAACAAGATCAAAAAAGATGGCTTGGTGGAGATCAGAAGACCATATACTAAAGCCATCAGAAGAGTGAATAGAAGGTAGCTGATGAGTTGGGTAGATCAAGATCCCAACCGGGATGGAAAGACTTGAGGATATGTGATTTAATCCCACTTGTTGTAAAACATTTTTAGTTTTAGGATTATTTGATTTTGGACATATAACTTTTATGGATTTTTAAACATCTTTTTGGGTAGCATCTACTAAGGGATGCTAAAATTTTATTGTATCTACTGAAGGATACAGGAAGGTACACCTACTAATGGGTGTTGGAAGGATTTGCACTTATTGATAAGTGCTAAGCAGGTTTGGGTCAGACTCATGACGTTAAACAAGCGCTACCTGGGAGGCAACAATTGATTATATTTGTTTTTAATCCTGTGTTAAGTGCATTGCATATTGCATCTTAGAGGGGAAAGGCATAGGATTGAAAAATTGAAAGTCGAAATTGAGTGCTACAGGGTTAGATTGCTTAAAAGAAAGCAAAGAAGAAGAAGAGAAAATCACTGCAAACCGCTGGGTGGTCCATTTGACCGCTGGGCGGTTGCAGCGAATGTTGGGCTCGGGTTTTCTTAAAGCTGAGCGGTTTTTGAATTTTCCACTTTCAAACTTCTTCCTTGCAATTCGGCTGAGCGGTCTCCCTAAGTTTTAGCACTCCTCTTTCACTTTCAAGAGCTTTTCAGAGAGATTTCCCCACCTTCTCATCACCCACTCACCAAAAACTCATTTTTCCACCATAGTTTTGTCAAAGTTTGGGGTTTTGGTTGAGGGTTTGCATTGAAGAGGTCATTCATCATCAATTGAAAGCATTTTAGCAAAGCATTCAACATCTCCACTCAAGTAAGTATGCAATTTCAATTTTTAGGGTTTCTAGGGCTTTTGATTTCTATGCATGATTTGATGAAAAAGGAACTGTTTGAACCGATTGAATTGCATAAAATTGGTATGGAATGGTAGAATAGGAGTTAGAGTGGTGATTAGGGCTGTCAAAGGAGGGTTTTTGAAAAACCCAGTTGCAAACCCTAGGCGGTGTCCGTGGCCGCTGGGCGAAATTCGTCATTTTTGGGCTTTTGATTTTGGAATGCTTGGACGCTGAGGGGCCCTGGTTTTCCCTCAGTATTGGACTGCATGTGTTCTGGAAATGTAATTGATGATGTACTAACCTTTAACAATGAATTTCTATGATGTTGTTGGGTATATTTGATACAGGAATGTCATCTTCCAGAAGAGTGAAGCATATGGGCAAGAAAAGAAAGGAACAGGAGAGACCAAGGAGATTCTACTCTCCTAGGTTCCTCTCTAGGAAGCATGAGGAGCACTATGCAACTGTACAGGAGAGGCACTTGCTGATGGAAAGGAAGGCCATGTTTATTCCTGACTTAGCTCCAGAGTTTCGGCTGGAGATAGAGAGGCGAGGTTGGGAGAGATTCACTACTTATCCTGCACCAGCTAGCATTGAGCTGGTAAAGGAATTCTACACCAACGCCTTGCCTAGAGGAGGAATCTCAGCAGGTAATTACATGAGCTATGTGCGGGAACAGATTGTCAACTATGATCCCGACACCATCAACAGCTTCTTGGGGACTGAGTGGCCAGGAGAGCAGTGAGATATGCGGTTCTTATAGGGGAGCGTAGGGACTTTGAGGACATAGACAGAATGATGTGTCTCCCTGGGAAAACTTTCAGAGGAACCCTAATGGAGCACCAGTTAACCTCCTTAGGACGGATTTAGCTCCCCTAGCTAGATACAGGACGACATTCACCCATGCTAACATACAGTCGTGCTCCCATGTCTCGAACATCATCATGCACAGAACTTTCTTCATCTACTGCATGTTTAGGCAGTTAGATGTGAATGTTGGGAAAATCATCGCTGATGAGATCCAGAGTTGCGCTACTACTGTTAGTAGCAGGACATCACAGGGACATTCGTCCCTAATTACTTTTCTGTGTTAACAGGCCGAAGTGGACACTGCAGTTCCACCCTATGAGAGGCCGAGGAGTGCCATTAATGTCGCTTATTTTCGTTAGTTCTGTGAAAGTGATGAGCCAGCCGGAGCAGTTCCTAGGAGACGTCCTAGGAGAGTAGCAACACAGCAGGAGCAGGTACCTGCAGATGGACCGGCACAGCATGCTGAGCCTTTCCAGATGAGGGACATGTATATGTCCATGATGGAGGCGAGGATGGAGGCTCTTTGCAGAGGACAGATCGTCACTGCTGAGATGATAGTGGGACTTTATGACCATCCACCAGTGCACAGGTGGACCATGGATGAGTTTCATGGAGCTATGGCTTGGCCTGAGGAGCAGGCACAGGGCAGTGGGTCTGGAGCAGCTGGAGCACCAGGCGGAGGTGATGACCAAGAGGATGATGATTTTGAGGATGCTCAAGCTGGTGATGAGTACGACTCAGATGGGGATATGGATTGATATGGCATCTACTGATGGATGCCTGCACTTAGACATGGATTTTTCTTTTTCTTTTGTACTTTGGATTTGTAGAATAGGTTGAGTTTTATTTTTGTGTCTATGCTTGGCTTGTACACTGATTCTGATGAATGGTTTGACTCAATGAAATGTGTGATGAGTCTATTTAATGATGATTGGATGTGGATGATGATTGACTTATATTGCATGATTTGTGATTGTGATTCTGATGCTAAGCAGGGTGTATGAATTGATGATGTGTGAGGAAGCATGTTATGTGAGGTATTGAGCTTCAGAGTATTCATTGTTATATGTATTTATTCACAGGAAAGCATGAATGATATTGCCTAAGTCTTGATGATTGATTGAATTGCATGTGTATGTCATATGATCAAGGCCATTTTTTTTGGAAGCCCTTACTTAGCCAAAAATTTTCACCCAAAGTGATTAAAATTTTATACCCTTTTTGAACCTTGGCCCTAAACAGGATGAAAACCTTTGTGTTGAATTTATTTACTTTAAATTGGGTTGATAATTGTAAGTACATTCAAGGTTCAAGTTTGGGGTTGTGGGGGAAATTTTGAATGGAAAAAATAAAGGCATTGAGCTCAAATATTGAAAAAGAAAAATGCATGAGAAAAGAAAAAAATTATGAAAGATGAGCTCAGTGTAAAAATAAAAGAAAAAGGGAAGAAGTTGGGAAAAAGTGAGATTGGTTAAGAAAGAGAGTTGAACTTGAACCTTGAATGCTAAATGAGCTCTCTTGATTCAAAGATTTTGTGATCCAGAAAAACCAATTTTTCTTGATAGCCCAACCTCATTACAAGCCTTGGAAAGTACTTGTGATGACATTTGCATGTGAGGATGTTGATTGTATTAGATGAAGGGCAATTTTGTTTCATGTGACATATGAATAAATAGAGAGTGGAGTGACCACTTAAACACTTGAGTGATTGAGTGAAACATGTGCTTGGTAAGAATTGTTGAATTCCATGATTACATCTATGCTTAGTTGATTGATCATTCATGAATATAACATCTGTTGGGAAATATGTGATCATGTGAACTGAAGTGAATTGAAAGCATGCATGCATCTTGATTTAATTCCATTGAAAATCTGAATTGAGTAGTTCTTGTCATAAGCAAAGTGAACTATGGGATTATTGAACTATTTGATGAAAAAGTGGAAAGCCAAGTTTTGTTTTGTTTTGCTTGAGGACAAGCAAATTTCTAAGTTTGGGGTTGTGATAACGGTTGAAAAACCATTATTTTCATACTTAATTTTGATACTAAAACACACCCTTTCAAACTTAGAATGAGCTTAAAATCAAGTAAAACACTTAGTTGAGTCATGTGAGAGTCAAAAGTTGGTTTTAGAGATATTATGCTTGTTTTTACATTGTAAGATGAAGAAAAAGGATGAAAAAAAGAGTTGGCAAACCGCTGAGCGCCAGAATGGATCGCTGAGCGTCCAGGGCGATTAGAGGCAAACCGCCCAGCGGTCAGTTGTACCGCTGGGCAGTGGCGCGATTAAGGGGTAAACCGCTGGGCGGTCTATTTAGCCGCTGGGCGGTTGTCTGTTTTTACCGTTTTTATTTGGCCTCGATTCTAATATCTTTTGGGCCTATATATAGCCCCAATGCGATTCAAAACTCATTCTTTTGCCAGAGAGAAACGTCCACAACAGCTCTACACACCTTGGAGGAGATTTCTTGGATGCTTAGGCTCCACTTTATCAAATCTAGGGTTTGCTTTTCCATTCTTTCATTATTGTCCTCTAGTTTCACCATGATTATGGTAAACTAAACCCTAGGTTGTTGGGGAACAATGTAATCTTTTGAAACTCTCATATATCCAAATTCTTATTTACTTTATATGCTTGCATATGCTTGATTTATCAATTGTTGGGTTCTTTACGTGTATTTAATGCTTTTACCGTTTAACTCATTTGGTAGATGTTGTTTGTCTTTATTCATACGGGGACGTACAATAATGTCATGAACTGGGAAGAATTTCTTGATTATGCTAATACCGCCTAGGGATAGGGGTAGGACGATCAATTGTATTTTGCTTCCGTTTATAATGCATTATTAATTACTAGGGGAGGCTAGGGATAGCAAACCGGTAATTAGTAATAGGCTCTTTTCACCAAGGGATTGGGTTAAGGGTAGACCAAGAAAGTTTGCATGGCAATATGATAAATAAGCGAAGTAAATAAGGAGAGTAGATATATGAGGGTGGATAAGATGAAATTGTAAACCCCAACAACTCCATTCATCCATATTTTCTTTAAGCCAATTGAATCACTGCATTTGCATGTTTACTTTTGTTTTGCATTTAACCATTCAAATTAATTTCTTTTCTCAAGTCTTAAGCTATTAGTTTAGATGAAAGATTAGGCCTTAAGAGTCCTTTGGGAAGAACGATATTGGGTTTACCAATTATATTACTTGATACGATCTGGTACACTTGCCAGGGTCTTAACACCTCTTGCCCTTTGATTCCTTCTTTCCTTTAAACCTCCAATAACCTCCCGTTACCATTATATTTTAAGATATGATTTACATACTTTTAAAAAAAATTATTTTATAAATATTAGTGTAAATTTATCGTAAAATATAATAATGATTTGTGGGTCAAATTTAAAGAGAATGAAACTTAATTTCTTTAAAAAATTATTATAATTTCAGAAAGAAAATAATAATAAATAATAATTAATGAGAATTAATTTTATACATCAGAATAATTAAAATCATAATAAATATTATTATATTAAGAAAAGTCATGTTAAATTAATGTTCTTTTAACATAGTGTACACCGTAAATGAAATTTTTTTATTAGATTCAACGACATTCCCATAACTTATATTTCTTTCCTTTGCACTTTTAACCAGTGATCAGTTTTTGATCAATATCAGAACTGCATAATCTTCTCTTCTCAACTAGATTGAGAGGTAGTCCACATACAATGCAATCAACATTCACAATTCATAGCTCATTTACTAAAATAAATCTTCATTGCACATCTAAATAAAACCAAAGGAAATAGAGAAACCAGCGATGGCTTAATACCCATGATTACAAAATTAAAAAAAAAAACACTTAGAAAAGTAGTCCCTATTATTATCAAGAAGATTTCATTCAATCTTCATCGACAGCATCTTCAGTATGATCTTCACCACGAGTAGGTGGACTTTCGACAGTTTGCTCATCAGTGAAGAACCATCCATTCTCAGTCCTTTTCAGCCCAATAGATGACAGACTTCGTATACCAATTTCTTCTGACCTTTTGCACACAATTCTTTCTTCTTCAGATACATCTACTCCTTGGAGTTGTAGCACCTTGCTGATAAATACGCCATATGGCAATTTGTGTGCATAATGATCTCCTGCAGCGATCATGTGGTCTTTTAGAACCGCAACCCAGTTGCTTCGGATTCTAGTCTTGATAGCATTCAACAGAAATACATCTTCTGTTGACATTTTGTCCTCGTCCAATCTTCCAAGCAGTAGTAGCCAAGTCAGGACATAAGCAATAATTCTCTCATCCTTGTTTAAGCCATCATGTAGGTACTGGTTATCCACCCTGTACCTTCCTGGATATCTTAAGCATTTTACATATGTAGCTGTCTTTGTTAGCCACATGTTTGACTCAGAATCACGGATATGAGAATCCAAACCTTTAGCTTTCAGACTAGCAATATTTGACCAAACATCATCGTCAATAGTAATGTTAACACCTTTGACCCTTGATTGAATGACCCCATTTACAACCCTGAGGTTTGTGTAGAAAACCTCTACCCAATCAGGATAGCAATTTCCTTTCATCTAGACAAAATCAGTAAGCCCTTGATATGCATTCCATTCTTGAAAAAGGAAACCTTCTTTCTTGAATAATTGCAAGTCCAGATACCTGTGAGGGACTACGGTTTTTAAATGTCTCCTGTATAAAAACTTTACTCGGGTCTCTTGATCACTTATCCATCCAGATGGGTTTGCGCTTCTTGTAATCTGGGCAACCTTCTCTTTTCTTCTTGATGATGATGAAGAAGCCATTTCTCAATAGAATTCTCGGAACGTCTTTCACAATGTAGTAGTTTTTAACCTCTCAACCTCTCTGATTTAAAAATACAAACGATACATTGACTTCGCAACTTCTCTTAAAATATAATATTATACGTCGAATATTTTGGATATTCGACGTTTTCTGCTTCCGCTCCCGCCCTTGGTTTCATTTTTTCTTTTAAACCGCCCATAACCTCTCGCTACCATTATATTTTAAGATAAGATTTACATATCTTTTTTATTTTATTTTATGAAGTCGAAGATTTTGGATATTTGACGTTTTCTTGTTTTGCCTCCCGACCATTTGTTACCCTCTTTTCCATTTAAACCGCCCATAACCTCCCGTTACCATTTTATTTTAAGATAAGATATACATACTTCTTTTATGTTTTTATTTTATGATTTTGTATAAATTTATCTTGTAATATTTAAATATTATATAATTTAAGAAATATTTGTCGGTGAAATTTAAGAAAGATTTTATGCAAATTTATCTTGTAATATTTAAATATTATTTTAATTTCATGTTAAAAATTATAATAATAATAATAATAATAATAATGTATGAGAAATAATTTTTTTTATTAGATTCAACAACATTCCCAAACCTAATATTTCTTTCCTCTACTTTTAAAAGTTTTATGATTAATATAGGTATGATAAAGCATAAATCAAGTATTCAATGTCTCTTTCTAGGGGTGTATTGATTTTAGGTTAAAGATAGGTATGATTATACTAAAAGACTTTAATTGATTTTTAAAAAATAATACTTTAAATTTCGGAAACGATTAAGTTCAGTGATAAACTCAAGGTTAACATAGATTCCTGTTTACAAAAATTGAGATATATAGGATAGTTAGTACAAAAGATTGACAAAGTTAAAACCTGAGATGCATAAAACCAAGATAAAGATCGAGAAGAGACAGTGTGTATCCAGAATGGTCAGGTTTTATCGAAGTACAACTGTCATCGTGAGTTAAAGGTCAAGACAGACCGATATCGGCCAAAAATTAAGTTTGACTAATGGGTTGGGTCGAAGGTTAAGGCAGGCTAAGTTTGACTAATGGTCCAGACTGGTTGACCCTACATGAATGTTGGGATGGGTGATTCAGACTAAAGGTCGAGATAGACTAACATAAGTATAAGTTGAAGGTCAACCTAATGTCATTGGACTTTCTTCTCAACTTCTTAGGTGCCTTAAACATTTATACATGTATGTAGGGAACCAAGTACATATGAAGCCACTTTGGAAGTCATAATATGCATTTGCATTTTGGTTATTGGTTTAGACGGCCAAGCCATGTCATAGTCGAGACAACCAGGCTAGGTCATGATTGAAATTAGGCAGAATTCGACCACAACCAACATTTTTTTAAGGATCATGATATGTTAATAACTTCTTGACAAAATACAATGTATCACTATTTTATTGGTCTGTATATTTTAAACGGACCAATCACCAACAAAACGGTTATAAAATTGTTAACCAAAATAGCCAAAAGTTTAAAATACAATATTAGATTTTTTATTATATTTTTTTTAATTTTTGTGTATATGAACTAAAGGTCACCTCATGTATAATAGAATAAAAACACTAGAATTTATTTTAAAAACAAAATTAAATAAATACATAAGACCACAAAAACCAAACCATTGTTTATATTATTTTAGATGAATAAACAATTTTTGTGTTATATCTTTTTGTGTTAAACATCATTTTAGACGATTAGACGAATAATCAATTTGTTTATATTATTTAATATATTTTCATTTAAATATTAATCTGAAATATCATTAAAAAATTAATTATGTTAGTTTTAAAATATATGTATTTATTATTTTTTAAGTTTAAAAACAAATTTTATCATTTAGAATCGATTATTCTAACTTGGCAAAATTTAAAGTGAAATTATATAAATACATCGGGGCACATCAAACTGTTTAATTTCGATCCCTCCAAATGTCTCCTTCTTCGCGGGTGATTGAAAGTATACATTATTGGGTTGCGGGAAATGAATTTGTTCTTATCTGAATTAAATTACAATTATTACTTTTCCTCTGAATGATGTTTGAACGTCGATTTCGGATGGGATTCGACGTTCATTCACGAAGGCGGTTGCTAAGCATAATTACGCGATGTACGTCAATCAAACGAGATCTATTACTTTTTCTCTGAATGATGTTTGAACGTCCAATTCAGCATGGCTTCGACGTTAATACAACATGGTGGCGTGTGGCAGTTAGTAACTATAATCACACGATGTACGTCTTCGGTTCATCTATAAATATAGCTTGCATTTCATGTATTCCCTTGCCTCCTCTTTCCATATTGAACATATTAGGATTCATATTTCTTATTTCGTTTGCTTTTTCTTTTCCTTAGATTTCTAAGCATCTCTGTTCTTCATATTGCATTTTGATAACTCTAACTTGAAAGTGGTTCATCATTGTCATCTCATACGAAGGAGCCCTTTCAAGTTAAAGTTAACAAAATGTTTTTATAGTACAGAAATGGTTAAGATATCTTACTAAAAGGAAAGTGCTTAGGAAAAAGAAATATGGTTCACAATATGTTTAGTGCTGAAAGAATTTTAAGCTCTAAAATAATTATCTAATAAAGTTGTTCAATTGCATTATTTAACAATGTATGATTCTATTTTTAAATTGTCCATAACTTGCACTCCTTCGATAGATTTTCAGAGCTATATGATTTCTAAGGGAGGAGAGAACTTAAGGACAATTTAAATTTGGAATCTATTTACACTGTTGACGTCGAACGTTCAGTTCACTCGATGCAAAAATAATTTTATTAAATTATTAAAAGTTATGTGAAATTAATGTTCTTTAACATAGTCTACATTCTAAATAAACTTCCTAACAAAATGCTTTTTATAGTCTACACCGTAAATAAGTTATCGTACTGAAAAGGAAGTGCTGAGGAAAAAGAAATATGATTCACAATATGATTAATTCTTAAAAAATTTTGAGAAAAAAAATAAAACGTCAAAGCCCTAGAGCCTTCGACGTTCTATGGCGCGCTTTTCAATTGCAAAGGTTTCTTAAACGTACTATTGGAAGCCAAAGTATCAAAAAGTACCGTACATTAAGATAGTTTTTGTTTTTCCCCTCTCATAGAACGTCTAATGCTCGCAATAAAATAACGTCATATTTGATAGGATGAAAAAATAATATAACGTCATATTTGATAGGTATTTTATTCTTTAAAATATTATTTTAATTTGATATTAAAAATAATAATAATAATAATTTATGAGAATTGAGTTTTAGTTATAGATCACAATAATTAAAATCATAATAAATGAATATTGGGATGAGTGTTTCAGACTAAAGGTCGAGACAAACTAACATAAGTATAAGTTGAAGGTCGATCGAATCTCATTGAACTTTCTTTTTGTGTTTCTTAGGTGCTTTAAACATTTATACCTGTATGTAGGGCACCAAATATATATGTAGCCATTTGGAAGTCATAATATGCATTTGCATTCTTCTAAAGATTAACATCTATGTTGCGATTCTTCCTTTACTTTTCAACCTGCTAGATTGTGGCTTCTCCATCTCTGTCTTATACCAACCTCCAGTCCAAGCAAATAGTCGAGACGGCCAGGCCTGATCATGATTGACAGTAGGCAAAATTCGACAACCAAAATTTTGTTATAAGGACCATGATATGTTAACAACTTTTTGACAATATACAATGTATCACTCTTTTATTGGTCTGTATATTTTAAACAGACCAATCACCAACAACTACATATCCATTTACAAAAAGTAAAATATAAAAAGTCCACATCGAAGATAAAAATTCAAAAGAACTCTTTCAACAAAAATTTGGTCACATTGAAATAAATTACTTTGAAAAATTTAATAGTTATGATAAGTTATTAATATAAATAAAATACTATGATTAACATTATTAGAAAAACAAATTTGAACTCTCTCATGCATTATTTCTATGATTTTTAATATTTTAACAAACGTGTGGTCAATAACCAGCCACGTTGTCACCATAAATAATCATTAAAAGGTCATTTGCATTTCTTAATTTATAACGCTTTAAATCAATTCTTTATTATTTAGAATCGATTATATTAACTTAGAAAAATTTAAAGTGGATTTGTATAATACAGAGGGGCACATCAAACTTTTAACTTCAACCCCTCCAAATCTCACCTCGATAATTGAAAAGTACACAATTTCTTGGGGGCGGGTAGTCAATTTGTTATTGTATGAATCAAACAAAATAAAATATATTAATTTTTCTATGATTGATGTATGAACGTCAAACTCGGTACGGCTTCGACGTCCATACGAGATGGTGTTAATTAGTTACGTGATTGATGTCTTCTTCAACCAGAAGCCAAAGGTCGTCTATTTATATTGTTCTTTTAATTTTACTTTTTAATCATCCAATATAACGACCCGCGCCTCTGGAATTCGACGTTATAGGTCATTTTGTTCTTATCTGAAACAAACGAGATTTATTATTAACTTTTTCACTGAATGATGTTTGAACGTCGAATCCGACATTCTGTACGTGAATCTATAAATATGGCTTGAATATCACGTAATGACTTGCTTCATGTTTCCGTATTGAACATATTAGGATTCATGTTTTTTATCTTAAAGCCCTTTCCCTTTCCTTAGATTTCGAAACATGTCTGTTCTTTAAATTGCAATTTGCCTAGTTGAATGTCAAAGTGCCTCATTCATGTCTCAGTTCATATGAAGGTCCTATGACATTCAATATTGAGTACATTCGATGCAAAGGCCTGAAGGTCATATCATTATCCAAAGAAATTTTTTACTTTTTCTCTAAATGATGTTTGAACATCGAATTTGGAAAATATTTGACGTTCAAACTAGATGTGGACTGTGAAAATTAATTGTGTGCCTTTAACAAAGAACCAATATTATGTCGAATTGTAATGGACTTTGACGTTTCAACTTCTTCAAGATACCAATGGTCGCTCCAATTTTGTATATTTCACTTTTTCTCTTTTAAAGATACCTCCAATTTTTTATTTTTCACTTTTTTTCTTTTAAACTCTCACTCTAACGTCAAGGCTCATAGATCTTCGACGTATTTTTCGTCTGCAAGGAGGTTATATCCGTATCCAAAGAGATCTTTTACTTTGTCTCGAATGATGTTTGAACGTCGAACTTTGGTAATATTCAACGTTCTTACTAGATGTTGGACTGTGAAAATTAATAGTATAATTACTCGATGTACTGCTTTTTTCATGATGAAATGATATTCCACTACGATTATGTGGAAGTGTGATGACATCGTTTCATCTATAAATATACATGTGCTTTTCTTATTATTCCATTCGTCCTGTTTCAGTATTGAACATATTAGGATTCATGTTTTTTATCTCTTAGCTCCTTCCCTTTCCTTAGATTTCGAAACATGTCTTTTCTTTAAATTGCAATTTGCTCTGCTTGAATGTCAAAGTGCCTCATTCATGTCTCAGTTCGTATGAAGGTGGCCTTTGACATTCATCAGAACAAAATGCTTTTTATAGTACAGAAATGATTAAGTTATCTTACTGAAAGGGAAGTGCCGAGGATAAAGAAATATGATTCACAATATGTTTAATGCTGAAACAATTTCGAGAACTAAAATAATGATATAAAAAAACTTCATCCTTTAATAATGTATGGTTCATTTTTTAAATGGCTTGGAGTTGTTTTCTACCATTAAAATTCAGAGCTATCTGATTTCCTATGGTGGAAACAACTAAAATATTTTAAATTTAAACATTCGAATATTTTAAAAAAAACTTCATCCTTTAACAATGTATGGTTCATTTTTTAAATGGCTTGGAGTTGTTTTCTACCATTAGAATTCAGAGCTATCTGATTTCCTATGGTGGAAACAACTAAAATATTTTAAATTTATACAGTTGACATCGAATATTGAGTACATTCGATGCAAAGGCGTGGAGATTGACGTCATTTTTTTGAGATAATCGACGTCCTGTACTTTAGAAGAAATTACGACATCTAAAATGAAGACCGAAGATGATGAAATACATTATAACGAAAAATAGGAAGTAAAAAAAAATTAAAACAAGAAAAATAATGTAGAATGTTTTTTAAATTCATAAATGTTAACATTTTCTTCTGGTTTTTCGCCATGCCTTCATGGATAACAAAGAAATGACTTCGTTTAGAGGAGGAATTGATGGAAAACCAAAGGAAAAAGTTAACATGAATTTGGGTGCGGAAGTTTTGTAGGATAGGTTTTCAAAGAGTCTACTTAAAATTTCATAAGTGTTAACATTTTCCTATGTTTTAGCCCTTTTCCTTCATGGATAACAAAGAAATGTCTTCGTTTAGTGAAGGAAAAGAACTAAAACAAATGAAAAAAGTTAACATGAATTTGGTTAGGGCAGGTTATCAAATGGTTCAACTTGAAATGAAATCCAAATTTGTTAAGCTATTTATAATCCAATATTAAACATCCAATGCAAGCGACGATTTAACAATATATTTGAAATAGTACGTCAACCTTTGGCAGCGTTGACGTGACGGGCATATGAGTGGTTGACACCACTAATTGTGTTGTTTTAACATAGCACCAATATTACGTCGCATTCTACGTGTCTCTAACATTTTGTTCTTCATCAAGAAGCCAAAGGTCGCTCCAAATTTTTTATATATTTTTTTTCTTTTGAACCCGAACTTTAACGTCAAGACTTCTAGTTCAGCGACGTATTTTTCGTCAGCAAGCAGGTGATATCAGTAGCAAGAAGGTCATATCTGTATCCAAAGAGATCTTTTAATTTTCTCTGAATGATGTTTGAACGTCAAATGTGGAAAATATTTGATGTTCATATTAGATGTGGACTGTGAAAATTAATTGTGTACCTTTACCAAAGCACCAATATTATGTCAAATTATAATGGACTTTGACGTTTCAACTTCATCAAGATACCAATGGTCGCTCCAATTTTTTATATTTCATTTTTTTTCTTTTAAACTCTAACTTTAACGTCAAGGCTCATATATCTTCGACGTATTTTTCGTCTGCAAGGAGGTCATATCAGTATCCAAAGAGTTTTTACTTTGTCTCTGAATGATGTTTGAACGTTGAACTTTGGTAATATTCAACGTTCATACTAGATGGTGGACTGTGAAAATTAATAGTATAATTACTCAATGTACTGATTTTTTTCATGATGAAATGATATTCCATGCCGATTCTATGGAAGTGTGATGACATCGTTTCATCTATAAATATACATGTGCTTTTCTTATTATTCCATTCGTCCTGTTTCATCAACATACATATTACAATTACATTAAAAACACATTAATCAGTCGATATTTTATTGATTTCACTTAGTTTATTGTGATAGAATAAACCAGGGAATTGTGTTTAATTGTCTGTTATTTCCCCGTTTTCCGAATTCTGCTTAATTTGGTCGGAAATTCGTAATTGTGCTAATTTGGATTTTCTGAGCTGATTAAGTGCATTTCTGGTTGTAGGGAAGTTGTGGAAACATCATCTAGAGCATTAAGATATGGTGTGACACATTCAAAGGCTCAACATTTAGTCATTTATATTCTAATTAAAGTTGTAATTTCGTTTTCTAGAAGTCCTTAATTAGAATTAGGTGTTTTGGACCCTTTTAGGGGCAATTTTGTAAAAAAAACCCATGTGTAGGACATGTGTCTCTTAGGTTAGGGTTTATTAGAGGTGGACCCCACCATTTTTAGGGGTTGGGACGGTATTCGGAAAGGAATTGCCGAGACACACAGAGGCATTCCTCACTTTTCACCTTTACACACTTCATACTCATGGTTTTGAACTTTTCTCTCCTAGGGTTTTCATGTATGAACAACTCTCATGGATGACTTGCTATGGTGCTTCGGTTTTGACCACTTGAATGAGCAAAGTTGCATATTTTCTTCTTATCTTAACTTACTCTTGGTTGTCTTAGCTTATTGGTGGTGAAAAACCATTCATTTCTACTTCTATTTGCTTGTTCTTGATGTTTGAAGCTTGAGCTTGGGAGCTTGTCTTTGCATTTCTATGCTGGTTGTTGGGTTTGAGTAACTTTATATTTCGTTTTCCTCTTCCATTGCTGCAGTTTCTCATGGTTTTCTTTGCATTTTATTTGGTTGGATGATAAAAATGGAGTTCTATGTGAGTTTTGGGTTGAAGAGAGCTTAAGTCGATGTGTGGGTGTTGTGATTTGGACTCTTTCTTCCTGTTTTTCGGTTTTGATGTTTGAAGCAAGTTTACAACCAGAACTTGGTGCTTTTTATTGTGGCTGGACGGTGCTGGACTTGAAGTCTAGGGATTCATTTTCGTTTTTGCAAAGAAACTTGAAGAAATGGAAGATTTGGTTGGGTTGAAGTAGCATATGTTTGGATTTATTGTTCATGACTTGTTTTGAATTTGATACCTTAAGTTTTGTGGTGTGTTTACGGTAGTAGGGATGAAGAAAACATGAATGGTGTGTTGGTAGAGAAAGAAAACCGAAAATGGAGATAGGAAGGAGGAGAGAAGGTGCATTTAAGTTTCTGCCATTTTTGGACAAACACATATGATGCTTCTTTTGACTAAGAGAATTTTTCTACTTTGAGCTTTGGTTTTGGCTTGTTGCTGCCGAGAATTGCAAGGATGGTGAGAGGTTTTTGGAGTTTGTTTCCATTTGGTTCAGCTTACTTGGCACATTGGTAGGAGCACCCATGGTATCTTCCATTTGCACATTGGTCTTTGAAGCATTTTTTGTAGAATTCACTTGGTGGGTTCAGTTTTTGTGGTCTTGGAGTGTGGATTCCGAAATTGTTGCATGGAGAAGTGATGGAACGATTTTCAATTGGTTGTTTAAAACATATTTTAATTTCTTTTGAGACATGGTACACATGGGGACAGAAAGACAACAAAATTGGTGGTTCATTGAAGATTAAAAAGTGATTTGGTCTTGGTGGAGAGTAGTGCACGACCATGAGGTTTTTCTTTGGCCAATTGGACTTTTAAATTCATTTGTTAATTGCTATTGTGTCAAGTAATTTGGTAGGATTAAATTAGGCTTGTTGGTTTCTTCGGTTTTTAATTAATTTAGCTAATAGGATGAGTTTAATGTGTTTGAGTTAGTGTTGAGTTTAATTATTTTTAATTGTGTTTGTTAATCAGTTTGTAACAGTGTTGGTATCTAGTATTTTAATTTGTTTTAATGTTGTCTAATGTGTTTGGTCATGTTACTTTAATTGTAATGATAGCTTAATTTAATCGAGTTGGTCATTAGCAATATTGTGATCTTTCCTTGAGTTTCTGAACTGTAACTGTGGTTGCTACTCTGACCTTGGTTAATGTGAATCCTGTATTTGCACTTACAATTGGGTATTCGCTTAGTTTCCCAATTGGTGTTACATCTTCGCTTAGTTGATGTAACTGCATGGTGTAAATTAGATTTGACATTAACATTGCGTCCGCTTAGTTCGCTTTTATGAAAACAGGGTTAACCTTCGCTTAGTTGGTTAACTTTGTTGGATTAGAGGTTTGAGTCGCAACTTTATTTTGTTGATCTGTGATTGGAAACATTGTAATTAAGTTAATGACCGACTGTTTTTATTCTGTCTTTGAAACCGTTTTTAATTTTGTGTTTAATTATCTGTTTGCGTAAGTGTTTTCATTTAATTTTTCCGTATTCACCACAACGTTTTCACAAAAGCCCCCCACTTCGTGTCTGACTTAATTCTTGAACCGCAAAATTGGTCCTTGAGAGACGACCTAGGAGTCATTTCCTAGCTATACTGCATTTCTTTAATGCACATTAAATTTGCATGGGGTGCGACACCCATCACACATATAACAAAGACCATCCCAGTAACACCTTCAACCACTTTTCCAACATAAGAACCATTTTCTCTAAACAAGCTATTTTCATCTTTTCATCATCAGCTTCTTCCATCTTCATCACACTTTGTTCCATCATCATCAAACTTCCACATGCTTGTTCATTTCTTCCACTTCTACTCCTTTCTTCTCCATACAGCACATTTCCTTCTTCTATTGGTTCTTCACTGCACTAGCGAAAGAAGTTGCAGCCAACGAAATCTTCACCCCCACCCTATTGAACGACAATAGGCACACTCCCTCGTCAAAACCCAAAAAAATAAACAAACATTTATGCTTATATTAAACTGAACTTGAAGTTAAGGCAACCCCAAAATTTTTTGCCCTTGTTTCTAGGGGTTCTCGCACTGCGTAAAATTGCAATGTGACCACAGAAGCAAGTGGCTTTTACATCCAACCTCCTAACACTGGCACTACTGTGTTGGAAGTCTGAACCCATACACTTGCAAGACGAAGATGAACGAGACATTTCCTTAGTTGCACAGTGCACAAACATAAAACACTGGCTACCAACGGCAACAATATTATTATTCCAAGTGGATCACATTGAATTTATAATGCACAATGGCAATCGAGGGTTTAAACCAAACAAAAACATAAAAAAAACATTATAACACAAAATATAGGAAAAATATGAAAATATAACCACGAAAAGTATATACTAAATTTTCAAACCTTGTTCAAGCATAGAAAAATATACTAAAATATATTTAAATATTACATTAATTTCATAAAAATAAACTAATCTTCCTAATATGAGTCAAATGTCTCCATAGACTCATCTTCTGTTGTGTCGTCTTCATCATCAGATTCACTTTCTGAGGTTTCAACTAAATTGTCTTAATCTAATTTGTTGTGAATCATGATCAAAGATTTTTGAATTATGGAAATTGTTGTTGAAAGCCTTCGAAATTGATCCACAACAAATCTTTCAAACTCAGTATGTGGAGTAAAGGTAGAAGGAGTTTCGTCAACATCCTTGAACACCTAGCCATCTTTTGTTTTCTTTAGGCCATTAAAGGTCAATGTCGCTTTTCCTATTTCATTTGATTTGGTGCATCCAATTTTTTTTTTCACCAGTAAGATCAACTTGATAATGCTTCAATACACTGCTGATAAAAACACCATACGGCAGATTATGTCCATGCCTACTAGCAATTTCAATCATGTGCTCACTCATAACAGCAACCCAGTTGGTTCGTATCCGTGTTTTTATGGCATGACCAAAAATAAATCTTCAGCAGTTAGACGATCATGTATATATCTTCCAGGTAGTATTACCCAAGTAAGTACAAAGCACACAATTTTTCTTCCATTTTCAAACCATCAAGTAGATACAGCTTGTATACCTTTAGTCCTTTTGGATTTCTCAAAAATTCCTTCTAAATCTTCTTCTTGTTGGTCCATTGGTTGCGTTCAGAATTTCTTTCATGAGACCTGAAGCCTTGTGCTTTGAGACAAGTAAAAGATAGTCATATTTCATCATCAATTTTAATATCGACACCTTTGACCCGAGAGCATATAACACCATCGACAACCTTTAGATTGTGAGAACACTTCTACTAGGTCAGGATAGCAATCACCAGTCATTTCTACAAATTTTGCAAGACCAACATCTACAAGCCAATCTTGAAAAAGAAACTCTTGCTTTTTGAATAATTCTAGATCCAAGTACTTGTGATGGACCACCTGGAAGAGTTTTCTATAACATCCAAATTTATATCGTGTTTCGTCATTACTTATCCACCCATTTTCAAAATGGTTCAACACATTCAAAACCCTTTCTTTCACAACAAGTCATCACTCAATTCTGCTTAGCAATTGAATCTAATCAAGATGCACACATGCTCCTTATCAATTCATAACAGTGTTCCAAAATTCACATAATCTCAAATAGATACTATTCTTATGAATGATCAATCAACTAAGCACAAATGAAATAATGAATTCATGGAATCATTCCTCACCAAACAAGGTGTTTCACTCAATCACTCAAGTGTTTCAAAAGGTTCACTCCTTCCCTCCACTATCCAGATGCCACATAGAACAAGATTGCCTTTCATTTACCACAATCAATCATCATCACACATACATGCCATCACAAGGACTTTTTCCAAGGCTTATAATGTGGTTGGGCTAACAAAAAAAATCGGTTTTTCTAGATCACAAAATCCTTGAGTTAAGAGAGTTATTTACACATTCATATTTCAAGCACAAACTCTCTTTTTACCAATCTCACTTATTCCCAACTTCCCTTTTTCTTTTGCATTGAGCCTTTCTTTTCATGCCATTTTTCTATATCTTTTCTATCTTTTTCATACTTTTCATGCTTTTCTCAACACCTTAGCTCAATGCTTATCTTTCTTTTTCAGTTTCCCAACAGCCCCAAACTTGAACCTTTATCAATACCCCAAAATAATTCTCAACTTAACTCAAGTTAAAGATTCTTCAAAAGGGTTTCACATATTGTTTAAGGCTTAGGTTCAAACAGGGTAGAACACATTGTGTTCTTCTTGATTGGGACAAAAACTTTTGTTTGACTAAGAAAGAGTTTACTCCACAAAAATGGCCTTGATCATATGACACATACATGAAATTCAACCAACATGAAACTTGGGCAATATCATTCATGCTTTCAAATAGATAGCAATCACATCATCAAAAACTCTGAAGCTCAAAACCTCTCATATAAGCTTCTCTCAACATTCCACATATCTCAAAATCCCACCCTGCTTAGCATCATAATCACAATCATAATATCATCATGCATCTGTTCACATAGCTAGTGAACACTCCACGTGTATATCAGCATATAGCAATCTCAATCATCATTCAATATCAATCATCATCAAGCACACTCATCATGCAATCAAAAGTCAAACCATCATCAGATAAGGTGTTCAAACCAAGTACAATAATCCTATACTACTCAACAAAAGCAAATATGGTTCAATTACAAATCCAAAGACATAAAATAAAACCCATGTTCCAGTGCAAATGGCATCCATTAGTAAATGCCATATCATCCCATACTGTCGTCAGAATCATCCTCCTCTCCATCCTCTGCATCCTCGAAATCATCATCATCCTCCATGACTGGAGCTTCAGCTGCTCCAGCTCCACTACCCTGTGCCTGCACCTGCGGCCATGCCACCATATTATGAGAGAATGCCATCCAATACTTAGCCAAAGGTGTCAAATCTTCTCTCTTGATGTGAATAACCACACCATTTGGGTTCTTGTGAAAGTGTCCTCCAGGCACACAAAGTACACTCTCAATATCTTCAAAATTTGTGCCCTCCTTCACATTCAGTGAATACTAACATTGCTCACCTACCCACTCAGTGTTCAAAAAGCTATTGATTGTCTCAGAATCGTATCTAATAATCTTCCCTCGAACATAGCTCATATAGTCCTGATTATGAGACCCCATTGATTTAGCATTTGTATAAAATTCTTTTACCACTGCTATGTTGGCAGGCGCAGGGTATGTGGACACTTTCTCCCAATTTCTTCTCTATATCTCCTCTCCAAACTGTGAAGCTAAGTTTGGGATCCATCCTGCTTTCCTCTCCATCAGCAGGCGTCTTTCTTGGACAATTGAATGATGTTGCTCATGCCTCCTGGTTATGAAACTGTGAGAGTAGAACCTCTTTGGTTCTTTCCTCTTATTCCCTATAGTCTTGATCCTCTTTCCAGATGCTGATGCTTGTTAAACCCTTGGCAAGTGTACCAGATCGTACCAAGTAATAATAAAATGGTAAGTCCAAGTATTGTTTTCCCAAAGGACTCAGTGGCCTAGACGTTCATGTGATTTGATCGCATAAGACTTGAAAGAAGAATAATTTGGTATTTTGATGCAAAGATAAAATTAAACATGCAAAATGCAAAACTTGAATCAATTGGCAAAAGAAACTATGGATGAATGGAGTTGTTGGGGTTTACAAATTCATCCTAATCGACTCCTTTATATTTACTTTTCTTATTAAATTTTCTTTATTATCAATGTCGTTCAACTTTCTAAATTACTCTAAACTCGATCGCTCGACAAAAAGAGCCTATTACCGTAATTATTAGTTTACTATCGCCAGTCTCCCTAATAATTACTAATGCATTAATCACAGAAGCTTAAAAGCAATTGGCCGTCCTACTCCTATCGCTAGGTAGTATTGCATAATCAAGAGAATTCTTAACAGTTCTAGAATTTCCCGTACGTCCCCGTATCGACAAAATCAAAGATCATGACACCAAATGAGTTAAATGATGCAAGCTCTATCCGCAGAAAAGAAAACTCAAACTATTGATAATACAAGCATATGAATAAAATAAGAATTTCAATATAAGAGAGTTTCAAAAGGATTACATTGTTCCCCAATAACAATAGCTTTAGTTCACCATAGACATGGTGAAACTAGATGGAATTAATGGAAAGAATGAAAGAATAAACCCTAGAATTGGTAATTTGGAGCTCCCGCATCCAAAAGCCGCCTCCAAGGAGTGAAGAAGGTGCTCTGACGTCTCTGTTTTCCAAAAGATTACCCTAAGAGTCGCACTAAGCCAACAGAAAAATAACAGAAATTTGGCCCAAGGCCTATCATTTAAGCACTCAGCACTCACAATCGCCCAGCGGTGGTCACGCAGAATGCTCAGCGGTCACTTGGCGCTTAGCGGTGTGCGACTCCAACGCTCAGCGTTGAATTGACGCTGAGCGGTGGACGTGACTTCTCTTTTCCACCTTTTCTCATCCTTTCTTGATTCTAAATCCTTCTTTCTTCATTCCATCATTCAATTCTCATCAACTCCTATCAAAACAATGCAAAACAAGCATAATATCTTCTAAAACCACTTTTGTCTCTCTTGAACCCAAACTATGGTATTTTGCATGATTCTAAGCTCATTCTAAGCCATAGAGGTTGTGTTTTGATATCAAATTAATGTATAAAAATAACGGTTGTCCTACCGTTATCAATATCATTCCCACATCAAATATAATTCAAAAGACCAAAGAATACACCATTAAGGGTTAACAAACCATAAAATTCGTCCTAATTCATCCCTGTCCAGTGCTGAAGATAAAACAAGACCCCTCAGCGTCACCTGCATACTACAAAAGCAAGCAAAAACAAGCCATCTGCCAGACCACCACCCAATGGTGACGGCGACAGTTTTTCAAGACTCCTTCTAAACACTTATAATCTCCACCCAAATGTCAATTTCACAGTTCCAATCCATAACCACACTTTTAATCTGTCCAAAACATTTCTATTCCAACAAATCATGCATAGAAATCAAAAGCCCTAAATTTTCATGCTTCTACACACATTTTCATCAAATTCATATTTTAGAAACCCTAGAATGAACAATGTACAACTTACTTGGGTGAAGAGACCTTAAATTCTTGAAAAGTGCTCCTTGGATGATGATGAATGTACCCCAAATGCAGTGCTCTCACAAAACTCCTAACTTTGATAATGGAGTGATGCAAAGATAATGGAGAGAGGGTTTTAAGAGAATGGGTGAAGAAAAGAGTGTAGAGAACTCTTTGGAAAGCTCTTGAGAGTGAAAAAGAAGTGTGAAGGTCGAATAAGGTAGCTTGGGCGAAACCTAAAGGCTGTTTAAAATATGCAAATGGGCCTCCAACGCTAAGCGTTATTTAAATGCCCAAAACCCTTCTGCGACGCCACCGCTCAGCGCTGGTCTAACGTTGTGCGATGGGTGCAGTTTTAGTTCTTCCCCTTTTTTGGCCCGCTTGGGCATTATTCAACCTGCATCACTTGATTTCAACTCTCAATTTTCAATTTTTATGCAACTCCCCTCTCATATGCAATAGTCAAGTCCTATAATGCAACTAGAACAGACTTAAAACAAGATAAACAATCAACTGGGTTGCCTCCCAGGTAGCGCTTGTTTAACGTCACGAGCCTGACCCAAACCTCTTTAGCACTCATGATTAAGTGCAAACCTTACCAACACCCTTCAGTAGGTGTACCTTCCGGTATCCTTCAGTGAATACCTAAAACTTTCTTAGCATCCCTCAGTAGATGCTACCCAATAAACAATGTTTAACAAAATTCAAAATTACAAATCCAAAAATAAAGAAAATAATGTTCATAAATCACTAGGGTGCCTTCCAGCAAGCGCTCTTTTAATGTCACTAGATTGACCCAGTAAAGCTCATGTTCGATCCTTCATGTTGGTGTCTTCTTTGCCTTCATCACACCAACTCATCAACTACTTTATGTCCACCTTTTTGACTCGCCTAGTGTATGAAGCCTCAATCTCTATCCCTCCATTCTCTTTAAAACCTTTCACCACCCACAACTTCTTCTTGTATCTCACAGGAATACCAAGCTTGAATGGTGCATTCTTCAAGTCAAAGTGAAACGTCCCTCCTTTGTCCACTTTCTCTTCTTCCTTCACCTGCACTAAAGCACAGTTATTACCTTTATCAACTGCTTTAGCAGATTTAGGTTTAGCCACTAGTGCATCCTTCTTTGCAGCTTTGTGACTATTCTTCTTTTTTACTCGAATCTGCTTCTCTTTAAAGACATTATAGATCACCTTTTCATCCTGGTCTTTAAGCATAATGACCCCATCATATACATTAATGATTACCCGAGCCATCTTCATAAACGGCCTTCCAAGAAGAACCGGGATCTTATCATCCTTTTGTTGAGATTGTTGACAACACAAACTCTATAACAATCTAGTTTTTGATGATGACAACACTATGCTTAATAACAGTACACATGTTGTTGTATTACATGTTCTTATTCTGAACTGATTGTTAAATCTCCTGAACATGTTTTGATGTACTGTGATGTATGTTCCTATGTTAATTATGTGATATATTTATGGAACATGCTTATATGATTATGTGCAATATGAACTGCTGTATCAAAAATATTTTACTGCACATTCTAGAAAGTGAAGAATCACAAGCACTTTTTTAAACTTATAATTGTGTGACAAAGTTCTAGTCCAGTCGAATACATCTGTAATGGATTCGACTATTCTAAAACCTTTGTACAGATTTTGAGAATCAGTGCTCTGTGATGTTCTGAATTGAAAAGAATTTCAAAATGTTTTTCCATGTGTCAGTCGACTATGTCCAGAGTACATTCGATTGTATTATTGATCTGTGATGGAATTCTATTAATATTTCCTTCAGCTGAGGCATCTAGCATAAGCTTGGACTGTGTGCCAAGACCTCCAAGGAATGTGAGAACTATAGTTGTCTCATCAAAACTATGCACATGTGTCTTCCTTAGCAAACTTTTATATTTGTCCCATGCCTGGACTAGGGTTTCTTCCATGCCCTTCCTGAAAGAAGAAATCTTCATCTTTCCTTTGTTGATTTTAGACTGTGGAAAATATTTATTCAAAAATTTTGCCACCACAGCCTCCTAGGTTGTAAAGCTGTCCTTCGGAAAAGAGTTTAGCCACAACTTAGCATTGCCTTCCAATGAGAAAGGAAACAAGCTAAGTTTGATTACTTCATTCGGCACACCATTGATCTTCACCGTGTTGCATATCTCATTGAATGTGGTGAGATGATCATATGGACATTCGTGTGACAGTCCATTAAACTAGTTGCTTTCCACCAAGTGTATCAACGCTGGTTTTACTTCCATGTTCAGTGCATTGACCCTCGTCCTTGCAATGCTGTTAAAGTGTTGAGGGCTAACCACATTGGATGCATCCGCCAAAGTACGTCTAAGAGGAGCTCTCTCCTCCGTCATCTCTTATGTGCTCTGGTTGGATGCTTCTGGTGAGGTTGCAACAGTCTCTCAGGAGAGGGGAATAATTCTCTAGATGATCTTCGAACTTTCCCTCTCATTTGAATTGCACTCAAACCTTCAAGAAGAGGTTGTTGATTTTTCTTGCTCCTAGTATGAATTGTATCCTACATACACAAGAAACAAAACCCTAAAAATCACTTTTATATAAAAATAAAACAAAAACAAAAATCAAGTCACATTCAATCAATAATCACACTACTAGAATAGTTAAACCACGAGTCCCCAACAACGGCGCCAAAAACCTGTTAACACTTCGTCAAGTTTACCAAATATTTTCAAGTAATAATAAAACGGTAAGTCCGAGTATCGTTTCCCAAAGGACTCTTAGGCCTAAACATTCATGTGAATTGATTTCTTAAGACTTGATGGAAGGAAAATTAGGGTTTTAAATGCAAGACTGAAAATAAACATGCATGTAAGGATTGATCAATTGATAGTTGAATTATATGGATGAATGGTATTGTTGGGAGTTTATGATTTCATCCTAATCCACTCTCATGTATTTACACGTTCTACTCAATTCTACTTCTTTATCAATGTTAGTGCCACTTTCTAAATTCCCCTAATTCCAATATCTTGGCGATTAGAGTCTAATCCTAATTACTAGTTTACTATGTCTAGTCTCCCTAGCAATTGAATATGCATTACATAATCCGCACAGAAGCTTAAGGCAATTGGTCCTCTTATCCCTATGTCTAGGCAATATTGCTACCAAGAGAATTCCCTCATGTCTAGACCAAGAGTTTTATGGGGCTTCGACGTTTTAATTTAAACTTTCAAGTATTTCAACTATAGAACGTGGAGTTGTAATGGTATAGGACGTGTTGTGTTGAAGTTATATTGAAAGTAAATAAATATATTTCTGAACTTTTATTGAAACTGTAACCTTTCCGTATACCTCTAAATCCTATTCTGAAATGGCTTCTTCATCTTCACGGCGTCGAAAGAAGGCTGCACAGGTTGTAAGAAATGCTAGTCCAAATGGGTGGATAAGTGATTACGAAACACGATACAAATTTGGATGTTATAGAAAACTCTTCCAGGTGGTCCATCACAAGTACTTGGATCTGGAATTATTCAGAAAGAAAAGGTTTCTTTTTCAAGATTGACTTGTAGATGTTGGTCTTCCAAAATTTGTAGAAATGACCGGTGATTGCTATCCTCACCTGGTAGAAGTGTTTTACCATAATCTGAAGGTTGTCGATGGTGTTATATGCTCTCGGGTGAAAGGTGTCAATATTAAAATTGATGATGAAATATGGCTATCTTTTACCGGTCTCAAAGCACAAGGCTTCAGGTCTCATGAAAGAAATTCTGAACTCAACCAATGGACCAACAAGAAGAAGATTTATAAGGAATTTCTGAGAAATCCAAAAGGACTAAAGGTATACAAGCCGTATCTACTTGATTGTTTAAAAATGGAAGAAAAATTGTGTGCTTTTGTACTTACTTGGGTAATACTACCTGGAAGATATATACGTGATCGTCTAACTACTGAAGATTTATTTTTGATTCATGCCATAAAAACACGGATACCAACCAACTGGGTTGCTGTTATGAGGGAGCACATGATTGAAATTGCAAGTAGGCATGGACATAATCTGCCATATGGTGTTTTTATCAGCAATGTATTGAAGCATCATCAAGTTGATCTTACTTGTGAAAAAAAAATGGATGCACCAAATCAAATGAAATAGGAAAAGCGGCATTGACCTTTAATGGTCTAAAGAAAACAAAAGATGGCTGGGTGTTCAAGGATGTTGACGAAACTCCTCCTACCTTCACTCCACACACTAAGTTTGAAAGATTTGTTGGGGATCAATTTCGAAGGCTTTAAACAAGAATTTCAAATATTGAAAATTCTTTGATCATGATTCACAACAAATTACATGAAGACAGTTTAGTTGAAACCACAACGAGTGAATCTGATGATGAAGATGACACAATAGAATATGAGTCTATGGAGTCATCTGACTCAGATTAGGAAGAAAAGTCCATTTTAGTTTATTTTTGTTAATTTAATGAAATATCTTAATATATTTTAGTATTTTTTTTCTATGTTTGAACTCTGTTTGAAATTTTAGTATATACTTTTCGTGGTTATATTTTCATATTTTTCCTATATTTGATGTTTTTTTGCTTTTCTTATGTTTTTGTTTCGTTTAATAAACCCTCGGTTGGCATTGTGCATTACATTCAATATGATCCACGTGGAATAATAATATTGTTGGTAGCCAATGTTTTATGTTCGTGTTTGTCTTGGGAGGAAGTGGTTCTCGAAGCACTGTGTAGTTGAGGAAATGTCTCGTTCAGCTTCGTCTTGCAAGTGTTTGGGTTCGGACTTCCAACACAGTAGTGGCAGTGTTAGGAGGTTGGGTGTAAAACCCACTTGCTTCTGTGGTCACATTGTAGTTTTACGCATTGCGAGAACCCCTAAAAACAACGGCAAAAAATTATGGGGTTGCCATAACTTCAAGGTCAGTTTAATATAAGCATAAATGTTTGTTTATTTTTTGGGTTTTGACAAGGGAGTGTGCCTATATTCGTTCAACAGGGTGGGGGTGAAGATTTCGTCGGCTGCAACTTATTTCACTGGTGCAGTGAAGAAGGAAATGTGTTTTATGGAGAAGAAAGGAGTAGAAGTGGAAGAAATGAACAAGCATGTGGAAGTTTGATGATGATGGAACAAAGTGTGACGAAGATGGAAGAAGCTGATGATGAAAAGATGAAAATAGCTTGTTTAGAGAAAAGTGTTGTTATGTTGGAAAAGTGGTTGAAGGTGTTACTGGGGATGGTATTTGTTATATGTGTTTTTAATGTAATTGTAATATGTATGTTGATGAAACTTGGTTGATCTCTCCATACAAGTTGTTGTATTGTAATTTGGTAATGTTAAAGTGTGTTTTATTTATAAAGTTGAGTGATTAGTGTTTAAAACTGTGTCATTTGATTTCTTTACTTGAAATGGAAGTTTTTTTTAAATCCTTGAATCTTTTTACATCGAACGTTACAAATGAACGACGTTTTAAAAGGAGTGAAAACCAAAGAAAATAATGTTAACTTTTTATTTTGGTTTTCACCCTAAGAAATCAGATAGGTCTGAAATCTAACGGTAAAAAACAACTAGAAAACAATTTAAAAAGAGAATCATACATTGCAAAATGATGAAGTTAAACAACTTTTTTTATAAATTGATTTTAGTTCTCAAAATTGTTTTAGCATTAAACATATTGTGAACCATATTTCTTTTTCCTCGGCACTTCTCTTTCAGTAAGATAACTTAATCATTTCTGTACTATAAAAAGCATTTTGTTCAGTTGAATGTCAAAGGGCCACCTTCATATGAACGGAGACATGAATGAGGCACTTTGACATTCCATCGAGAAAATTGCAATTTAAATAACAGACATGTTTCGAAATCTAGAGAAAGAAATGCGCCTAGGAGATAAAAAACATGAATCCTAATGTTCATTATGTAAATAGGACGAATGGAATAATAAGAAGTGCACATGTATATTTATAGATGAAACGATGTCGTCAAACTTCCACAGAATCGTCGTGCAATATCATTTCATCATGAAAAAGGCAGAACATCAAGTAATTATACCAAAGTTCGACGTTCAAACATCATTTAAAGACAAAGTAAAAAATCTCTTTGGATACTGATATGACCTCCTTGCAGACAAAAAATACGTCAAAGATATATGAGCCTTGACGTTAAAGTGAGAGTTTAAAAGAAAAAAAGTAAAATATAAAAAAATTGGAGCGACCATTGATGAAGTTGAAACCTCTAAGTCCAATATAATTCGACGTAATATTGGTGCTTTGGAAAAGGCACACAATTAATTTTCACAGTCCACATCTAGTATGAACGTCAAATATTTTCCAAATTCGACGTTCAAACATCATTCAGAGAAAAAGTAAAAGATCTCTTTGGATACTGATATGACCTTCTTGCTACTGATATGACCTCCTTGCTGACGAAAAATACGTCGAAGAACTAAGAGTTTTGACGTTAAAGTTCGGGTTGAAAAGAAAAAAAGTAAAAATAAAAAAAAGATTTAGAGAGACCTTTGGCTTCTTGATGAAGAAGAAAACGTCAAAGACACATAATATTGGTGCTCTTCTAAAACCACACAATTAATGGTGCCAAGCACTCATATGCCTGTCACGTCAACGCTGCCAAATGTTGTGACTTTCTATTGCAAATATATCATCCATCATTTAATATTGGATTAAAAGAAAAATGAAATGAAAGGGAGTAACCGAAGAAATAGGTTAACAGATTTGGAATTCATCTCAAGTTGTACCATTCGAAAACCTTCCCTAACCAAATTCATGTTAACTTTTTCCTTTGTTTTGCCATTATTCCTTCACTAAACGAAGACATTTCTTTGTTAACGATGAAGGCATGGTGGAAAAACAAAGGAAAATGTTAACACTTGTGAATTTTAAGTAAACCCTTTGAAAACCTATCCTACATAACTTTCGCAACCAAATTCATGTTAACTTTTTCCTTTGGTTTTCCATCAATTCCTCCTCTAAACGAAGTCATTTCTTTGTTATCCATGAAAGCATGGCGGAAAACCATAGGAAAATTTTAACATTTATAATGTATTTCATCATCTTCGGTCTTCATTTTAGATGTTGTGATTTGTAAATTGGATTTCATTTTGAAATCCTCTAAGGTACAAGACATCGGTTATCTCCAAGCCATTTAAAACACGAACCATACATTGTTAAAGGATAAAGTTGAACAACTTTTTTATATCATTATTTTAGTTCTCAAAGTTGTTTCAGCATTAAACATATTGTGAACCATATTTCTTTTTCCTAAGCCCTTTCCTTTCAATAAGATAACTTAATCATTTATGTACCATAAAAGGAATTTTGTTCAGTTGAATGTCAAAGGCCACCTTCATATGAACTGAGACATGAATGAGACACTTTAAAATTCAACCGGGTGATAACGGTCTAAAAACCGTTATTTTCATGCTTAAATTGATATCAAAATACACCCTTTATGGCTTAGAATGAGCTTAGAATCAAGTAAAACACTTAAGTTGAGTCATTTGAGAGTCAAAAGCTGTTTTTAGAGATAATATGCTTGTTTTGCACGGTTTTGATGAGAAGTAAGGATGGAATTGAAGAAGGAAGGTCTTAGACTCAAGGAAGAAGAAGAAAAACAAAGAAAAGAAGAGTCTATGCACCGCTCAACGTCAAAATGCACCGCTGAGCACCATTATTCGAGGGAAAGTTGCTGACTGGCGCCCAGGCGGTGAAAATGACCGCTGAGTGGTGGAGCGGCTTGAGGGAAACCGCTGAGCGGTAAAATTGGACGTCGAGCGGTTGTCTGTCGGGCTTGGGCTTAAATTCTGTTACTTTTATGCCCTATATATAGCCCAGTGCGATTCAAATATTATTCTTTTGGCAGAAGAGGACGTCCAGAGCTATTCTACACTCCTTGGAGAAGATTTCTTGGATGCTTAGGTTCCATTTTATCATATCTAGGGTTTGCTTTTCCATTCTTTCATTGTATTTCATCTAGTTTGACCATGTCAATGGTGAACTAAACCCTTTGTTGTTGGGGAACAATGTAATCTTTTGTAAAATCTCTTATATTGAAATTCTTGTTTTATTCATATGCTTGCATATGCTGTTATTATCAATTGTGGGTTCTTTATTTATGCTCTATGCTATTATCATTTTACTCATTTGATAAATAGATGTTTGCCTTTGTCGATACGGGGACGTACGGGGAAGTCATGAACTGATAAGGAATTCTTGATCAACAAATATCACCTAGGAATAGTGGGATAGGATGATCAATTGTATTTTCCTTCTGTGGTACTTGCACTGCTAATTACTAGGGGAGACTAGGGATAGTAAGCCATTAACTAGTAGTAGGCTCTTCTCGCCGAGGGATCGGGTTTAGCGTAGACTAAGAAAGTTACATGACAATTAGATAATAAAGCGAATCTAATAAGAAGAGTAGATATAAGAGAGTGGATAAGATGAAATTGTAAACCCCAACAACTCCATTCATCCATACCTTTTCTTGTCAATTGAATCAACTGCATTTGCATGTTTACTTCTTGTTTCTGCCTTTAAAACACAAAGTTAATTTTCTGTCAAGTCTTATAAGATTAATTTACACGAAAGATCAGGCCTTTGAGTCCTTTGGGAGAATGATATTGGGTTTTACCAATTATATTACTTGATAACGATCTGGTACACTTGCCAAGGGATTAACACCGGGCATATTGCAATTTAAAGAACAGACATGTTAGGGAATCAAAGGAAAGAGAAAGGGCTTAGAGATAAAAAACATGAATCCTAATATGTTCAATACGGAAACAGGAAGCAAGTAATTACGTGATATTCAAGCCATATTTATATATGAACGTAGAGAATGTCGGATTCGACGTTCAAACATCATTCAGTGAAAACGTTAATAATAAATCTCGTTTGATTCAGATAAGAACAAATTGACCTATAACGTCGAATGACAAGGGCGTGGGACGTTAAATTGGATGATTAAACAGTAAAATTAAAAAAACAATAAAAAATTGACGACCTTTGGCTGGTTGAGGAAGACATCAACTGTAATTATAGATGACGTACATCGTGTAATAATGCTTAGTGTCTATATTTATAGATGAACCAATGACGTACATCTGTAATAATGCTAATTAACTGACTAACACCATCTCGTATGGACGTCGAAGCCTTGCCGAGTTTGACGTTCATACTTCAATCATAGAAAAATTTATATATTTTGTTTGTTTCATACAATGACAAATTGAGTACCCGACCCCCAAGAAATTGTGTACTTTTAATTATCGAGGTGAGATTTGGAGGGAAGTAAGTTAAAAAGTTTGATGTGCCCCTCTGTATTTATATAATCGATTCTAAATAATAAAGAATCGATTCAAAGCGTTATAAATTAAGAAATGCAAATGAGCTTTTAATAATGCATAAGAGAGTTCAAATTTGTTTTTCTAATAATTTTAATCATAGTATTTTATTTATAATAATAACTTATTATAACTATTAAATTTTTCAAAGTAATTTATTTGAATGTGACCAAATTTTTGTTTTAAGAGTTCATTTCAATTTTTATCTTCGTTGTAGACTTTTTATATTTGACTTTTTATATTTGACTTTTTATCTTCGTTTCAATTGGTCCGTTTTAAATATACAAATCAATAAAATAGTGATACATTGTATATTGTCAAAAAGTTGTTAACATATCATGGTCCTTAATAAAATTGTAGGTTGTACAATCATAACCTGGCCACAATCTAGCAGGTTGATAAGTACCAGAAGAATCGCAAAAAAGATGTACATCTTTATAAGAATCATTCTAAACCAATAACCAAAATGCAAATGCATATTATAACTCCCAAAGTGGCTAAATATGTATTTGGTGCCCTACATACAGGCATAAATGTTTAAGGCACCTAAGAAACCCTAAAAGAAAGTCCAATGACATTTGGTCGACCTTCAACTTATACATATGTTAGTCTGTCTCGACCTTTAGTCTGAATCACCCATCCCAACATTCATTTATAGGGTCAACCAGTCTCGACCGTTAATCAAACTTTGTTGGTTGGTATCAGCCAAAGAGTATAACGCAGCGGAATAAAACTTAAAGTAGCGGAAAGCGTGTTTGGTCACTTTTAAAATTAAAATGGTCAGTTTTCAGAAATAAATTTTCTATGAGAAAATTTGTCGAATAGTTGATGTGCAAATAAAATTAAAGAGTGTAGGGAGTAGAAAAATCGCACAAGTAATTTTTATACTGGTTTGATTCAAAAGAATCTACGTCCAGTTGTTAATCACTATAAAAAGTGATTAACAGTTTCACTAAAAAATAGTTTTTTTAGATTACAACGGTAATGAATAAAAATATGATTAAACTTTCCTTCGACGAACGAACCGGAAGAAGAACACTCTGCCAACATGAACGCGAGCTTCTCCTATTCATGAGACCAGGCAGAGCACCTTTCTAACTCGGAGAGAACCACTCTGACTATCGACACACGAAACGCGAGCTTCTCCTATTCACGAGACCAAGCAAGGGAACTTGAACTATAGCTTTTGAGAACTTCCTCTGAAAAACAGTATTCTCTAATAGCTTTCTGTTCAACAACGTTACTTCTGAATTTCTCAAAAGTCCAATATATAACCAACCAGTCTGAATATCAAAGGTCAAGTCCCAACTGCCAGTAATAATCGATTATTGTAAGTGATAATCGATTATTCAAGTCCGTTATAGGTTTTTCAAAAATAGCTTAGGCAGTTTTAAAAATAGACCTATGATAATCGATTATTCCTAAAAGACTCATGATAATCGATTATTGCTCCTCATAATCGATTATTTCAGTACATTATCTAAAATACAAGTTTTACAAATTTTTAGGACTTCCCTACTACATTCATATTCTACAAATTGCTTTTAAAATATCTTAAATATCTTCTTCAGGTTAAACTTCTTGTAGCATCATCAAAACAATTTACTTCAAGATTTACCCATGCTCCTCATTGGTAACAGTCTCCCCCTTTTTGATGATGATCAAAAATTTAAGTTTTAAAAGCAACTTTGGCCTTCCTGCAAAACATACAAAGCTAACAGACAATAACTGAGTTAGTAATACCTGTATCAACTTATATTATACTTCTCCCCTTTTATTATGCTTCTCCCCTTTTTTATCATAAGCAAAAAGATCAATTTAACAAAGCTCCCCCTTAATATGATCTCCCCCTCAATTAAACAATGTATGTATGAAAAACAAAAGATCATTTTATTCATAAAAGAAAGGAGTACATTAACATTATAAAGAGAAACATACTAGCAACAAAACATAGAAGCATCAACAATCAAACAACAACACATACTAACATAGAAACCTATCTCTAAAACTCAGGGCTAGGGGATCTCTCAGGTGGTTAAATGTTTAGATGAGTTTCAATGTTGGTTAGGCGAACATCAAGATCAAGAAATTGATCAACCACGTATTCGTCATGAGCTTGCTGCCACTCATAAATTTCTTCAAAGTGAGTTTTCTGTGCTAGACTAAAATGTTCTTCCATGTGAGTATCCATGTGAGTATCCATGTGAGGAGGATGAGGGCATGTTAGATGGACCAGCATCAGAAGGAGCAACAACACTAACTGGTTCTGCCATGTGAGTATCCATGTCATCTTCTTCACCAGCATCTGAATGATCATCATCTTTATGAATAATTGCATTTCCCCGAGTAACAAAGCCCATTTGGCGAAAAGTGGTGTCTCCAATTTCAGAACCAATAGCTTGAAGTGCTTGAACATGTTCTCCTTTCACATTAACACCTTTGTATTCTAGAATTCTAGAGATGAGAAGAGCATAAGGAAAATGATAGGAATGAGATTTCTTAGCTTTTACCATGGTGTCAGCAATAAGAGCACGCCAATCAATGTGTATGTGATTTAAGATCCCATACAGACGAAGCAGATCCTGCTCAGAGCATTGGGCATGGTTGCTCTAGGACACAGTATCCATACAATCAAATAATGAATCATCCTCTCTTCAACCTTGAAACCACCAACAAGCAGTTGCCTACGGTTGGTCTGTTGTTTAGGATGGCGTAACAAAGATTGAAAAGCCAACAATCGATTGAAGTTTGGAATTCCAAGATGAACTTTCATAGCATCATCCCATATGGTAAGTTAAGCAACGTTGGTCCACACATCATCATCCAAAATTATGCAGACGCCTTTCACTTTGGGGGATATAATCCCGTCTCGATATCTCAAATTGAAATAGAATACTCTTATGAGATCGGGATAAATGCACCCTTTTTCCTTCACTAAATGTGTGAGACCTTGACTAGCAAAAAGATCCGAAAATTGAAATCCATAGAAACGATAAAAGTCAAGGCAAATATACTTTACCACCATGATTCGCCTCTCTTGCCAAGAATTTACATAATCCACATGATTTTCTTGATCCGAAATCCACCCATCAATGGTTGCAGGACGTGGTTGAGAAGAAGAGGCCCCAACATTTCTTCTACGAGTTCTTCTGGATTCAGCCATGGAAAGTTTGAAGGAGAAAGGAAACTTTTTGAGAAAGATGAAGAAATATGTTTCAGATCTGATTTTTGGGGGTTTCTGGGAGCAAAGAAGTGACCATTAATCGATTATAGGGGGCTATTTATAAGAAAAATGGAAAAACTAGCCGTTTATGGCCGTTTATAGTCGTTATGGGTCTCTCCAATAGCTTTATTTTTGAAACTGTTTGCATGATAATGGATTATTGCTAGAGATAATCAATTATCTGTTTATCAGTCACTTACTAGAAATTGCACAATAATCGATTATGCCTGAAGATAATCGATTATCTGTTCATAATTTTCCAGAATTGAGTTTGAGTTTAAATAATCGATTATTCTATGAAATAATTGATTATTTGCGATTAAGGGGTTCCTAAAAGCCAAAAATAATCGATTATTACCTTGTGATAATCGATTAAAAACGCTAACATTGCGAAAATTGAAAAATTGTCATTAGCTTTGACCTTCCCTTAAATGGCTCTTATCCTTAACAAAAGAAAGATGAATTTATAAAGTTTGAACTTTTATAAAATGAGAGGCAAATACATGATGAAATACCAAAGTATAGATGAATAACCAGATATCTAACAGCCTTATATATCTCCCCCTCAAATTGGTACCAGGTATCACAATATCATGTCATAAGATGTCAAACAAAAAATTTCTCATGAACTCACAAACAGATTATGAAAAATATTTTAAGATTTGTTCAGTCCAAAACAATGGAGAGATGCTTACAAGCCAGTTCAGATTTGTATTTGCCATTCCAAACAAGTTTCAATGATTCTCAGCAAATCAAATTCAGATTTTATCAGACTTAATTAATTCATTGAAATCAACAGTCATTTTTCATACGAATAAGAAATCAATCATACTGCAATCAATTTATAAACTATAATGAAAGCAACAGTAGCTTAAATGAATGTGATCACATCACAGTAGCTCAAGGTTTAATAGGAAAGCATTTCTACTAGCACAAGCAGTTCAAAAACTAATTTTGACAGCATAATTTATAACTTCCCAAATAACAACTATGATTCATGCACTCTCATATCCCAATTTGTTCAATCCCATGAATTTAGCTGTGCATATCAAAACAACATATACAAAAATTCAAACATAAAAGTTGATTCAGATTTTATCTTTCAATAGTTTATAAACCAAATACTTTACATCAAAATTATGCAACATTTGATCAGTTCATTTATTGCATCCAGGTTCTCAATGTTTATTATCATAGTTCATACGGTATTGATGAGTCAATATTTTCTTGACTTTACTTAGTTTATTGTGGTAGAATTAAGCAGGGAATTATGCTTAAATGTCCGGTAATTTCCTGTTTCTGCTAATTATGCTTAATTTGACCAGAAATTCTAATTTTAATTAATTTGAATTATCTGAGCTAATTATTTGTATTATTAATTGTAGGGAAAATTTTGGAAATACATTTGGGACATTTGGAGGTTGAATGAAGGTATGCAGCCACCACCAAAAATTAAAGTGTTGATTCATGACTTGGAATGCACAAATAGTGTTTTATTATTGATGAGAAAAATACGGAAATAGTGAACAAATGTGGTGGTGACTCAGCTGATGGGAGCAGAATACAATTTTCTTTATTCATTGAAGAAGCAATCGGTGCTTCATTTATTAGGGGTGCAGCTGATTTCAGCATGAATGAGCACGTGAAGCGGATTCATTTATTTTATTTTGGCTGCAACGTAAAGCATTCAAAAAGAAGATGTGTTCATTCTTGGACTCAACGACTAGCAGAAGCACAACACAAGGGCCATCTACAACATATATAAAGAAAGCGTCTAGCCTTCACGACCCATGCACCAACTCCATTCATCATTCAGAATGTAGCACCACGGCCCAATAACTAGGAGGCATGCAATTGCTTACGGAAGAGTGCACCCGACCCATGGAATTTAATTTTACAAGTCCAGCAGCTTGAGGTGTGTGCTTGGAAATAATGAAGGCAGTAGCAGCCCATGTGCAACAAATTCACGTCCATGTGAGAGGCTGCAACACGTCAACGGATTGGAAGCAGCTTGCTTGATTCACTTGAGCTTTGGAGCCATATCAAATGAGAGGAGCTTCAAAAAGCAATGGTTGAATTCATTTGAAGCTGCCATGACCCATATGAAATTAAACAATGAGCGTCCAGTAGCACTTGAATTGGGGAAAGCATATTTTCCTACACCGCAGCAGCCAACCACTGGAAGCCACATTCTTCAACTTCTTTTTAGAAAGCACAATTGATTAAATGAAGCAGGCTTCGTTAAATGGGTTGGACGGTTACAGCACATGGGGCTGGAAAAGAAAGGGACCGCCACAGCCCATGCTGGCAGCAACCATACACGTCCAAGCATCACGCATCCAGCTGGTGGACGTGAAAGAACGGGCCCATGGGACATTCAATTTTCTTCATCCAACATGGCACATGAGGGTTTCGTTTTTGTGGGAATAAAAGGGAGCAGAGCCGCCACTCTTTGAGAGAGATTATTTGGGATTGAAGAGGGCATACAGGAGCAAGCATGGAGGGCTACGGATGAGCTTTGGATTTTCATTTTACGCCATTTGCTTTGGAAAAACACTTGGTTATTTACTTTTGTTGTTAGTATAAGAGCTGCACAAGGTTTTCATTTTATTAGATTTACGCTGGAACCGAGAAGGCTTTATATATTCCACATGTTAGCTTACTCATTTTGTTTTATTTCACTGTTAAGGCATTGTTCTTTCATTTTGTCTTTTCTTGTTTTCGCTACAATCAATATTAGTTGGACATGCCACGGTCTCTAGATGGAAATTTTGAAGAAGGCACACACGTTTATTTTATTTGTTTGCTACAATGTTTAATTTATTTTAGCTAACTGTTTAAACGTTTTATTTAAAGTATTTCGGTTGCATTTCATTTATTAGCTAAGCATTGCTCTTTTATTCCAAGCTTTATTCCCACAACATGCATCTCTTTTTAGCTCAAGCATTGTATTTTAATAGTCTTAATTGTGTCTGGATATTTATCTATTGCATTGTTCGGTTTAATGTTTCCGTTTACTATGTTGTTTATTCCGTTCGATTATGTTAATTTAGTTGCGATGTTAGCTTAGGTTAGTTGGTTGGTTGTTAATAAAATTATAGTGTTTCCTTGAGATTTTCCGGACTGTCTTTATGTTTACTCTGCTCTTCCTGACACTATATGAAATTTGACTGTGTTCTTGCAACGGGTATACGCTTAGTTGCCTAGTTGGTGATTGTATCTTCGCTTAGTTGATCAATCTGTATAGAACACATCAGATGGAATAGATATATTGCGTTCGCTTAGTTCGTGATTATGATAGCATGATTAACCTTCGCTTAGTCGGTTAGCTGTGCTAGATTAGAGGCTAGAGTAGTTTAATCATGAGACTCTTGCACTTTAATTGTTATTCTGCTGCTCTGATTTCGCTCAACATTTAATCTGTTTTGGGCTTGCGATTGGGTATACGCTTAGTTGCCTAATCGGTGTTTAATGTTCGCTTAGTTGATTAGACTGCATGGTGGATGACTGATTAAATTTGTGCATTGCATTCGCTTAGTCTGCAATTTTGAAGACCGAATTAGCTTTCGCTTAGTTGGGTGATTCATGTTGGATTTGGATTAGAGTAGTGTGTACTTGTCATTAATCTGTGATTGGAAGCATAGTAATTGAGTTACTAACCAACCGTTTTTATTTTGTATTTGATTTCGTTTTTACATTTCTGTTTACCTTTCTATTTGCATCTGTGTTTTAATTTAATTCATCTGCATTCACAAACTTTTCACAACCCCCCCACTACGTGTTTGACCTAATTCTCGAACCACATTTGGTCCTTGAGAGAAGACCTAGGACTCACTTCCTAGTACTATACTGCATTCTTTATGCACATTAAATTTGCATGGGGTGCGACACCCATCAAATTTTGGCGCTGTTGGCGGGGACGAACGGTTCGGTTTTTAGGTCTTTTGTTGTGTTAGTGTGTGTTGTGTTTGTCTTGTGTTGTGAGTGTGATGTTCTATTTTTTTTGTGTTATCATGTATGTTGCATTTAGGTATCTTTAGCTACATATCTTCTGCTGATTTCTATGTTGAGAACAATATGACTCATCCTCCCATTCGTGAGAGTGCTCTTTGGGAGCCAGCTTAACTTAATGAGGATGATGTTCATTGCGATCTCACCTCTAGACTGATAGATTTGCTGCCTAGGTTTTATGGTTCTGCAGGTGAATGCCCACATAGACATTTGGAGAGGTTCCAACGCATTTGCTCTAAAATGAAACCTCCACATGTCTAGGATGATCGCATTTTCTTAAAGGCATTTCTGCATTCAGTAGAAGAAGCAGCATGCAGATGACTTTATTATCTTCCTCCTGAATTCAAGGCCAATTGAGAAGGTCTTAAGCATCGGTTTTTGGAAAGATTTCGCCCTACTCAGCATCATTTTGATTCATATAGCAACGATCCTAGGTGGAATGATCCTAACCTGGGATGGTATGGTACTTCACAGCTTCAATATCAAGAACCATCATTCCAGAGTACTTGTGTGCCTCCCCCTGTCCAGCAACAACAGCAGTTGCAGCTTCATGAGCCTGCCCAAGCAACTCCTCATCCTTCACCTACTTCTGAGCCTACATTGAAGGAGTTACTAAGGCAGATAGTCATGCAGAACATTCAGTTCCAGCAAGAGACCCGAGCTTTCATTCAGAGTTTGACTGATCAGATAGGGAAGATGGCCACTCAGCTCCCTAAGGAACAATCTTATGTTTTAGAGCTGATAATTAAATTATTAAATGTCTTTAATCATCCAAAAATTGCTAATGAAAATCTGTCATATAGCTTATTTAAATGACTTTGTCATAATTTTTTATGCTTGACAAAAATTATACCAAGGCTAACTTCAAAGTACTCATGAAATTGAATACTAAACCAGTTAAACACATATTCAATTTATAATTAGAAAACAAATCACTGAAATAACAATGCGCATGACTAAACATACCATAAGATTAAATTCAGCACATGAATGTCTCATAATAGATGAATTTCACTTATTAAAATGAGTGAACAGACAAGAACACACCACAGGATGAATAAATAAGTGATGGACATATCATTTGCTCAAACAGAAATGAATATGGCAGTAATCAAATAATAGAGGATCAAAAAGAACAAAAAACAACACTTAGCTCAATCACTTAATGTTCGAACCAAGGCTTTGGATATCACTTGATGGATTCACTTCCTGGCTTGGAGCATCAATTCCAAAAGTAGAATATCATAAAGTTCTCTTTTCCTTTTGAAAAACTTATTCTGCAAAACAAAGCAATAGAGTTTTTGGTACCCATAATCTTATTTGGGTCCTTGAGGTTAGAAACATATTACTTTATGATAGGAATCCAAGCATATTTCCCATTTGGAACTCCAAAATGTTTAATGTTACATTTGCTTGATGTATGTCCATGTTTCATACAGTAAAAACAACAAACATAATTCACTTTGTTTTTCACAAAAGTCCCCTTCTCAACCCAAACTCTACGGGTTCTTTTAATTTGAGGTTTCCTATGTTGATACATGTTCTTGTTTTTAACATTTTTCTTTCTAAAACCATTTTGAACATTTGAAATAGATTTGGTGGCTTTAGCAAGCAAATTTTCAAGAATATCTATTTCAAACATGTGACTCTTACATGAAAGGCATTCAACAGGATGTACAATTTTATTTGATTCAGACAATTTTGTTTCTAGATTACTAAATTTGTTTCTTAAAACAACTTTTTCATCCAATGCACTTTCATATTTAATTTTCAATTCCTTAAACTCATTTTTCAAATTTTTATGATCCGCATCTAATTTCTCAGATTCAATTAACAATTCAAGAAAAGCTTTTTGTAAATCAAAATCACTAGTGTCAAGGCTAGAGCAACTTACTTGGCTTGCGGTGTCATCAGTAGCAACCGTCAAAAATAGGTTTTCTTCTTCAACAGAATCACTTGAACTACATGAGTAATTATCATTCCAAGCAATGTAGGCGTTCTTCTCTTTGTGACTTTTCTTTTTCTTTCTTTCTTCACTTTTCTTGTTGTTTCGACAATCAACTTTAACATGGCCTCTTTCACCACATTCGTAACATTTAAAGCTTGATGCGGAGCCTTGCTTGTTCTTCTTTTTCTTCAAGAATTTTCTTACAGATAATTCATCGTTGACCATCAAACATAAATTTTCTTGCTCATTAGAATTGCTTGAGCTTGAGGAGCTTGATGTAGAGCTTGAGTCAGACACTGTTAACTTATCCACATCTATGACTTCATTATAAGTAAGTCTTAAAAATTTCCACATTTCCTGTGCACTTTTATAAACAGAGACTTTGAAAAAATCATCAATGGTTAGTGCAGATAAAATTATATTTCGAGCCTTAATATCAAATTGCGCTCTTCTGTTTTCCTCAACAGTCCACTCAAAATATGATTTTTCTACCTCTACACCATCAACTGTACTTTTAGGAATAAAAGGACCATATTGTACTACTTCCCAGATACATCTATCAATAGACCCCATAAAGATTTCCATTCTGACTTTCCAGAATCCATAATTATCATTAGTAAAAAGTGGTGGCCTGTTAATAGAAGCACCCACGGCATATACAAGATTTTGATTGTGACCGGCCATTTTCGAAAATTTTGAAAAACTATCAAAGCAAGCTCTGATACCAATTGTTGGTTGGTATCAGCCAGAGAGTATAACGCAGCGAAATAAAACTTAAAGTAGCGAAAAGTGTGTTTGGTCACTTTTTAAATTAAAATGGTCAGTTTTAATAAATAAATTTTCTAAGAGAAAATTTGTCGAACAGTTGATGAGCAAATAAAATTAAAGAGTGTAGGGAGTAGAAAAATCACACAAGTAATTTTTATACTGTTTTGATTCAAAAGAATCTACGTCCAGTTGTTAATCACTATAAAAAGTGATTAACAGTTTCACTAAAAACAGTTTTTTTAGATTACAACAGTAATGAATAAAAATATGATTAAACCTTCCTTTGACGAACGAACCGGAAGAAGAACACTCTGCCAACACGAAACGCGAGCTTCTCCTATTCACGAGACCAAGCAGAGCACCTTTCTAACTCGGAGAGAACCGCTCCGACTATCTACACACGAAACGCGAGCTTCTCCTATTCACGAGACCAAGCAAGGGAACTTGAACTATAACTTTTGAGAACTTCCTATGACAAACAGTATTCTCTAATAGCTTTCTGTTCAACAACGTTACTTCTGAATTTCTCAAAAGTCAATATATAACCAGCCAGTCTGAATATCAAAGGTCAAGTCCCAACTGCCAGTAATAATCGATTATTGTAAGTGATAATCGATTATTCAAGTCCGTTATAGGTTTTTCAAAAATAGCTTAGGCAGTTTTAAAAACAGACCTATGATAATCAATTATTTGGAGTTATAATCGATTATTCCTAAAAGACTCATGATAATCGATTATTGCTCCTCATAATCGATTATTTCACTACATTATCTAAAATACAAGTTTTACAAATTTTGAGGACTTTCCTACTACCTTCATATTCTACAAATTGCTTTTAAAATATCTCAAATATCTTCTTCAGGTTAAACTTCTTGTAGCATCATCAAAACAATTTAATTCAAGATTTACCCATGCTCCTAATTGGTAACAAACTTAACCTGCCTTAATCTTCGACCCAACTCATTTTGTCTTAATTTTTGGCCGAGATAGGTCTGTCTTAACCTTTAACTCAAGATGAGTCTTGTACATTGATAAAACCTGACAATTCTAGATACACATTATCTCTTCTCGATCTTTGGCTTTTGGTTTGATGCATCTCAGTTGTTAACTTGTCTCAATCTTTTCTACTAACTCTCAATTTTTGTAAACAATAATCTATCTTCACCTTCAGTTTATCACTCAACTTAATCGTTATTGAAATTTAAAGTATTATTTTTTTAGAATCAATTAAAGTCTTTTAAGATAATCATACCTATCTTTTAGTTCGGATTTAAAAAAAACATTCATTTCACATAACTTTTAATCATATAATAATATATATTATGATTTTAATTATTATAACTAAAACTGAATTCTCATAAATTATTGTTATTATTATTATTATTAATATGAAATTAAAATAATATTTTAAAGAAATAAATATTTATTCTCTTTAAATTTCACCGACAAATCTTTCTTATATTTTATAATATGTAAATATTACAAGATAAATTTACACAAATTCATAAAATAAATTTTAAAAAACAAATATGTAAATCTTATCTTAAAATGGTAACGGGAGGTTATGGGCGGTTTAAATGAAAAAAAGGAAATAAAAGGGCGGGAGGCTGAACAAGAAAACGTCGAATGTAAAAAATATTTGACGTATAACATGTGTTTTTTGTCAATTTATAGGTCAAAGCCCAGTAGAATTTGACGTGTCGATTAAACCAGAGAAGTTGAGAAAGACGTTCTGAGAATTCTATTAAGACATGGCTTCTTCATCATCATCATCAAGAAAAAAAGAGAAGGTTGCTCGGGTTACAAGAAACGCAAACCCATATTGATGGATAAGTGATGAAGAGATCCGAGTAAAATTTTTATACTAGAGGCATTTAAAAACTGTAGTTCCTCACAGGTATCTCGACCTGCAATTGTTTAAGAAAGAAGGTTTCCTTTTTCAAGAATGGATTGCATATCAAGGGCTTACTGATTTTGTCCGGATGAAAGGAAATTGCTATCCAGATTTGGTAGAGGTTTTCTACACAAACCTGAGGGTTGTAAATGGGGTCATTCACTCGAGGGTCAAAGGGGTTAACATTACTATTGACAATAATATTTGGTCAAATCTTGCTGGTCTGAAAGCTGAAGGTTTCGCTTCTCATATCCGTGATTCTGAGTCAAACATATGGCTAACAAAGAGAGCTATATATGTAAATTGCTTAAGATATCCAAGAAGGTACAAGGTTGATAAGCAGTACCTATATGATGGCTTAAACAAGGAGGAGAAAGTTATTCCTTATGTCCTGACTTGGCTATTGCTGCCTGGAAGATTGAACGAGGACAGAATGTCAACAGAAGATGTATTTCTGTTGAATGCTATCAAGACTAGAATTGCAACCAACTGGATTGCAGTTCTAAAAGACCACATGATCGCTGCGGGAGATGATTATGCACACAAATTGCCATATGGAGTATTTATTAGCAAGGTGTTGGAACTCCAAGGAGTAGATGTATCTGAAGAAGAAAGAATTAGGTGCAAAAGGTCACAAGAAATTGGTGTACCAAGTTTGTCATCTATTAGGATGAAAAGGATTGAGAATGGATGGCTCTTCACTGATGAGCAATTTGTCGGAAGTTCGCCTACTCGCGGTGAAGATCATACTGCACATGCTGACAATGAAGATTCAATGGAATCTTTTTGATAATAATGGGGACTACTTTTCTATGTTTTTTCTTAATTTTGTAATCATGGCTATTAATCCCCCGCTGTTTTTTTCATTTTCTTCGGTTTCATTTAGAAATGCAATGAAGATTTATTTTAGCACAAAATGATCTTTGAATTGTGAATGATGAGTGCATTGTATGTGGACTAACTCTAAATCCAATTGAGAAGAGAAGTTTATGTAGTTCTGGTATTGATCAAAAACTGATCACTGGTTAAAAGTGCAAATTTCAGTACAATGCTAACTTGAATCAATTAAGGAAGAAGTAAAAAGAAAACATTTCATGTCTGATTTTAAAGAAAAAAGAATATAAAGTTCGCCACCCTCTTGTATTGGTGGAAGAAAATAAAACGTCAAAGACCTATCAAATACGACGTTATATTATTGTGACAATAGCACACCATTAATGCTCGTAGCATACTTCAATTCCTTTAACGTCAAAGCCCCGCCAGCCTTCGACGTTCTATGAGAGGGGAAATAAAAAAATATCTTAATGTACGGTACTTTCTTATACTTTGGCTTCCAATAATAGTAGGTCTAAGAAACCTTTGCAATTGAAAAGCGCGCCATAGAACATCGAAGGCTCTAGGGCTTTGACGTTTTATTTTTATTCTCAAAATTATTTCATCATTAATCATATTGTGAACCATATTTCTTTTTCCTCAGCACTTTCCTTTCAGTACGATAACTTATTTACAGTGTAGACTATAAAAAGCATTTTGTTATTGACTGAGTCCTGAATGCGGCACTTTATTTAAGGTGTAGACTATTTTTAAGAACATTAATTTCACATATATTTTAATAATTAAATAAAATTTATTTTTGCATCGAGTGCACTCAAAGTTCGACGTCAACAGTGTAAAAAGTTATATGATTTATTTTCATTGATATATGTGCTATTCATATGGAAGCATGAATGATATTGCCTGAATCTTTATGATTGATTGAATTGCATGTTTATGTCATATGATCAAGGCCATTTTTGGAAGTCATTCTTAGCCAAATATTAACCCAACGAAAAGAGAACCATGTGTTCTATCCTTTTTGAACCCTAGCCTTGAAAAGAGGATGAAAACCCTTGTTTTGAAAATTTTTACCTTGAGTTGGGTTGAGAATAATTGTATGATATTGCCAAAGTTCAAGTTTGGGGTTGTGGGGGAAATTGAAAGGCAAAAGAAAGGCATTGAGCTCAAGTGTTGAATGAAAAAAATTTGCATGAAAAGAGAAGAAAGAAAAAGCATGAAAGATGAGCTCAATGTAAAGAGAAAAAGGAAAGAAGTTGGGAATGAGTAAAATTGGTGAAAAGAGAGCTTGTGCTTGAACTTTGGATGCTAAAATAACTTTCCTCACTCAAGGATTTTGTGTTCCAGAAAAACCAATTTTTCTTATTAACACAGCCTCATTATAAGCCTTGGAAAAGTCCTTGTGATGACATTTGTATGTGAGAATGTTGATTGTAGTAGATGAAGGGCAATTTGGTTTCATGTGATATGTGAATAGCAGAGGGAGGGAGAGACCTCTTAAACACTTGAGTGATTGAGTGAAACACTTGCTTAGTGAGAATTGATAGATTCTATGTTTACATTTATGCTTAGTGGATCGATCATTCATAAATGAAACATCTATTGGAAAATATGTCATCATGTGAACTGAGTTGAATTGAAAGCATGCATGCATCTTGATAAGATTCTATTGAAAATCTGAATTGAGTAACTCTTGTTGTGAGAAAAATAAATTTTGGAAATGTTGAACTATTTTGATGAAAAAGTGGAAAGCCAAGTTCTATTTTATTTGCTTGAGGACAAGCAAAGTTTTAAGTTTGGGGTTGTGATAACAGTTGGAAAACCGTTATTTTTATACTTAAATTTGATATTAAAACACACCCTTTATGGCTTAGAATGAGCTTAAGACTCAAGTAAATACTTAGTTGAGTCACATGAGAGTCAAAAGTTGTTTTTAGAGATATTAAGCTTGTTTTGCATTGTTTTACAGGGTTTTGATGAGATATGCTGGTGGAAGTAAAAAAGGGAGGACTTAGAATCATGAAAGAAGGAGAGAAAGGATGAAGAGAAGAGTTAAGTGCACCGCTCAGCGCCAATTCCAGCACTAAGCGCCAGTTTCGTGAGTGAAGTCACTGCTTCTCGCTTGAGCGGCACCGCTGAGCGTCCTGTGCGATTAAAGGGTCACCGTTGAGCGGCGTATTGGACCGTTGAGCGATTTTGCGATTAGAGGCAAACCGCTGAGCGGCCAAATTAAGCGCCGAGCGTCCATCAGATGGGCTTGGGCTTAAATTTTGTTACTTTTATGCGCTATAAATAGCCCCAGTGCGATTCTCAAAGTATTCTTTTGGTAGGCAAAGACGTTCAGAGCTATTCTACACTCCTTGGGGGCGGTTCCTTAGATGCTTAGGCTCCAATCTACCAAATTTAGGGTTTATTCTTCCATTCTTTCATTTAATTCCATCTAGTTCACCATGTCTATGGTGAACTAAACCCTTTGTTGTTGGGTGATAACGGTCTAAAAACCGTTATTTTCATGCTTGAATTTGATATTAAAACACACCCTTTGTAGCTTAAAATGAGCTTAGAATCAAGTAAAACTCTTAAGTCGTGTCACATGAGAGTCAAAAGTTGTTTTTAGAGATATTATGCTTGTTTTGCATTGTTTTGTAGGGTTTTTGCTTCCGTTTATCATGCATTGTTAATTATTAGGGGAGGCTAGGGATAGCAAGCCGGTAATTAGTAATAGGCTCATTTCACCAAGGGATTGGGTTAAGGGTAGACCAAGAAAGTTTGCATGGCAATATGATAAATAAGCAAAGTAAATAAGGAGAGTAAATATATGAGGGTGGATAAGATGAAATTGTAAACCCCAACAACTCCATTCATCCATATTTTCTTTAAGCCAATTGAATCACTGCATTTGCATGTTTACTTTTGTTTTGCATTTAACCATTCAAATTAATATATTTTCTTAAGTCTTTAATAATTATTTTACACGAAAGATGAGGCCTTAAGAGTCCTTTAGGAAGAACGATATTGGGTTTACCAATTATATTACTTGATACGATCTGGTACACTTGCCAGGGTCTTAACATTGGGGAACAATGTAATCTTTTGAAACTCTCTTATATTGAAATTCTTGTTTTATTCATATGCTTCCATATGCATATATTATCAATTGTTGGGTTCCTTACCTTTGCTTAATGCTTTTATCGTTTAACTCATTCGGTAAATGTTGTTTGTCTTTATTGATACGGAGACGTACAGTAATGTCATGAACTGGGGGGAATTCCTTGATTAATCTAATACCGCCTAGAGATAGGGGTAGGACGATCAATTGTATTTTGCTTCCATTTATCATGCATTATTAGTTACTAGGGGAGGCTAGAGATAGCAAGCCAACAATTAGTAATAGGCTCTATTCGCCAAGAGATTGGGTTTAGGGTAGACCAAGAAAGTTTGCATGACAATATGATAAATAGGCGAATTAAATAAGAAGAGTAGATATAAGAGGGTGGATAAGATGAAATTGTAAACCCCAACAACTCCATTCATCCATAATTTCTTTTAGCCAATTGATTCACTGCATTTTGCATGTTTATTTTCGTCTTGCATTCAAAAACCTAAATTTAATTCTTTTCTCAAGTCTTATGCGATCTCTTTACATGAAAGTTAAGGCCTAAGAGTCCTTTGGGAGAACGATATTTGGTCTTACCATCTATTATTACTTGATACGATCTGGTACACTTGCCAGGGGTTTAACAAGTGGCCATCGCAGTACAGCTTGCACGAGGCCAAACCATTCATGGTGTTCCTTTATTGCCCACTGACGCGCGGGTAAGGATTGATGATGTTAGAGAACCCCAAGCTCGAGTGCCAGTGCCGACAAATGAAATCCAATTCATGGGGGAGGCCTTAGGCACATTTATAGCTTGGCCTAAGGCCTTGATTATTCCATATTTTGGCCCACCAGCTGTCAACACCCTGGCAAGTGTACCAGATCGTATCAAGTAATAAATAGACGGTAAGTCTGAATATCGTTTCCCAAGGGACTCTTAGGCCTAGACATTCATGTGAATTGATCTCATAAGACTTGAATGAAAGATAATTTGATTTTGTGATGCAAAGACGAAAATAAACATGTATGCAAAAGCTTGATCAATTGACAGATAAAGATATGGATTAATGGAGTTGTTGGGGTTTACGGTTTCATCCTAATCCACCCTCCTATATCTACTATTCTTATTAAATTCAACTTTATTATCAATGTTCATGCAACTTTCTAATTTACTCTAAACCTGATTCCTCGGCGAAGAGAGCCTATTACCAATTATTAGTTTACTATTCCTAGTCTCCCTAGTAAATAGTAACGCATTAATGATAGAAGCTTAAAGAAATTGATCATCTTATTCCTATTCCTAGGTAATATTTCATAATCAAGAGAATTCTTCAAAGTTCTAGATTTCCCCATACATTCCCATATCAACAAAATCAATGATCATAACACTGAATAAGTTAAACAATGCACGCTTTAATCTCAAAGAAGAAAACCCAAACTATTGATAATAAAAGTATATGAATAAAATAAGAACTTCGACATAAGAGAGTTTCAAAAGGATTACATCGTTCCCCAACAACAAAGGGTTTAGTTCACCATTGTCATGGTGAAACTAGATGAATTGAATGGAAAATATGAAAGAGATAACCCTAGAATTGAAATATTGCAGCTGTCGCATCCAAAATCCGCCTCCAAGGAGTGAAGAGAGTGTTCTACCGTCTTTCCGCCAAAAGATAACCCTAATAGGTCTTACAAATCTATTTATAAGCTATGAAAAATTATAGAAAATAGGCCCAAGCCCAACTACAGCGCTCAGCGCTGGTTCCACCGCTCAGCGGCAAGTGCGGCACTCAAGTGAACGCTCAGCGTTCACGCCCAAGCGTCTGGCGGTGCTTTTACTGAGAAGGCCAACGCTCAGCAGTGAGTCTGGCGCTCAGCGGTAGATTCGGTTCTTCCTTTTCCTCTCAGCGTTGGCGCTTAAGCGTCTAACAGTGGAATTCTTCACGAAGCTGGCGCTCAGCACTGGAAATGATGCTGAGCGGTGGCTGCGATTCTTCTTTTGCACCTTCTTTCATCCTTTCTTGAGTCCAACTCCTTCCTTCTTCACTTTCCATCATTCAATTCTCGTCAATTCCTGTCAAAACAATGTAAAACCAAGCATAATATCTCTAAAACCACCTTTGACTCTCTTGTAACCTAACTTAAGTGTTTTGCATGATTTCAAGCTTAATCTAAGTTATAAAGGGTGTGTTTTGATATCAATTTCAAGTATAAAAATAACGGTTTTTAGACCGTTATCACTAGCGGTATTGTATTCTTATTTTTATTATCTTAAATCTTCAAGTTATAATTAAATGTTCCTAACTTCTGTAAATGAGACTTGCAAGTCTACCGACTAGAGAAACAAGCAATGGCTCAACCTAAGGCTCATGTGCAAGCAGAAGACGATGATCCTCTATCCATATTGATGTCAAGATTACCTCAGTTGAAAAAACAATCGGTAGCAGTGCAGTGGGAGTTAAGAACGTTTGGCGTTGAGTTCCATATTCCATTGCATATTGAATTCCATGATGCATATGAGCTGATTGATGGAGATAGAATGTTGAACATTTCATGCATACAACTGTGGTGCATGTAAGTTTTTTATTTGTTATTTTCCAATTTGTATATTATTAGTATTATTACATTTTAATAAATATACTTAACATTATTCTTATAGGTACATGGACACCGTCGCAATGGGATCAGGTCGGGGGTCAATTTAGGGCTTTATTGAACCTCAGACCATCCAACCACCTGGAAACACATTAGATTCCAGAAAGAAATATATGCAAACATGGATGACCGAGTCTAAGAGAGAGATATATATGGAGCCATACATTGATGCGTATGTTTTCCCAATATTGTCAACTTTTATGAAATTTTAATCAATAAACTCACTGGTTGTTGGTACATGATATGGGCCATTGGCAAGTCATGGTGATCATTCCAAAAAAAAGCATAAGTTGTATGGTTTTGTTCTCTTCATAGGAAGATGAAACCGGAGTTGAGGTCCTTGATACAAACGTAAGTATTACATTCATTCTTATCAATTCATCATGATATTAATATATTAACTTATGTTTCTAATGTTTCAAATTTGTTTAGAGTTCTGACTAGGACCAGAGGACAACAAATTGATATTATATATCCTAAGGTTGGAATTCGTTGATCTTTAACCTTTAATTTTCGTAGTCAATTTTAAACCGTTACATTTGACTAAGTTCTTTCACATGTTTAGTGTAATAAGCAGAATGATTCCTGGGCATGTGCCTACTACATCATGTCATGGATCAAGGCAATCATTCGAGCAGAAATCAGAGGAGATTAGACTAAGGTAGAAATTTACATTTGAAAATCTTACAAATATCAATAAACTTGTGACATTAAAATGAATATAATTGTAAAGTTTCCTTCCTTGATTTTGGAGCAATTCAACAATACCTCTCTATTGTCCAATGAAGTAATAAATACGATAATAGAGGAATGGGCAGGATATTTGTTGAATAAACATTTTAAATAGCTATAGTTTTAGGTTTTTTCTTTCATGATAGTAGCATTTGCATACTCGTGCAGCTTTTTAACTGTGAATAGATGTATATTGTCAATAGATTATTACCAATAGATGAAAGGAAAAATGGGTTCTTTTAAGTTTTGATGATAGCATGAATTGATGATAGCATGGTTTAAATTAATTAATTTTGTGCATTTAGGAATTGGAAAATTGGTTTCTGTATTTCAGGTTTGCTTAAATGAGTAAAACGAACACAATTTAATAAAAAATCACTGAAGGTAACGTCAATTTATACATTGTCCGACGTTAATATATTTATCAATCAAGGCGATGAGTGACGTTGATATAATGTAGTGGATAACAATAATAATAAAAAGTTGGGCGAGGATCTCTACGGCTCAGCGATAGTAACCTCGATTGTAAACATGTTCAACGTCAACCTTACATCATTCACCTTATAACTGACGTCAAATATTCCTTTAAATATAAATATATAATCAAAAATTGACGTCCAATTTACACTTCGACGTGAAAATTATGTCAACAATCTTCTACTCGACGTCAAGATTACGTCAGTTCCCCCGACCATTTGACGAAAAATCTTTCATTAAAAATAAATATTTATTCAAATATTGGACGTCAAACTCTATTATGTACGACGTACATTAACGTCGATCTGCATAATAGACGTCAACTTTACGTCAATTGCCTCTGTATTCGACGTAAACGTGTTCGATTAACGTCACCCGGTATTATTCAACGTAAATTTGCGTCACTAGCTATAACGTCGCTAGCAAATGCGTCGTTAAAGCCCAAAAATAAACGACGTTATAGGCTGTTTTTGTACTAGTGTGGAAGCTCCAATCTTTTAATTCTAGGGTTATCTTCTTCATTCTTTCCATTCAATTCATCTAGTTTCACCATGATTATGGTGAACTAAACTCCTTTGTTGTTGGGGAACAATGTAATCCTATTTGAACTCTCCTATATTGAAATTCTTACTTTATTCATATGCTTTGTTTATCAATTGTTTGAGTTTTTCCTCTGTTTTATTTCATGCTTTGTTTAAGACATTATTCAAATGCATAATCTTTGATACTTTTTGTATGGACACGTATAGTTAGGTCTAGACATGAGGGAATTCTCTTGATAGCAATATAGCCTAGACATAGGAATAGGAGGATCAATTGCCTAAAGCTTCTGTGCAAATGTAATGCATGAATAATTGTTGGGGAAACTAGTAATTAGGAGTAGGCTTTCTTCACCAAGACATTAGGTTTAGGGTAAAATAGAAAGTGGCATGAACATTGATAACAAAGTCGAATTTAGTAAAATAGTAGATATTTGAGAGTGGATTAGGATGAAACCGTAAACCCTAACAACACCATTCATCCATATCGTTCAATTGTCAATTGATCAATTCTCGCATGCCTGTTTATTTTTCGTTTTGCATTTAAAACTCAAATTATTATTCACTCAAGTCTTATGATGTCAAAACATTACACGAACGTTTAAGCCTAAGAGTCCTTAGGGAAACGATATTCGGACTTACCGTCTTATTATTACTTGATACAATCTGGTACAATTGCTAGAGTGTTAACAATAAGGTGCAACAAGAGATTGGTTCATCTACTAGCACCAATCTTTTGGGAATTGACAAAAGATGCAGCGGAGGTTTCTGAACAAGCATTTTTAAGCAACCAAATTGGTCAGTATCATAAAAGAGATTACTGTTATTTCGCAGTTTCAAGAAGAAGGCCCTGTAGAGTATTGGGAGAGGTTCAACAAGCTCTGCTCATCTTGTCCAAATCACCAAATTTCAGATTCATTATGCCTGATTTATTTCTATGAGGGCCTACTGTTTGGGGAAGAATCTCTGTTGGACAAGACCCCAATAGAGATAAGGAAGTTATTGTGTAAGCTGACTGGTAGTGATCTTGATGAGGTATCTAGTGAACAAAGAACTCAGGTTTACTCTGAACTTAACCTTCCAATTGAGTTCTCTAAGGTTCAAGAGAATTTTCATGCTTTTGAATCTCTAAAACTTGAACCCATAAATCATGTTCTGGATTTTGTTATTGATATGCCTATGCACACACATGTTTTAGATTCATTATTTCCTATAAAGCACATTGACATACCTGATGTTCACTATCCTTGCATTGATCTTGATTTTTGTGATAGCTTTAAGGATGCAGTTGTTGATGTGGTAGAGATTGGTAAGATAACTTTCGATGAGCCAACACAGGTCTACTCTAAACTTGAAATTCCAGTTATTGTACCTGATTTACCTCTGCATTTAAATGCCTTCGATCTGTTGCACATGGACTGTATAAAGTCTATGACTGAAATTGATATAGTTTTGAATGATCATGTTAAAATTCTTGATTCAGTTTCAGCCATTGAACCCATTAGTATAAATTTTGTTTTGAACTCAAATGTACATTATTGCCTTGATGAAATTTTGAATGATAATAGCTTTGAATTGACTTTGATTCTACTGATGATGCATATGTTAGTATTGATTTTAAAATAGAAATTGTGCAATATGGGAACTTTATAGAGTTAGGACTAAACTTTGATCTAACACTATTTTCTGAAAATTTTAAATGTGATTGTGAATCAAGTTCTTGCTCCATTTGCACTGAGATAAATTTTATTATATAGCCAGAACTCAAAGTCCTAACAGATGCAACTAACTTTGAATTTGATTGTTGTGCAGAATTAAAGGAAGCAAGGAATGTTGGAAGGCTTGGAGAGGTTTCCATTCCAGTGCCATACACTTAAGAGCTGCCAGTGGAAGGAGAGTTGCTGCTTCTACAATAGTTTGCTTGGAAAAGTGAGAAGCAAAACCTGGCACTTGAGAAAGCAATGTTGCTCCAACTAAGTCTTGTGCAGAAGCAAGTTGATGCAGCCATGGAGACTAGACACAAGGGAGCTGAGCATGGACCAAAGACAATAAGCTCTTTCTTTTCCTTACTTTTTAATATTAGTTATAGGTTTTTGTTAGTAATGTGCATTGTTTTAAATAGCATAGTAAATAATAGGATAGAAAATATGCTCTTTTATATAAAAATTAAAAAAATTAATTCTGATCTATGACCCATTTGAATATGTTTTCTTTTTCTTTTAGTCTTATAGTTTTAGCTTTTGTATTTTTCAGTTTCTATTTTGTACATTTCTTGTCAATTTGTGTTCTTTCTCAATTCTAGTTTTGTATAAATTTTTAGCTAATTGCTTTGTACATATGATTTGTGCTGATAAATAACCTTGTTCACTCAAACATTGAGCGTAATGTGCCTCTTAAGTGTGGGGGTGAGAGGGCTTAGTTCAATTTTATTTTATTTTGTTCTGATGTAAATAGAGCTCTGTTAATACCTGTTTTTGTACTAAAATGGGGGAAAAAAATTTTAGTGCAGTTGCCATTCTTGTTTTAGTTTGAAAAATACCTAATTATTGTTTGTACATAGCTAGTTTTTCCTTTTCTTCTTCTATATTTGTTGTTTATCACGTTTTGAATTAGCTTTCGTAAATAGAATTAGTTCTAGCATTCTTAATTTCATAGGTTCTTTCTTTCTAATTTCTTAGTTGCTTTAGGATTTGTTTAGTTGTGATGTCTTATTTCAGGAATATTTTCATGTTAGGTTCTGCTTTAGTCTCTATTAGAAATTGTGTAGATTTTTTGTTTTAGGATTTTCTTAGATTCTCTTTTGTTATTTTCCTTCCTATACCTTAAATTTGAGTCTGTTCTAGTTTTATTTGGGTTCTTTTTAGTTACATTTTGTCTGTCTTAGTTTGTTTAAATTGTAAATAGCTTTAGGCAAGTTTGTTTAGGAATTTCTAGATTTTTTTTCACCTTTTAATTAACTTCTTGCTAATTTACTTAACTTTTTAGCTTTGTTTCTCTAAGATAGATTGCCAATAGTGTCTTTAGCTCTAGATTTAAGTAGATGTAGCTCTAGCAGTAGTTGTTGCAGTTAGTTCAATTCAAATAAGCAGTTTTTGCATCATAGAGAGTAGCAATTCTAATTTTGACAAATTTTTAACCCTGGAGAGTTTTGGGCCAATTTTTTTCTTTTTAGTGTGATTGCATGTATAGCCATAGTTCTGATTTTGTATTAATTCTCTTTGAGTGTGCTTGATCTTGGTAAAACTTTAGATATGATCTAGGCCTTCTTTCTTTTTCCCATTCACATACATTTCTTTCCATTGTACCGTCATTTGAGCCTTAGCCTTTTCTTTGCTTTCCATCCATTATAAACAATTTCCCCATCAATAAACAACCTTGAGAGAATTGTGAGAAGTAGGGATGATTTGGAACTCAAAAAGCATAAAAGAGTGAGGCCATAGTGAAATTGAGGAAGAAAAAGAGCTCTAAAAGAGAGAAAAATATGACTTGAAAAGAGAAGAAAAGTTTGGAAAAAGAGAAAATGAGAAAAATAGAAAGAAAGAACTGAAAAAGAAAGAAAGAAAAGAGTAAAATTTTGGCCAAGCTAAAAGGAAATACCTGCAGTGAGTTTCAGATTCTCCTTTCTTTCTTGCACCTTTATCCAATCCATTCCAGCTTTTATTCTCATCCATATGGCTTTTCCATTTTCCATTAAATTACAAGCCATGCAAGTCCTAATGATCTAGAGGGTATCTTGATTCAAGCAGTGTCAATTAGAAATTTTTCCAAAGTTGTGAATTGTGGTTTATCATGATATGTGGAGTGAAACAGGCTGACCTAAAACACTTGAGTGCTTTGAGGGTAAACACTTTGTCCTGTGAGGTTGAAATTTGGGCTGCTACTTTTCAAGAAATGTTTCTTTTGCTTTTTTTAGTTGAATCTAATTGTTATTTGATTGTCAGAGTTGTTGAAACTTGGGTTTGGATTGAATGATTCTGATTGTGCAGTTTTGATTAGAGAAAAATAGCTAGAGTTGTGTGAATTGGTAGAGTTAAGTTGATTGTGATATACTTAGTGTTCCTTGTTATGTGTTCAGTCTTTTTCCTTTTTAGAATTGAGTCTTTTCTTTCTCTTTTTCTTTTTAGTTTGTCCCTGCCAAGGAAGGTAGTTGTCTAAGTGTGGGGGTGTGATAACTCTCTATTTTTGCACTTTTATTTGTTTTTAGAAGTCTAGGTTAGTGTATTTTAGTCTTTTATTGTCTAGAATTAGGATAGTTTTAGGTTTTTCTATTGATTATTTAGTTTTATAGAATTTTAGTTAAAAATAGGTTTTTAGGTGTAATTTTTAGCTTTTGTTAACAATTAGGAAATTAGTATATTTTTTAGAAAATATTTTTGTAAAAAAGAATCTTCTTTCCTTAATTTCTTTATTGGTTGGGCTGATTATTTTTGCTGCTCCCACTCTTGGAGAATTGGGCCTTAGTTTTGGGTCACTGCTACTGTAATCTAATCTGGGCTGGTGCTGATGCCATTTATTGGGCCATTGAGGGTTGGTTTCCCCTACTCAAAACACTGTTGCCACGCTATGCACATGGGCTTGGCTGCTACATTGGTTGCTTAGGCTTTGAGCTGTTGTTGATTGGATTTAAAATAAATATGATGGAATCCATTTTGGGAACTAAATGGAGATCCATGAAGGGAGTATCAACTTAAGCTAAGGCTAGGAGATTGGAAGAAGAAGAAGGACTTTCAAGCTTGTTATTGATTTCCATTAAGCCTTAGAAGACATTGGACCTCTCATAAATAGCCATGGTCAAAGAAGATGGAAGAAGAAGATGGAGCTTTAAGGATTCTACTTTTCTGGAGGATCACATTTTGGTCTTCTTCTTTATCTTAAAACACTTTTTGTAAATATGTAATATAGCTCATTTTTAGGCCTTGTATTTCGCCAAGACACTTAGTTTAGCTTTGTTTAGAAGGTTTGGTGACTTTAAGAGTTAGAAATGGGTTAAAAATGGGTTTTGGAAGGAGTTAGTTGCAAGGAGCCTTTACATTAAATGCTTTGACTAAGTTGGTTACAAAGCATAAGTCTCCTCACATTTAATGTTTAGGCTCCTCATTTAATGCTTAGGCTCCTCATTTAATAATGAGGCTCCTCATTAAATGATGGAGAGGCTCCAAAATACTCCATGTATTCTACCCTTCTCCTTCACCTATAAAAGGAGAGGCACCCTTTTGTAATCCCTAGAACTTGATTGAATGTAAAGTCCTTTTGCCAAAATTGCAAGACATCTCTTCTTGAGTTCTCACCTTATGAAATTGTCTTCTTCTAGACTTCTTCATACCTTCTCCTTCATGGTTGGCCTAACCTCCTAGAAGGACATCTACCAAGACCATACAACACCAACATTTTCATCTCTTCATCTCTATTTGCTTCCGCTACTATCATTGTTCATATGGAGTCCACCCTTTGAAGAAGCTTCATCAACACATTTGGAAGATCATCTTATGTTGAAGGAGCATCCTCAAAGCAATCTCCATCAAAATAACTTTGGGCTATTGGCGGCAGGTCAATTGGGCTACTATTTTGGGCCTACAGCTTAAGTGGAACGGTGTCGTTTTGGTGTGTCTTAGCAGCAACTACAGGGGGTCTTCGTGACATATACCTCATTTGGCGGAATGAAAAAGCTCGAGCATTTGAGAAAAGGAAACACTCAAGCTAGGGCTTGGTTCCTGAACATAGAAAGCGAGAGAATGAAGGAGGAAGAGAAGCTTCCCTCGTGCCACTTGCCTAGAGGAGCTCCAACGCTCTCAAGATGTCACTTATTGGAGGGGAAGCTCGAATCAGTGAAGAAGATGATCGAAGGGCTTTAGATCAAGAGAAAGGGAGAAGTGTCTGATTATGAAGCGTAGCAAGCAAGGTTCCCCTTTCCCATTTTTTTTCTCTTTCATTTCTTCAACCCTATATAAAGGGTGCTTTTGCCATGTAAAAAGACCGGTGACACTTTTACTTTTTCAGATACACAGTTTTACGCTCTATATATTAGGATTTTGTGCTTTCATAGAAGTAGGGTTCTTGTCTACTAGATTTCACCTTGAAGCTTGCGGGAGTGACAGTCGCGAATGGTTTGGTGATTTTCAGTAGTGAGTAATTTTCTTCTTCATATTAATAAATTTTAATTTTGTGCTTCTTTTTGTATTCTTGTTTATGTTGAGATTGTTCTTTACTATTGATTTCTGCAAATGGTTTTGTTTAGAAAATGATTTGGACTTTGTATCTCTGCAATTCTATAAGTCCTTTTTGGAATTAAATGACTCCACAGTGAGCATTCATTTTCAAGATGTCTTCTCGAGTAAGAGATGAGCCAATGCATAAAGATTCATCCAGATTTATGTTCATATTCTTTAATTTTTAGTGTATATCAGATTTAGATTTGCATTGATTGAGAATGAGTGGAAATTACCATTGCAAGTTCTGAAATATGAACTATAAGACCTTGTGATGGGCTTACTTTAGTCAGAATGTCTTTTTGAGTGTAATTGAAACTTTATCCTTAATCATTTGCACATTTAAATTCTATTTGTGAATTTTAGATTTATGAATAGGTAAATGAATATTGGTTGGACAAATGAGTAGAAAGAGTCAAATTAGATTCTGAAATATGAACCAGAATACCCTGGATTGGGATTGAACTTCACAGGATGTCTTCCTGAGAACTCTAAGCACTCTTTCATTCACTCCAATGAACATTAACCTATGAAATCAATTCTGCTTTTGAGTTTGTTATTTTGCTTTTGATTAATTAGAATTTAGGTACTGATTTTGTTTTGTTTCAATTCTGAATTTTGCTCTTATTTTCTTTTTGGTGATATATAAATTAGGATAGAGTTGATTTCTGGTACTGATTTACTTTCTCTGCAAGTTAAGGAGTTTACATTTTGATTACAATTGTGCTTCGAATTCTGATGTTATCATTTTACTGTTTTACCTTTAGTTTGATGCATTTTTCAATTTCTAGTTTGCTTTTACTATGTGTTAGGGTTAGATTCCAATTTTTAATTCTAATTTCTATGTGTATATTCTTACTATTCATTTGTAGGTTTAGTTGCATCATCTAGATTTTGCATTTATAGATTTTAGGTTCTGGAAATAGCAAGGTTCAGTAGTTTAGGTTCTTTCTTTTACAATAGTTACTTAGTCTAGTTTAGGTTTCATATTAGAGTTTTATTTTCTTTAATTCTTTACTGATAATTTCATTGTTTTCATTCCTTTTCCCCATCTGTTAGTTAATAGTTAGTAAATAAATACAAGACTAAACTCTACATTATGAACTTAATCATAATTGAATCCTTTTTCTTTGTTTTGAAACTCATCAATTAGCCTTAAGTGAAAAACCATGATCACCTTAACCTTAGGGAATTTTGGAGCTTTGGAATTGTTTTGGGAACAAGTGTGGTCTTCTTGGGGATTCTGATGAATTGGCTAGTTGGTTCCTCTTCTTGTTTGTTTTGTATATATGTGTGCATCTTGTCTCTTACAATTGTGTTCTAAAAAGAGAGAAAAGAAAAAAGACAAGACAAGAAAAGAAAAAAAAGAATAGAAATAATCAAAAAAAAAATTGAATAATATAGTCAAGAAAAGGATTGAATTAGAGGGTTTGGGTGTGATTTGATTGTGTTTTCACTTGTTCCCCATTGCTCCTTTATTTCTTGTGGCTTGTAGTTTCTCATCCATATGTTATCCTCCCTTGTCCTTGGCCCCATTACAACCCTGAAAAGACATTTTGATTTGAACATGCATATGTTTTTAGTGTTGATATTAAAGACTTCCCAAGTCTGTTTGTGTTTGCTTTCTTGAGTGCATTGAGATGACATTGTTTATCCTAGACACTTGAGAGAAACAGTGATAGTGCATCTGTGAGGTTCTGTTGCTTTTGATTCACCTCTTGAGCTGATTGATTATAGTCAAAGTGGTGCAGCGGAATTGTTAACGCGTTCAACAAACCAAGAAGGGGTGAATTGGTTTCTTATCGCAAATCGTTCTTTTAATAATTTTCTCACGTAAAAATAAATTCCTTAAAGAAATTTAAACAAATTAAAAGAGTAAGGAAGAGAGAAAATTGCACAGGTAATTTTTATACTGGTTCGTGTCACAGAGATCCTACATCCAATTGTTAATCTCAACCGAGAATTAATGCTTCACTAGCACAAACCGACAAACTGTAACAGTCACAAAGAAAATAAAACAGTTTAAGGTTAGAACATCTCTCTTGTTACCCCAAGAGATGAAACTCAATTCCCCAGTGACCCATAAGGAATGAACACCTCCTCTGAATCTTCACAAAGGATGAACGCCAACCGAATGCTTCACGAAGGATGATAGGCTTTCAACTTAGCAACAGCAACAACACTCAATCACACTCCCTGTGAAAGTTCTCGCTCTATGCCAGCAGCAACAGCACTCAATCACACTACCTGTGAAAGTTCTCGCTCTATGCCAACACGTTAAGTTCTCAAAGCCACAGCACAAGGGTTCAGCAAACCCCAAAACACTTATCACTCGTATACTGCAGATAAGAATTTAGAAAAATACACTTTGTATACTTCATATATTAGAATGAGAGTCCCAATATAATTTATAGAGATCTCACTCAAGGATACCTCTAAAAATCCGTTGTTAACTAATTAATTATGATAATCAATTATCCACTTATGGTAATTTATTATGCATTTAATGAAAACAACGGTATAAAAATTGCTTAAAAATTCTCATAATTGCTCATGATAATCAATTAGGGCAAGTAATAATTAATTACTGATAGTCGATCATTATAATTTGATAATCTATTATCTTGAGTATAAAATAAGGTTTTCTAATTTTAAAATTAATTTTAACGCAACCTAAAGCAAATAATACATAAAATCAAAGATAAATCACATCTTATACATCAATCTGCTAAATTAAAAAAGCTTTAATATAAAAACAAGTCTTCATAAAGATCTTCCTGCAATAAGAACACTTGAGACTTGAATTTGAGACATAATCAAAATTTCTTCTCTTTAGCTTTATGCTAACAATCTCCCCCTTTTTTATGATGATCAAAAAGTATTTTGATTTAAAGATTTTTGTAATTTGTATTGATCTATGACTCATACATAACTTAAAGAAGAGGGATTAGTAGACAAAAGATAAATATAATTAAGCCTTTAAACATATTTCTCTCCCTTTTGGATCATTATTAAAAAACACTATGTATGATTAAAAAATTTCTCCCCTTTAATATAAAACTCCCCCTGAATATAAGCCAAAAAAAAATTAGGCAAAACAAATAACTAATAGTTATTATAATTTTTATTAAAGGGAAACAGGAGACATAATTCAAAACATAGGAAATACAACAAATTTAGAAATCATAATAAATAAATAAAAATATAAAGGAGTACTTCTCCTTATTGAGTAACTTAAAAAAATTTAAATTGCCCAAAAATTTGATACTTAAGGAAGAAAGAGAAGTAGTTTAAAAAGAAATTATCAATTTGGTGCACACCGAAAAGCTTCTTCCTTAATTTTGAAATAACCTGCAAAATAAAAAAATAACATTTTGGTACCCAAAAATATTCATTTGGGTCCTTTGGGTTAGTTAGACAAATATTTAAATTATTTTATAACCCAAGTCTCCACATGGAATACCATAATGTTTTATTTTACATTTATTTGATGTATGACCATTTTTCATGCAATAAAAACAAGTAACAACATTTGGGTTCTTATAATTTCTATTTTTATAATTATAATCATAATAATAATTTTGATTATAACGAGGAACGTACATGATTTTATTTTTATAATTATAATTATATTTAGGAAAAATTTTAATTTTATTATCATAATTATAATCATAGTAATTATAATTATTTTTAGGAACATTTTTAACAACTTTTCTAATTTTTGAATTATTACTACTTTCGGTGATTGTTTTATCAAGAAGCATCTTTCTATTTAAACAAGAAACACATTCTTCAATTTTGTTATATTTACCTTTTTCATAATATAAAATTTTATTTTTCAAATCCTTATTTTCTTCAAGAGTTTTATCATGATTTGATTTTAATTCTTTAAAATCCTTCTTTAATTTTCTATGAGCATTATTTAATTTCTCTGATTCACATGATAATTCTTTATACGTATCAAGTAATTCACTTTCACTATAATCTGAATTTTCAGAATCGATAGAGATACTTGACTTTCAGAGATGTCATCAGCCATCAAACATATGTTGGCTTGCTCATCAGAGTCGCTTGAGCTTGTTGTTGATTCATTATCTTCTTCCCAAGCAATATATGCCTTCTTTTTCTTGAAGACTTTCTTTTGGCCTCTTTCTTCACCCTTATTTAGGTTTGGATAATCTGCCTTCATGTGTCCTTTTTCTCTGCAACCATAACAACGATAGTTTGATGATGATTCCTTGTTTTCCTTCTTCCCATTTTTAAATCTTCTTTTGCCCTTGGACTTCATGAACTTGTTAAATTTCTTAATGAAGAGATCCATATTTTCTTCATCTTCTTCAGAGTCTTCTTCTTTATTAAGATGTTTGCTTTTATCAATCTCAGATTTAAACTCCAGAGTCTTTTTCTTTCCTTTATCTTCATCCACGTTCAATCTCCCGAGATCCAGTTCATGTTCTTGTTAACACTCTGGCAAGTGTACCAGATCATATCAAGTAATAATAAAACGGTAAGTTCGAGTATCGTTTTCCCAAGAGACTCACGGCACTAAACAATTGTGCTTTTGCTTAATCAATCAAGACTATATGAACAATATTTTGGGGTTTGTGAATGCAAAGTGCAAAAAAATAAACATGAATGCAATTTGATCAATTGAGGCTAAACACAAAAGTGAATGGATGTTGTTGATAATATGAGATGTATATGTTGTTAGGGTTTAGATTTCACCTAATCACTCTCATTCATAAACAAATTCTACTCCTTCATTAATGCCAATGCCACTTTCTATTTTACTCTAAACCCGATCTCTCGGTGAAAAGAGCCTAATCACAAACTAGTTTACTATCTCTAGTCTCCCTAGCAATTATTCATGCATTGATGTGAACAGAAGCTTAAGGCAATTGATGTTCCTATTCATATCTCTAGGTAATATTCATTATCAAGAGAATTCCCCAAATCGTGATTTGTAGATATCTCATGATACCAATCCTAGGGAGAAAAGAGGAGAGTTGTCACCTTCCCCAAATCCATCAACCCTAAGAGTGCGATATCTCCTCATGATACTTACAACTCATAAGATTTATGCCAACATGAATAAATCATAACGAGCATTTGAGCAAAGAAGAATATCTCTAACAATTAATGAAAGAAGCATATATCAATAACAAGAATCAATTCAAATACAAGAGAGTTTAGAGGTTACATCATCCCCAATAACAAATGAGATTAGTTCTCCATCGTCATGAAGAAACTAAGTGTAGAAACCCTAGAAAGAGAAAATGAGAGTTGTCAAATCCCCAAATCTGCCCCTAAAGGGGTGAAAAACGTATTTTTGTGCTTAATCCATCAAAAGATACATTCTCTAAGACGTTCTGGTCTTTAAATAGGGTAGAAAAATAACAAAAAACGGGTCCAAGCCCAAAACAGATCATAAAAATAACAGAAAACTGGTCCAGGTCCAACAGTGCACCGCCTAGCGGTGGTTTCCACCACCCGGCGGTATGTGTGGCACTCGGAATGGCCCCCCAGCATTGCCCAAGCAAAAAATAGTGAAAAACTGGTCCTGAGTCCACCGCCCGGCGCTCCCTGCGGCACAAAACAACACTCTGGTCAACTTTTCAACATTTTGGTCAATAGGTCGACTTTTCTGGTTGACTGGTTGACTTTTCTAGTTAACTGGTTGACTTTTCTACATTCTGTTTGACTTTTCTACACTACAGCTCATTGATACTTCAACCTTTCTTTCAAATCATTCCAAAGACCTACCAAATCAAGCGAATTTAGTGATTGATGAGTCAATATTTTCTTGACTTCGCTTAGTTTATTGTGCTAGAATTAATCAGGGAATTGTGCTTAAATGTCTGGTATTTTCCGGTATTTACTAATTACGCTTAATTTGACCGGAAATTCTTATTTTGATTAATTTGAATTATTCGAGGCTAATTATTTGTATTATTAATTGTAGGGAAAATTTTGGAAATATAATTTGAGACATTTGGATATTAAATGAGGTGCTGTCACCACCCACTTGCAATTTGTTTACCTTGCACAGCGATGTCATTGCAACATAAATATGGAGCATGAGTTGAATTAATTTGGGCTGAAAAGAAAAACAATTAGGCCCAAAGGTGGAAGTTTATTTTTGATGTGCAACTAGAAAAAAGTTACAACACATGGGAGGTCCAACAAAGGGGCTGCACATGGGCTGAAAGAAATAAAAAAAAGGTAGCTAGTGTCACGGTCTAGTGTGCTATTGCTCACGGCCTGCAATGAGAAAAACGTTGATTCGTTTGGAGAATGGGAGTGGTGCAGCACGCTGATTCATTGAGGAAAGCACATATTCCATTCTGATTGAATTTAGTAGGGGCACGGTGACACGCAGCTGCTCACGGCCCATGATTCATCCAACAATCTGCTTAAGGAAGCATTCCACGGCCCAGCAGCAAGCAAATCCCTTCACGCTTCAACATCCAGCAAGGCAGCAGGTCCTGCAAGTGCACAGCCCATCCAACTTCACACACGTCCAACTTAATTCTTCATCCAACAAGCTTGAATAAGGGTAGCTCACGTCCAAAAGAAACATAGCTACACGCCACACACGGGCCAGCAAAGTTCAGCAGCTTGCAGCCCATATTTGAAACATCCAGCAAGGAGGGTCAAGGGTTTTTGAGAAAAAAAAAAGGGTAATTAATGTGGAGGTGTGCACAGCCGCCAGGGAGACACTTTTGATCACATTATTTTCCTTGAGAAGAAGACATGGAAGGGTATGGGTAGCTGACGGTGCTGGACGGTCACAGCAGCCATGTCATAGTTCATTCAATTGCTTTCAAGAAATTGATGGAACCGTGATTTGGTAGCCAGCCGCCACTCTTTCTTTTGCTGAGATTTTGTTGGACGTTGCTTGGATGCAAAGATGAAATGGAGAGAAGCATTTTTCCTTTTAAGCTCTGATTTCGTTTTCAATTAAAAAGGCACATCTTCATTTTGATTTCATGGAGTAAAGGCATTGTCCTATCACGCACGCTGTTTTCAATTGCTAGGAAGAATTTTATTTTACTTTCAATTGGGAGATGAATGAATGAGCTCTTAAATGTTTGCGCTGTTACAGAAATGGATGTTTCCCCTTTTCATTTTTGGTTTTATGCATTTTCTTTTATTGAAGTCTCAGCCAGCATTTATCTTTTCTTTAGCACATTGTGATCTATCTTGGAGAAATGTTGAAGCGCTGATTAATTTTCTTTTAAAGAGAAGCAAATTGATTTTTATTGTTTTTCTTCTTCAGGCATGGACCGAGAGAATGCAGCTACTCGTTTATCTTAGTTTCACTGTTACACATTATTGAATTTCATTTATTAGCTAAGGATGCATCTTCTTTTTCCAGCTGCAATGAATTTAGTTTTCCACCTTATAATTCTATTTACTGTTCAAGTATTTTGCTTGGTGATGTTTCTGTGATGGAGTGGTAGATTCATTTCTTAGTTTAAGCATAACAATTTTTAATTCT